>OX235279.1:21465039-22065039 GCA_944472155.2 Trichobilharzia szidati | reverse complement strand
GTTAACTATATGATACATTTTTACCTTCATTCACTTTCTAGGCGTAAACGTCGTCCCAAACTTATGAATCATTTAACTCCAAACGATTCAACAATGAAACAACCATTAATGCGAATGAATGATTGTGGTCCAGCAGCCAACGGGAATAGTTTCCCGCTAATATCAAGTGGTATAGAAGCAATGAATAGTAATCTAGTCTCATCAATTGATAAACGTGGCAGTTCACTGACTGGGAATGATAGTTTACAGAGTGCAACACTGTTAGCTGCCTCATCACCAGGTCCACCACAGTCTTCATTAATCTCATCGATATCAGCTACAGGTCGACCGAATCTAATCACATCGGCTACATCAAGTCCACTGACAGGGATTACAGGCCAACTGGATCCAAGACATCCTTCTCATCATCATCAGCATATGTCATTAGTCTCACCACCATTGATTGATATGTCCGTACATCATGGTCAACCTCTTGGACTGACTAATGTGTCTACCCCACCAACTATTCAACAGCCTATGAATCCGTTTTTATCTCATCGAGGAACATCCAGTAGTCATACTGGTAGTCATCCAAGTTCCCTGACTGGCAGTGGGACAGGAGCTGCACACAATGTGTTAGGTATAAGCAATAATTATGCGACTGAAAATAATAATAATAGTAGCAATAATAATACAATGTGCGATGGTTTAGTCATTTCAAGAAACGGCCTACCAGGATCTGAAAGTGGACCGGAATCGGCGTTCGATATGCAACAATTACCATTTGAAATGAAAGGTGAGTGTGAAAGATAATTTGTTTAACTTGAAACTGTTGTAGGTAAGTTTTTTTAATTTTTTATCCTTCACGTTCCCCAGTGGAACATAGGGCTTCAAGCTAGTGGCTTGCAGTTTCTGTAGCAGTGTTTATTTTTACAGGATGGGGTTGCTAGCCTCATGCCCAACCTTTCCTCTTCACCAGTATTATTTCTGGATTAGCGAAGTGAAGGAGTGCGTCGGCTGGGGTTCGAACCCCGGACCATGTGCATGGTCGGCGAGCGTCCTAACCGCTATACCACCGACGCACTGTAGGTAAGTGAGTGAGTGATATATATATATATACATGACAGAATACTTTCATTGGACACTAGTAACTAGTGTGATGTTTCTAGTCCTTTGTTTAGTGGAGACTGAACTCTATCAGTCACCATTCTGGGTAGCTTGCTATCACGATGCACTTTGAATTGTCGATGTTAGATGGTTGGAGGCAATCGGCGACAGGAAGCCATGCTTGACCTAGGTTTCGTGCTAGTCGCCACTCAACAGTCAGTCAGCAAGACATATCTGCAACCAAACTGAAGGAACAACTAATATTCCTTCTGAGATTCGAACCCGCATCACCCAGGGAGTACTGAAGTGAGTCAGAGATGTTATCATTGAGCTATTTGGGCTCACGATTGGCCTCTTGTAGGACTTTTTCGGATACTTTCATTAGACATTCCTACAGGAGGTTAATCGTGAGCCCAGATAGCTCAATGATAACATCTCTGACTCACTGCAGTACTCCCTGGGTGACGCGGGTTCAAATCTCAGAAAGGACATGAGTTTTTCATTCAATTTGGTTGCAGATACGCGTCACTGACTGACTGTTGAATGGCAACTAGCACGAAATCTAGGTCAAGCAAGGCTTCCTGTGGCCGATTGCCTCCAACCATCTAACACATGACAGAATAAGACCTTAATAGATAATAACTTCCGAATTTGATCATGAATTGCCTTCAGTTTGAGGAAAACCATTGAAAACAGGCAAGGAGTACTGACCACATGGTTGCTTCCAACATCGTAGTTCGGGATTCCTCACCAGTGCACATCCATCACCCCATCTCCAGGGAACGAATCGAAGACCTTCAGCAACTGGAATCTAGATGACCTATGAAATCTAACTTCTTTTAATCCATAACACGCATTTATTTATGTATATGTCAAGCACAACCTCCAGCTAGTGTCACTGACCAATATTACTAGTTATGTTTTGTATGTTATGTGAAAGAAAGAGAGGTTAAAAAGAACACTTTGGAATTTAGTTTCATATGTGCAATAAGGGTGGTCAAATTGCTTAACAATAGATTCGTCAGCAGTTAAAACAAGATAAACAGTGTTTTAGATAAGCTAAGCCTAATGAATTCACCTTTCTTTCCAGTTTTTCAGTGAACACGGTTTCACCACCTGCTGTTTAGCAGGCTTTCAATGTCGAAAACGAATATAGATATATGGATAAACACTTGTCAGTTAAGCTTGAAAGTTCACTATCTTCTGTCCTCACCCACCTCCACCCCCCCCTCGAACTTACCTTCTTTTCTGTTAACATCAAAGATAGAGTAGTATTGTGACCTGAAAATAAATAATAATAATAATGGTGAAGAGGATTTCAGGACAGTCACAATTTTCCTTATTGATTATTTCCTATTCAAGATATTTCGTTATAACAAGTAGAGACAATAAGAATTCTTCTGTTGCGACTGTCTTGACTACACAGTGATTGTTAGATTGTAACGTCATTAACTTGCGCAACCAGTGTGTGTGTGTGTGATAGATACATGGATAGAGATAGGTCGAACATATTCAGGTGAGACCGCTGCGTGACATCACGCGACAGGCTGTTTCTCGAGTACAACGTGAATCGGCAACAACGAGTTAGGCGTGTGTTTCCAAGGATGACATGCAGGAGGTCGTGTAAGGAGGAGATAGGCACTTATAGACAATCGTGGAGTTGACTAAAGAGGACTGCAGAGAAAAAGACTATGTGGAGATGCTCTGTTAAATCGAAACTTAAAGGAATAATAATTGAAACCCACCATGAACTGAATTCCGGTCAGTTAGACTAGTTCTTTTTTGCAAATTCCTCAAATTTTTTACGTTCCAGTGGAACATAGGTGCTTCAAGCTACAGCTATGAAGTTTCAGTAGCAATGATATTTATTTTTACGGGATTGGGTTGCTAGCTTCATGCGCAACCTCCCCTCTTTACTCGTCTTGTTACTGGCTTAATGAGCTAAAGGACTGCGTCGTCGGCCGGGGTTCAAACCCCTGACCCTTACTCAAATACGACGTGGATATAAGCTAATGATGAATCCTATTCTACGTATTAGCAATTCATGCAGGAAGACAGCCAGATTTCAAGCGGTTTAAACTTACTGGGCTGTCTGAACTAAGTCTAACCAGGTACATCATTGAGATGAGCGTGACTCGAAATCGTTAAAATAGCCGCCCAGTGTTTCGATCCCCGTTGATCTCGCTAGTCATAACTGCTGGTTGACATGATCAGTGTTCAGCTGACTATTCATTCATTAAAACAATTTTAATCTTTAAGAAATATCTCTTTAGGTTTAAGCTCACTTTTTTAAAAATTAGCCGCTAATCATTAAATATGTTGGTTTCTTTTGCCTTCTCAAAACATCAACAACACTTCAACTGGAACTGTTACGGCGCTGTATGTATGTATGTATGTATACAGGTCATTCAATGCACCATCCAATTCCCGTGAATATTCTACCAGATCATGTGGCACGACTTTCAGCTGCTGACAATCTTCTATTTTCACAAGAATACGAGTCTATTGAAACGGAACAACAATTCACCTGGGAGAATTCCAATCTTGAAGTGAATAAATCGAAAAATCGTTATGCCAATGTGATTGCCTATGATCATTCCAGAGTTGTACTGCAATCGATCGATTGTGTTCCAGGTTCGGATTATATTAATGCTAATTATATTGATGGTTACAGGAGAATGAATGCCTACATCGCTACTCAGGTAAGCATTTCGTGGTTGATAAATAATATTTCATTAAAAAAGACTGATTTATAAAACACAAAATATTCGAGCAAAGAATATTCTTTTCGATAAATTCCTCTTCTCGCTGTACAATTATATATATATATATATATATATGACCCTCTTTTCTGGTCATAAGGACGTCTATAAATGAAATACTATAATCTTTTTCTTTCCCAATAGTAAAATTTATTCCAGTATGAACTTCGTTGAATTTATCCAGGATGTTATTTGCTTCCTTCTCATTTTTCGTAAGCAAAAATGTAACATCCATGTAACGACAATAGAATTCAAGTTCACTAATAACATCCTTCAAAGGCCCATTTTCTAGTCTCGCAAGGAAAATGTCGGCTAAAATGGTGGTCCTAGTGGTGACCCCATTGCTTCACCGTCGATTTGTCTATATAGTTGCTTATTAAATAAAAAGTGGACATTCATTTTGCATTTCAAGAGAAGCTCACCCTGCAAGGTTAAGCAAAGGACAAACAAAATCTATTCGCAGCGCTATTCTATCTCCCTCATTTTGTGGTTACAGAAAACAAGACTGATTGATATTAACCATGCTTTCAGGGTCATTTGCCGCACACCGACAAATCTCAATTTCGCCTTAAGAGTTCCACTGCTAAATATTCCTGAGGCTGGCTGGCGACTGGATCCAGATTAACAAGCCTAATTTGTGCATCCAAAAGAAGTTGGTTGGTTCAGACATTATCCTTACCGCTTGGCTATCCAGGTTTGAATGATCCTGAATTTTAGTTGATATTCTATTTGCTACTATATCTTTATTATAATAATCATCATAATTATTAATTAAGCATCTTTAATGAACTGTGGTGATTCCATTGTGATCTTACTTTACAAATCGATATTATTTAAAAAGCACACTAATACTGTAGAGCCGGAAGAGGAATTTATCGAAACGAATATTCTTTTCTGGCCTAATTATTATTATTATACTTTATATTTCATTATTTTTTAATCAATGGTATCAAATAACCTTCCTTTGTATGGTTGTGTGTAATATGACACTTTTTAGATAGAGTGCAGAGTGAAAAATTAGGTGACTGACTGTGTTGACTGAAGAAGCATTTTAATGCTACTTATTTTCAGAGACAAGGTTGCAATATGGCCACCCCTACCACTAGGTGGCTAGCCATTACAATGCACTCCGATGTGATGTTATTAAATTGTTGGAGGTAGTCGCTACAGGAAGCCTTAAACGTTTATATTACTTTGATTGTTGGTGACTTTCAAACTTTTCATGAATAACCGCCAAAAAATCGAGTTGGCTGAAAACAACAGGGTGAATAGGATGATTCCACATTAATTTGTTTATTATATATATCATGGAAAATTCCCATTGTAACATATAGAAAATCAAAACAAATGATTCAGCGAAGAGACTCTTTTCAACGAATTTATCATCAAGCTGTACAATCGTATATATATGGTTTTTAAGAGGTTATATCCGGTGAATTGTCCCCGGTATTATTTCACTTGTTCTACTTGTCATTCAAAACAATTCCTTTTTGCATCATTAAATTCTATGCTATTAAATTTCACACAATATTACGTAACGTTTTTATTTTTTCGATTTGTCTACTAAACTTATAATTGCACACCTTTTTCAAGTTCTATCCATCCTATGAATTATTCTATATATGACATTAATTTGCTTTGCCACTTGACATTTAACTACGATTATAATCACAAACATTTTAGTTTTAATTGAATTTCATATTATTATTATTATCATTTTATGCATTCACACCTATGTTTCAATTCCCTCACCGGTTATAACTTCTTAAAAAACCATATATATACGATTGTACAGCTTGATGATAAATTCGTTGAAAAGAGTCTCTTCGCTGAATCATTTGTTTTGATTTTCTATATTATATATATATATATATATATATATATATATATTATCAGAGTGAAGCAGTATTATTTTTTACTTGGTGACGAAGTTTCCAACAGAATTTATTTGTCCACTACCCTTAGTGGCACATCATCAGTAATAACCGCACAACTTCGCAACTTCCGTTTTATAGTTTCCTATATTCTTTCCTGTTCGTTGTAGGGGTAGTGGAATTTCTAGATATCTCGGTGGACAGATGTTGAATCATTCCTATTACACGTATTCTCTCTCTCAGTTAATTCGATAAATAAAGCCTCAATTAGCTACCAGTCTCTCCCTCCCCTCACACTTTTATAATTACTAGATTTACAGAAACCCACACATTCAAACCGATATTTCGATTTCCGATCATTCCAATTCATGTAAGGAAAAATATGACTGGTGAAATGTTTAAGTGACAATAGGGCACGAAAACTAAGCAGCACCAAGGAAAATCTTAGACAGGAAGTGAGGCATATAAGAGAAGCATTCAAACTAAATTAATAATTACGCTGATAAATTAATCAGAAAGTATGTATCAAAATACAAAATAAAATTAATAATAATGGTAGTGATAGTGGCAGTAATAATGCGATTAGTAATATTAATGATGACATGCATGTCAAACATGCACAGAATAATGACAACACCAACAATGAGGAATAAAAGTCATCACTAGTGCCTACTTCTCTACATACTACTGATAAATCTTAACAGAAACACACGCCATACTACCTTGCTCAACTGCATGAATTGAAACGTCTCCTAACATTGAGAATTAGTTTGAATTTTAAAGAATGTCTGAGTCAGCAGCGTTAGTAGAGAAAGTAATATTTCATTGCTTACAGTGTTTCGTCATGAGCTGACATTAGTTAGAGAACCATTGGAAAACCTGGGAGTGCTGGACAGCTGTTTCGGCCTAGTTTGGGACCCCTCATCAGTACGCACCTACTGGGGTTCGAATCCAGGACCTTCTGGTTACTAGGCCAGCGAGCTCGTATACCATTAAGCCACTGGGACCCGATCCAATTACCCATGAATTCTAACTTTTAACTTAATGGTCTAGGAGCTGGCCTTGTTACCAGAAGGTCCTGGATTCGAACCCCAGTGGTTGCGTACTGTGAAGAGTCCCAAACCAGGACGAAACAGCTGTCCATTACTCCCAGGTTTTCTAATGGTTCGCTAACCAATGTCAGCTCATGATAAAATCCTTTAACCAATCAACTAAATCCCTACAAACCAATACTTGAATACCAATGAAACGCTCACTGGCGACTGGCCCTATTCAGGTAGGTAATTACCTGAGGTTCTAGTGGGAAGTCGTGACCAGTAGGGTGTAGCAGTTCGGGTGTGAGGACAAGTACTTGCCAAACCAATGCTTGAATATCAATATTTTATTGTTGCCAGTGATCTGTAATCTGAAACAACTAGCTGCCGAACCCCACACCCCATTCTTTAATACACGCTTGTCAGAACACAGTTTGTTATAGACGGAAGTGTAGCCGTAGTTGAAGCCATCATAAGTCAGCTCACCTTCTTTTCCCTAGCTTACTACTGGCTGGTTGGGCGGTCGGTCGGTCGTTCAGTCGGTTTTCGACATAGAACTTTGCACATATGTGCGGCAGTTCAAGTCACCACACTACACTCCTTGTAGCACACAGAGTAAGAGAAGAAAGTAGGACAAATGCATAATATAGACAGTAAGCACAAATGTGAGACAAAGGAATAGTAATAACGAAGAACAAAACAGTTTCATTGGAAATCATAAGTCACAAGGAGTGGATGCATCCGCGCCACTGAGGACGATTTTGAGCCCTGTCAACAATTGTTTCCAACCATTGGTTTTTACCGTCCCGAGGACCCTAACCAGGAAGTCTACACCTTCCTACATGGCTTAGACTAACTGTTGTAGATTTCATTGACTGGTGCCATGTTTTCGTTTGACCGCCGCTAGCTCTTTTCCAGCCTGGTCCTATATCAGCTAACATTGCCCATTGTCGAGGAAGGCGATGACTTGGCATACGTAGCACATGTCCTAACCATCTCAGTCGATTCCATTATGGGTAAATTTTGTTTTGATAAAGTCTCACAGTGTTATACAGTAATGTTTACTGATGACGTTTCGAGCACAATTTATTGCTCATAATCATATCAAAACAAAATTTACCCATAATGGAATTACACTCTACCACAGTGCACAAGTTTTATTCTTATATCATCTCAGTCGATGTTATTTCACTATCTCGTCTATTGATTTCCCCGCCTTACCTAGCAATCGACGCCTAACCTCACTATCGCTCACCTTAGTATACCACCTCACACGGGAGATAGAACGCAGACACCTATGATCGAAGACAAATAATCTTTTCATGTCTTCCGCTCTCAATAGCCAGGTCTCACAGCCATAAAGGAGGACGAAGCAGACTGTTGAGCAGTACACACGCGGTCGATTTCTCGGAGTTCCTCGGCGCAGATTCGAATCCAGACCATGTGTGTGTAGGTTTGGCAATCATTTCACAATTGAATAAGTGACGCTTTGTTACCTATATACTAACTATACATTAGAATACACTTCTAGTTAATACATCTGGTTACTAAGTTTGATTTGTCTTCAGTGGAAGAATCAAAAATAAACGCACACACGAACACAAACACAAACAAATAAACAAATTAGTCATTTCAGTGATAACTGTTGCTTGAATACCAATCTGTGTTTACCTCTTAAAAATGTCCAGTTCTCTTTCCAGTATCAAATATCTACCAATGATTGACAGTTTGTGCAGGTCTCAGCTTGATTGTATAAATGCTATCTACGATAAACGATTTGTCTAAAGTGAATACCAACCACACTCTCTAACCTACTCGTTGTTTGTTTGTGTATTATATTTGTTGAATACCAATCACACTAAGATAAACCAACTGTATGATATTTAAACGAAAAAGCACTGCTTTCACTGGTGATATGAATTGCCTCCAGATAGATGGATGGATACAAGGATGGCATTAGTAGCGTGAATTTATTGAGGAAATTGCACCAGAACACACCCACAAACACGCACACAGGAAAGAAAGCATAAACACAATCAGAGACATGTAAGCAATGACCAGATTTGCCAAAAAAAAGTGGCCGATCATCACTGAGATATTCAACCACACAGAAGTAGATTCTGTGTCAATCAAAATTGACTTAATCAGTCTAAAGTGACATTTGTGTTGCTGAGTGATTACAGAAGATTGGCAAACTGGTTTCATGTTGATAGAGGTGTGTCTCGTCTTTCCAATTCTGGCTGGCTGGTGGTTTTCACATCTTCATACATTCCGACTGCCTGTAATTGGAGCTATGCTACTGCCTAGGCTAGATGAGATAAGTGAAGGAAGGCAGGAAGTGACCTCTTTCAGCGTTTTTCTTCCATCTATAGTGATCGGTGCCGGTACTGTGAGTGGTGGTTGGTTATCTTCAACACTTCCATCCTGTCCGTGTTCATTTGGAGTCCTGTATTGGAAGCGAATTTTCTTTATCAATGAATTCATCTTCACAGGTTGTCGTACAGTCGTATTTATATTTATCGAAAGTGTATCCGAGTCCAACATTGAATAACAGGGTGTGACGTCACTGATATCACTACTCAGAAGTGGTTTCACAAGTAAAAGTAAAAGTTATATAAGTGGAGAATGGATATCCTTCAAGATTCATCGAGGAAAACATGAAAGTAAATCAAAAACCCGAAAGAATCCAGACGCTGCTGAAGAAACTACTGTCCATGAACGTTGAATTTAAAGATGATATCGCAGTTGGGATTTTTGAAGAGCCATCGCTTATCCGGATCATTGAGAAAAGCCTTCCTTTCGGCTGTGGTGCGGATCGATTTCTGCAGCCGATATGTGAAGTATAAAGTGCCACTCTGAACAGGCCACTGCAATCTGTGTTTATAAATTCACCTTCTCTTGTGGAGCTGGTTATATTGACCACACAAAGCCGCCGCACACAGTTTCCAAACGCATCTCTGAACATTACCCAGAGCCGTCAGTGAAAGGACAATGCAAGACAGTTACTAGCTAGCTCAATTCTCAACCACTTCGTGAAATCAAGGCACGCAGCCCCACCACAGTCGTCTTTCAAGATTATCTACAAGGCGAGAACAAATGGAACAAAGGGCAATAGGTTTCGACACTTGTGTATGGCAGAGGCGTTGGAAGTTCGTCAGTATAACTCCGAACTCTGTATGCAGAGGAGGTTTGTCCAGTCTCTTATTCTACCATGGTGCCAACCTCTTCATTAAACGTTCCCTGTAATTTTTCATCTTCATTTCTAATGATTAGTCCGCTTTTTACTAAAATAACTAATTCACTATTACCACTCACACATATTCCCTTTAGTACATTTTCTCACCATCTTCACACTTGTTAAATGGACACTCAACTACCACCTTTCTTCTCATTACTCAATAAAAATATCAACCTTATCAAATTTCTAACTCTTTCCTCCTTTGTGCCGTTGTTGAGTATTACGTAACTTGCAACTTTAATTTTTACTTGTGAAGCCACTTCTGAGTAACTATCAATAAACTTATCAATGTGGATTCCAACTGCCTCAGCAGTATGTAAAGGTAAAATTAAGATTAGTTGGTAAACGGTAGATGACTCTGAAAGCCACCCTTATTAACATCAATCTAGTGTTCTGTATCCACGAGATGACAGAGTACATAACTATGAATGAAGAACTTAGTTTCTCTCTTACTTAACCACTGTGCAAGATGATGTTCGGAATCCGATGATAAACACGCCTAATTGTATGGCGTATGCAACTATAACTGGTTCACTCCACAGCAGGAGCAGTCAAATCTGTAGATACACATAGAAGAAGAGGGGAAATTAGGCAGTTGGCTAACTCCCAGGTCAAATCAATTTGAAGTAGAATGGTTGTGAAGGCAACGCTCTATGGCTTAGAACGACTTATAAATAAATGTATTACTAAGCATAATTTTGTCCTTTCCAGTGGTTTTACTATAATCCCCTATTTGTTTACTTTTTATTTTTATTTCACTAAACAGGGTCCAACACCAGAAACATTTTCAGATTTTTGGCGTATGATCTGGGAACAACGCGTATCAATTATCGTTATGATGACAAAGTTGGAAGAACGTTCCCGTGTTAAATGTGATCAATACTGGCCATCACGTGGACCAGAATCATTTGCCGGTGGTCTTCTTCTAGTTAAACCTGTCGACACTATTGAATTAGCCTATTATACCATACGGACATTTCATTTAACCGCTCGTGGAATTGAAGATGAATGCAGACAGGTGAAACACTTCCAGTTTACAGGTTGGCCTGATCATGGTGTACCTGAATATCCAATCCCATTGCTACTGTTTATTCGTCGAGTTCGAGCCACTTTAGCCTCGAATACAAGTAGTATGTGTCAATCGAATCATAATATGGAACAGACACCGATTGTTGTACATTGTTCTGCTGGTGTAGGAAGAACAGGTTAGTTTAATGCGATCAATAATGTAATCATATATATATCGAACATCCCGTGCAATGCAGGCCATCCATCGCTTGAGTGAGAGGCAAATGGAAAGTGACGAGTGAATGGTCACTGCTATTGTGACATGAAGGAGATGGTGTGAGTAGGAGGGGGGATGAGATGAATGCTTATGGGGAATCGTTTGGCTGGCCAGGTGAAGAGGACAGTGGAAAACAGAAGGAAGTGTAGATGGGTTGTTGAAGAAGCCGTATGTTCCACTCAGAACCCAAGTTTTTTTTCCTTCACGTTCCTCAGTGGAACAATAGTGCTTGAAGCTAGTGGCTTGAAGTTTCTGTAGCAGTGATTTTATTTTACAGGATGGGGTTGCTAGCCTCATGCCCAATCTTTCCTCTTTACCAGCATTATTTCTGGCTTAGCCAGGCAAAGGCTGGGGATCGAACCCCGAACCATGTGCATGGTTGGCGAGCGTCCTAACCACCATACCACTGGAACCCAAGGGGGTAATAATAATAATAAACCTTGAAGTCTTCACTCGTAACCTAGATACCCTGTGTGGGATACAACAACACAGAAATTAGGCACAGTGTATCTACAGATTTAAAATGAAAATTTTAAGATAGATTTGTAGACCTTATGCCTACCGGACATGTTGACAGGTTATTCATTTCAAAAGCTTTAGGATAATGGGGTCAAATTCAAATTTGTTTTTAACATAATTCCACATTTCAAGTCTAATCACAGATTTACTGTCAGTTAGAGGATCGCTGGAAAACGAGTAGGGAGTGCTTGAGAGTCACCGGGACTGGAATCCAGCAGAAGTTGGAATTCATGGGCTGGCTAACTAGACCACTTACCAATCGTTGAACTATTGGTGGCTGAGTTCGACACTGAGCGTAGTTTTTCAATGGTTCTCCAACACATGTTAACGTAGTGATTGGACCTAAAATCTCAGTGTATTTGTGAAGAGATCAGAAACAATAGTAGCGGTGTGGTGCAGGTGGTGGTGGTGGTGGTGGTGATATATATTGGGTGAGTAGCAGTCCAGTCATCTTGTAGCAGATCGACCCGGTCAATCTCTCGAATTTTTCATCCACATTCTACTTTAATTCTGAATTACTGACATTTTAGAATACTACAGCATATCTTTGTGTGTGTGTATGTGTGTGTATGTGTGCGTCTCTGAGTAAACATTCTTATGCGTCTGATTCCACTTACTGATATGGCAAAGAGAGAAGGAGAGAATTGCACAGCAGATAGATGAGAAGAGATAAAAAGGAATGGATGAATGAATGTCAGTTATAACAACAAACTTCGTGTATGTATGTATGTGTATGGGTATTTGCTTGTATGTATGTGTGTGTACACACATATTGTAAGTCTGTATGAGTTTCGAATTAAAACCAAACAACAAAGATGATCTAGTTACTTGTTCTCACCGGATGTCATCATGGTGATAATATTGGTTAATATATATATATATATATATGTATATATATATATATATATATATATTAGCTTCCATATGTATTTCCATGCTATAAAAACAGGTTAGGCAAGCGGGGGGTGGGGCATGGACAAGGAGAAGAGGAATCTAAAGTTTAAACGAATGAAATATCGATCGATGGCTAATTCTGCCCGCTGTTCACTAACCTTCAATGTCAAATCTTTACTGTGTCATTCGACGGCCTCCTCAGCGTATGTATGCCCGATCAGCCCATCTCCATTTCCTCCTACATATTTGTTGAGCAATCAGCCCTTGTTTGTTTACTTCCCACAATCTCTTGTTGCTAATTCTTTCTGGCCGCCCACCTGGCCATTTCATCTCCGGCATGGAGACAGTCAGTGAAGGTGGCAGCTGTTGATAAAAGTCTGCAGTGACCTGCTGGAAATGCTTCTCGTTAGGCACGTGCAGTGCAAGCTTCTCACCCATATAGAAGCACTCACTAACTAACTTCACTGACATTTGTGCTAGAAATCCGAATCTTGTTCTCTATGCTGCTGAGGTGGAGTGAAGCAATTCCGATTCTGGCTGGCTGGCTGACTGGTAGCTTTCATACCTTCATGCGTTCCGATTACCTGTGGTTGAAATGATGCTGCAGCCTTAGCTGGATAAGATAAGTGAACGCAAGAAGTCCCCTCTTTCAACCTCCTTCTCCTGTTGACGGTGATTGACGGTTGGTTGGTTGGTTGGTTATTTTCATCACCTCCGTCTCCACCTCCTCTGCGTTCATCACCTGGATGGAGTTTGTCCTGTCTTCGCTACCTGTACAGCCAATTTGTTGCCAGTTGTCGCCTGCCTGAAAGTCTTCCAGTTTGTGAGACATTCAACGGCATAAATCATCCACACGCGAAATCTAGATCTTCCCGAGCCTTCTCCTCTGTCAGTGCAGCGAACTCCTTTCTCCCCACTCACTCACTCACTGCCAACGCAGAGTCTGATGCATGATATAGTCAACCACACAGTTGCGAACATCACGGGTGATAGTAGGCAGCCTCATCTTATGCTTGTCTTCACTTAAAAGGCATTGGTGAGTTTTCCATTGTGGATCACTCGACACATGATCCCGTCATACAGCTATTAAATGGGGTTGATAAACACCACAGGATGGTATATTTGCTTAGACTTGAGTTTGTTTATGTGTGTGTAGGTTGAGGGGGGGAAGGGGAATTAGAAATCCAACAAAAACTCAACAGAAACGAATCAGAGTATAATAAAACAAAAGGCGTCAGTTGTTGGTATGAAGCTCACTGGCGTTTGAGATTCTATACAGGAAGTTACCTGGGTTTCTAGTGAGAAGATATTAGTGACTAGCGGGGTCCTCCAAGCCCGGTTAAAGAAGAGTTACGTGCTATAACACTGGCTAGACGTTGCTATATATATATCAGGCATTGTCAAAAGTTGAAATTCATGGACTGGCCATTGGATAGGGTCTCAGTGGCCGGATGGTCTACAAGATTGTTCCCATAACCAGAACCTCTTCGGTTTGAGCCCTGTCAGGTGCGAACTTCTGAAGAGTCCCAAGCACTAGGACAATAAAGAGAACATTTGGTCCCTGGATTTTCGATCGTCCTGTAAATTGCAGAAATATGGAGGGGGGAAAGTGTAGTAACATGGAAAAATGGATTTCGGAGACCTTAAGGAGTAAATATATCTTCGCCACTGACATTGACTTCTAGCCATATCACCAATAGTCTCCAGCCATGGGTTCCTGGAATCCCAACGGCTCAAATCAAGCAATCTACACCTCCATACGTGGCTTAAACTAACCATCAAAAGGTTTTGTGAACTGATTCCATATTTGGTTTGACCATCACTAGCTCCTTTACAACGTGATCCATCCTATGTCAGCCAACTTTTCTCGTTGGGGAAAGTGATGGACAGGTACGCGTAAATCCTGTTCCAACCACCTTAATCGACGTAGCTTCACAACCCAATGGACTGACTTCCCCTACCTACCTACCTACCTAAGACTTAACACCTAACTTCAATATTATGCAGCCTATTGTACCGCCTAACATGGGAGATAGAACGCAGGCACCTATGATCAAAGGCTTTGCATGTCTTCCATTCTCAGTAGCCATGTCTCACAGTCAGTCAGCCGGCCAGCCATAAACGAGGATGGAGTAGATGGCTGAGCTGTATACACGCCAGGATATCACGTCTGCTAAGTACGCCAGAGATCGAGGTGGCATAAGCTGTCTGATAAATGCCAAATCAGCCTTCTATATCCGTATCCGGCTGAGATTTCCTCAGCGATGAGATCGACCCACTGGCGTTGGCTGTGTTGATGCAACTCCCCAAATAAGTGAAGTGGTCAACGCACTCAGTCTTCATCGAGTTGGGAGGACTATATCATCTGCGTAATCTGAGTCGACAAGACTACTTAACCTTGGTGACAAGTAAATTCCTAAGTCGTTGAATACCTCAGAGAGTACTGTAAATAACTCAGAGAATTCGCTTTTCCCCTAACGGGTTAATCTGGTGGTGGACTTTTAATGTCGACTTTTACATTTTGATTGTTATGTTATATTACCCTAGCAATCCATCTATTATCGATTAATTTCAAGTTATATCGTCCCCCCTCTCTATCTTTCTCTGTGTCCCTATCTCTTTCATTATCAGGAGCATTCATTGTAATCGATATAATGCTGGAACGATTAAAATATGAAAAAACTGTGGATATATACGGATGCGTCAAAGCCTTACGTAGACAACGTAACTTTATGGTGCAAACAGAAGATCAATACATATTTATCCATTCAGCCCTACTGGAGGTTATCGATGCTGGGAACACTGAAGTCCCAGCTAGAAATCTCTCCGCACATATTAAAAAGCTACGTATGCTTGATGCAACCGGTGGATCCGGTATGGAATTAGAATTCAAGGTAGGTTAAATGTGCAATACTGATTGGTTCACAACACTATTGGCGTGTGTGCATGCGTGTGCGTGTGTGTGCGTGGTTGCGTTCCTGACCTACGTGGTTTAATTGGTTACAGGTTGTTGGTCGGTTGGTTGGTTATCTTCATCACCTACGTCCTATCTGTGTTCACTTGGAGTCCTGTATTGGAAGGGAATTTGCTTTATCAGCGAATTCATCTTCACAGGCTGTCGTACAGTCGTATTAATATTTATCGAAAGTGTATCGGAGTCCAACATTGAATAACAGGCTGTGACGTAACTGATATCACTACTCAGAAGTGGTTTCACAAGTGGAAATAAAAGTTATAAAAGTGGAGAATGGATATCCTTCAAGATTCATCGAGAAAAACATGAAAGTCAGTCAAAACCCCGAAAGAATCCAGACGGTGCTGAAGAAACTACTGTTCATGAACGTTGAATTTAAAGGTGATATTGCAGCTAAGATTTTGAAGAACCGCTGCTTACAAGGCTCACTAAGCAACGCCTTCTTTTCTGCAGCCGACAAATGATCAATATATGTGTAAAGGTTAAACTGCCGCCTTGGACGAGCCACTTCAATGTGTGTTTATAAATTCCATTATGGATAAGATTTTATTTTGATAAATCACACAGTGTCATTAAGTAATATTAGTTAGTAATATCAGTTAATATTACCGTATAACATTGTGTGATTTATCAAAATAAAATCATATCCATAATAAAGTTGAACTCTGCCACCAAAGTTCCCAAGTTTTATACTTATATCAATGTTTATCAGTTCACCTGCTCGTGTCGAGCTGGTTATATTGGCCGCCTGCACAAACCACACACAGTTTCCAAACGCATCTCTGAACATTACCCGGCGCGGTTAGCAAAGGGACAATGCAAGACAGTTACTAGCTAGCTCAATTCTCGACCACTCTGTGAACTCAAGGCACGAAGCCCACCCCAGTCGTCTTTCAAGATTATCTAAAAGGTGAGAAAAAAAGGTACTAAAGGAGTCAGGTTTCGACATTTGTTTATGGCAGGGGCGTTGGCAGTTCGTCAAATATAACTCCGAACTCTGTATGCAGAGGAGGTTTGTCCAGTCCCTTATTCTACCATGGTCTTAGCCTCTTCATTAGTCATTCCCCGTAGATTTTTATCCTTTATTTTCAATGATTTTTTGCTTTCCTTTTTATGAATAATTAATTCACTATCAACACTCTAACATGTTCCTCGTGTCTATCTTCTCATCCTCCTCACACTTGTTAAATGGACGCTGAACTACCACCCTTCTTCTCACTACTCAATAACAATCTTAACCTTATCAAATTTCTAACTGTTTCTTCCTTTGTGCCGTCGTTAAGTATTATTATTATCATTATTATTATAACTTGATTCCACACCGTATTTTCGGTACAAGTATGGAATTTTCAGCATGTGATATTAGTAGGCCAAATTTAGCAGACGGACCGTTGCTATCAGGTGTGCATAGGCAGGGGATCGAACCACTGACCATGTGCGTGGTAGTCTGCGAGCGTCCTAACCAATGTGTCACTGATCCAGTTTACAACTTTAATTTTTACTTATGAAGCTACTTCTGAGTAATGAAATCAATTATGTCACACACACACACACACCGCTATTACTCAATAAAACGGACTGCTTGACATTTTTAGTAAATATAATTACGACTACTGTATAGCCAGTCTGTGAGGATGATTTCGTCGATGTAACCTGTAACCAACCAACCAAATCCCTATAAACCAACACTTGAATATCGATGAGAAGCTCACAAGCGACTTGCCCTATTCAGATAGATAGTTACCCGGGTTTCTAGTGAGAAGTCGTGACCAGTAGAGTGCAGCAGGTCCGGGAGTGTGAGGACAAATACTCGCCACTGAAGACATTGGCTAGTGCCAGTCGCGCCATGTCATGAATTAGCAGAAGTTAGAATTCAAGCTCTGGCCATTGGATAAGGCGGGTCCCAGTGACTGGTTAATGGTCTACGAGCTCGCCTTGAAACCGGAAAGTTCTGGGTTCCAACCCCCCCAGGGGTGGGTGCGTACTGCTGAAGAGTCCCAAACTGGGATGACGAAACTGCTGTCCAGTACTCCCAGGCTTTCCAGTGGTTCTCTAATTGATGTCAGCTCATGATGAAATCCTGTAACCAAACAATCAAATCCCTATAAACCGACGCTTGATTTAGGAAGCATTTACTTCAGGTAGTTGTCTTTTATTTCCTTCATGAAGCTGTGTGCGTCGGTGTCACAGCGGTTGGGACTCTTGCCGACCATGCACATGGGCCGGGGTTCGACCCCTTATCGACGCACACCTGATATCGACGGTCAGCCTGCAAAATTTGGGCTACCGGTATCGCATGCTGAAAATTCCATACTTGTACCAAAAATACGGTGTGGAGTCAAGCTATAATTAAAACAAAATAAAATAATAATATGAGATCAATAAATTACCTACACACACAGAGAGAGAGAAATAGATTGTGGCGCTGTTGACCGACTTTGTACAGACTCTTGATTGACAATGACTGACTGCAGATAAGCCAGTTGACAAGTGATCAACTTTTCAACACACGAAAACAAAACAAAGAATGCGGAATAGCTAGATGGATGATATAGATGACATCTTTGATGTATGCCAAAGCCTGAAAGGCACTAAGGAGAGATTGATGGACGACCACACACGTGCAAGTCTCTGTCTTAACCACTAGCTAAGTGAGATCAGAGGATCGGATGTGTGTGTGTGTGTGTGGTTGGATATTGGGCATTGGACAACTGAAGAACAAGCACTGATGTACTCATCTGAAGATTGACTGATTGATTGATAAGACTCAATTTTAATTAATGTCTGCCTCACTTCTTCTTCGTCTTCTTCTTGATCAATAGTCGATAGGAGAGTCACCAAGGTCGACTGTAAGATAGTTCCCATACTCATATTCTGCCTGCTTTTCTCCCTCTCTCTCTCTCTCTCTCCCTCTGTTCCACTAGAATTTTTAATCATCCTCACTGAGTACAGAGTCACGTTTTGGAATAATAATAATAATAAAAATAACAATAACTTTGCAGATAAGAGAGGAAATAAAAATGAGAAAATATTAATTCTCTCCTTCTCTTATTTTTGATGTTGCCAGTTTGTTTGTCTGCTTGTATACTATTTATTGATTAAATCCTTAAGTTATTATAATATTTTTTTGGAAAAAAAATAACCCAACAATAATAATGATAATCTATGATCACCATGGTAACTCCATGCATCAATCGATTTTTCCCATCAGCGAATAATAATAATAATCAATAACTGTGAATAGCATACATACATGGATCGATCGATCGATCAATAGATAGATAGTAGATAGGTTTATTGTTTAGTTAAAAGGAAGAAAATATTGTTGATGGGCAAGAAAAAGGAAAATTTTTTTTCTGGTGATATTTAGACTGAGTAAAAATCATTTGAATACAACATCTTGAAATATTGATTTATTCTGTGAATAATGCGTTGATATGGCTATCAGAAATTGTTGTCATCAAATATACTTTAAGTCCACTCAGTTTGTGTGTGTATGTATGCGCGCATCTATGTGGAGGCTAGTCAACTAAGCTTGTTCCTATTACCATTATTAACATATGTCCCCTTGGATTCCGAGTGGAACATGAAGCTTCAACGACTCGTCGCCATTTCACGCTTTTCTCTCCAGTTCTCTTTAACTGATACCCCTAAGACTGTACATAAGCAATTCTCATCCCCTCCTCCTCGTCTATATCACTCTCGAACCCATACCTAACTGATTGCTTTCCCAATGGGGTTTCAGTAGAGGGATAGCCTAGAGAGCAGTGTGTGTGTCCAGTTCATTTCTATTTCTTCTTGTATTTTTATTGGCTGAGCCATAGGACAGTCACGTTTAATTCAGTCTAGATTTTCCCACTGACTGATCCCACTGAAATGTTAGACCTGTGTGTTGACATGTCAGCTTCTAGTGCAGACGATTCAACAGATGTCTGAAGTAGTAATATATGTGTGTAAAACTTGGGCACTGTGGTGGTAGTAAGTAATTCCATATTAGTTTGTTTATTAGGTATATCACACAGTCAGTGAAACAGTATTAGTATTTACTGGATGACACAGTTTCGAACACAATTCATTATTGCTCATGATCATGTTATCAATTATAATCACACGACTTCGAAACTTGAGTTTTATAGTTTTCTTTGTTCTCTCCTATTTGTCATCGTTGGGGTAGTAGAATTTTCCAAATATCTGGTTGAACAGATGTTGAATCATTCCTACTCCACGTGTTTGCAGTTGATTCGATAAACAAACAAAGCTTCAGTTGTCAATCTTCCCCACTCGCCACCCTGTGACATTAGATTTTAAAACTGTCATCTTATCTCATCCCATCCTATTGTATGGCTGTGTGTAATTCCATGTAGCTGAACTATTCGCCAGATTACTTATCGTATCTTTGGGTCAACTAAGCTGCATTTTGCCGGGTTCTTGTACTGTTCCACTAACCTGACTGACTCACCCGGTTCTACTACTCTGACAGATGCATTATTTCACCTGACACAATCATTACAGCAGGGCATTAAATAAACTAAATTGTTTTCTTTTAAAGGCTGCACGGGATCTTTTAACTGACAAAGCTTGTTTCTAATTGAATTTGTGGGTTTAAATGCCACATTTTATGTCTGAAGTAATTTTGTGGATGGTAACTAGCTGTGATGGCATTCACAGCACTCCCATTTCGTCCTACTCGTCAATCGGTCGGCCGGCTGGCCAGCCATCTGATCTTCATTTCAGAGCAAAGGTGGCATTTGTTTAAGGGAAATGCTGCAATGGTCTTTTAGAAAGGCTTCTTTTCACGTCATGTCATGTCGCTGGACTAGTGTAGAAGCAATAATTAACTAGAAATTGATTTCATAGTAATGAAGGTCTTTTCTGATGGTCGAAAAGACCTGACATGATTTGGCAACTAACGTTACATTGATAGACATCTTATGGCGGTAAGCAGCAGTGGTACTCAGCAGCCCTGAGTCGATTAAATGTCAATTTTCAAGAGTTAGCTTATAGGGAGGGATTCGATCTGTTTGAAGTTTGATCACCGATTGTTATCACTGTTGGAGAACACCATTGGAAAACCTAGCTGGCAGTACTGAATAACTGTGCCGGGGTTAGGAACCCTGAACCTTCCCGTTATTTGGCCAAACTTTTAGACCATTCACCCACTGGTATCTTATTTAAAGACCATTCGATAAATTCCAACTTCTGGCAATTCGTGATATTTTAGCGAGACTAATAATCAATAACGTCAGCTGTGAGTATTTGTTCTACCCCACTGGTCAAGACTACTCAGTGAAACTCTCTGCTGGCAACTTCTCTGTCAAACTGTACCAAAATGAATAACTTTTTATCAGAAAGTAGTTAGTGGTCCTCATCAAATGGTCTTAAGCTTAATCTCTCCATAAATGTCAGTTGGTTAATTTCATTTTCAGATGAATGCGTGACTCACGTGGACGGGTTGGTTAGCACGGTTCCACTATCATCACACATGGCACTGAAGTTGAAACTAAATCGAATGTTGTTTAATAACCTGAACTGTTGTATTTCCTCTGATCACCTTTCCTGGTATTCCCAAATCATGGTAGCTTCCAGAAAGATATTTCTACTTTCCTGGGCTACGCTTTAGAATGACTTTGTTACACTGCGAAGGGCACTAAGATCCGTGAGTAGAGAGAGTGAGTGGGGTGTTGCTATTCCAACTCGTTAATGCTATTGTAGATGGGCACATGGACTCCTGCGAAGAATTAGCAAATACTGGCAAACTCTTGTCAGACTGTGAACGTGCTCTCTATACACACACACACAACTCTCTTTTAGGATCTATCTCATCTGATGAACTAGATGAACTAGAAGCAACTATGGAGGACTTTATTCTTGGACGACTAGGTACAAAATCTGTACAATACGTTATTTAGTAGTGACACATTTTATGTGATGAGAGTGGTGTAAGGCAGGAAAATACCAACTTACTGAGGAATTCTAAGTAAACTTTGTTTTCTTCTCATTGTTACTTTGTTGTTAATATTTTCACTTGATTTAATTTATATTTATTTCTTATTGAAAAATATTATGGAGGTAAATGACCTATTGTAACTATTTGACCCCTGTAATCAGAAAATTAGATGCAATACTTACTGTACCACTACATTCTGAAAATTCCGTATTTGCGCCAAAAGCACAGTTTGGAATAAAGCTATTATTCTTATAATTTTTTAAAAAAGCTTCATCCTGTGGCCAGCCAGTCAGCCACCTAGTCACCAGCTAGCATCAGATCAATACTTCTCTAGCTGGTATCAATCTGTGATCGAACCTGAGATAGGCTGTTAAACTGTCATAAGCGAATAAGAGGACACCAGACTGAAACTCAGGTTTCAATTTTCCCTCAACTCAGCCAACCTGCCTTTTTTCTCCCTTAAGGCCTAATGTATGTAGTAGCAGTAAAAGGGGAACAATAGGAAGGCAAGACACGGGAGCCAAGGTATATTTTTCATTAATCATACCCCTGTTTATATATCTACAGTTTGCATTCTTTAACCAATTTCGGTTTACATCAAACGACATGAAATAGAATGTTCAAATATGCATAGTATTTAGATAATGCAATAAGAAGACGTAATTTGCCTGAATCGTGTGTGTAATGTGCATATCTGCGCAACACATTTTGAACAATCTGATCACACACGGACTTGTCATAGGAATATGTATGAAATTAATAAAGAGTTAAGAGGTGAGAAAATAGATTTGGGTCAAGTTAAAAGGACATATTCAAGATCAAAATAACAATGAAGATGAATGGCTAAACCAAATAGCAGAGGTAATAGTACCTCTACCCTGTCTGGTATCAAAACAAAATTTACCAAGGAAGGTTTAATGTGATGACGAATTACTGCTTTGAACGCATAAAGTTGGCTTAAACTTTCTAACTGCCAGCTGAGGCTTCCACAAACTTTAGGATACGCCGTCACCCAAACACGCGTTTATAGATAGGTTTAAAAGATGTGTTAACGTCAATTTTATGTCCTGTCTCCTGTGTAATATGTTTCGCAATAGAAGAGCTAGGTCTCCTGTTCTCACCGTTAATAGGTTCTAAAGATTCCATTTGTTTCTGTAGCCATTTAGGAATATGCTCTGAAGCCAGCCCTTACTTGCAGAGATCGATGAGTCCTCTTTCTTATGTATGTATGTCCACACGTACATTCAAATTGGTAAATACAGTGGGATGTGACATCATTTTTCGCATGTTTGAAGGGCTTAGATAGATATATTGGCTTTACATTCTCTATTATTATGATATTGGCTGCATAAAAAGTCTTTTTGACAGCAGCGTTCAGTCTCAGTCTAGTCATCAAGCTGCTATGATGCCCCGCCCATATAGGGTAGCTTGATGTACACGTCTTTCTTAGGGGCGAGTTGGAGAGTGGGTCTTGGTGTTCTGACTACTTTATATCTCCTGATGAACTTGTCTGGATAATTATTATCCACCAGAGTTTGTGTCAACTTTCTTTCTTCTTCATCATCAAGTGTGTCTTCAGTGCATATTCGTTGGATTCTATTGAAGAGACACATCGCTCACCAAGGTTACTTTGTAGTTAACAGGGCAGAAACTGTGATGTATGTTTTCTATAAATAGGTTATTCTATTGACCCATAAAGCCATCGACTAAGCAATATGTCTAGGAAAGATAAGCAATTATCTTCCTCTTCTACAGATGTAAGTGATATGCTATTCTGGACTTCATTCATTCGATTTAAAATTCAGGTGATAGAACAAGACTTATCACTGATGATTACAATATCATCGACATAATAAATACCTTCTGCAAAGTGGCACACTTTCGATTAAATCCTCCAATAAATTCTCAATGTAAGAAATATAAATATCTGCTAAAAGGGGCCCTAACAGACTTCCCGTTAGCAACACCATCAACTTGACGGAAACAATCGCGTTCAAATGTAAACCTAACATTGCTGGTACATAGAAGTAATAAATCCCTTAAATAAGATATAGGGAACGGGATGAAAAATTGTATTAAAATAAATAGTATTAAAATAGGATTGTTCAAAGTTTTATCTTCGACATAAAAAATAAGTATGTAAACAATGTTCTTCTTGTTCTTGTTGTCTTTTCACTTCATCGTTTTATCAGGAGTGAATCAGTTAAAATTTGATAAATAAGGTCACTGGAATCAATCGATATGTTTACAAATATGTCCTTGAATATATAGAAGTATGTGTATTGTCAATAGTCAAAAATAAGGAGTGAGTGAGTGAATGAGTTGAATTCAACTGATACTATCTCTACTATATTTTAAGGTCAAGCTGAGAAATTCTTTGTCTCAAGGGAGAATAATATTTATGCATAAACAATTCGTTACTGAACGAAAAAGTTTATGTGGTGTTGCCATTATCATACAATATGAAAATCGTCTGATAAGAAGTACTCGGCTCCCAAATAACACTCGACTAGAATAATGAAAGTTTCAGGTTTACGGATATTTGTTTCAGGGTTTTCATCATGAACTGACATCGGTTAGAGGACCACTGGACAGTGCTGCTTCGTCCCACCGAGTTTGGGACTGTTCACAGCACACGCCAAACACAGGGAGTTCGAACCCAGGACATTCTGGTTACAAAGCCAGTGAGCTTGCAGATCATTAAGCCACTGGGACCCTATCCAATGATCTATTAATTCCAGTGGCGATTATTTGTCCTCACACACGACCCGGATCACTCGCCTTGTAACCAGAAGGTCCTGGGTTCAAACCCCTGGTGATGGGTGCGTGCTATGAAGAATCCGAAACACTAGAACAAAACCAATATTCAGTACTCCCAGCTGGTTTTCTACTGGTTTTCGAACCTATTTCAGTCCACGATGAAATCATGAAACCAATCAAATCCCTACAAACCAACACTTGAATAGATATTTATATTTGCAGGTGACCTGAAGCACACCTGGTTCATTAGCAGTGGAGTTAACTAGTGAGGTAGCTAGTCTAACGTCCAACCTTCCCTCTTTGTCGGGCTTACTATCAGCTAAGTGATGTCTAGCAATGTATAGTCCAGAAAGTTGAATCACGGACCACCTGAAGTTTGACTGGTGAGCACTTAACCGTCGGACCACTGACGTGCATGGTCCGGGGATCGATCCTCCAACCAACGCACTTCTGCAGCTGAGGTTTTATTTTTCCAGCCCAACTGGGGAGTTTTCTGTTATACTTGTGGTTAGCTGAATATTCCTTCCTAACGGAGCTGGGTAGGATAATCACGGAAGCACCTTAACCACACTTATTTTTCATACTGGTCAAACCGTAAAACCAGACAGGACTCACTCACTCAGTTAGCTAGACAGCCATAAATGACTTGGCTTTCTGAGTGTTGAGTCAAACCGGCAAAGCATGCCGTTGATGAGGTTGGACTCAAGCAGGCGAAATGGCTGTACGGTGTTTTGATTACCTCGACCTGTCTAGCATGCAAACATCACCCGTCGATATCAGTAGTATGGTAAAAAATTTTCGCTTCCAAAAGAAACTGTGTAATGCAAAATTTATCTCCTCGAACGGTCTAAATGCAGATTACTGATTAATTTGAAAATTATGAAAATGAATGTTTTAATAACGTCTCTTGAACACGGTTACTTGTTGATAAGATTAAGAGGCCTTGAGTCACTACTTTACTGAAGGTTTAGTCAGTATCTAACCGATAGCCAACCAACAACAACAACAGCAACATTCAGCGCCAATCACCATCAACGGGAGGGATTTGAAACAGGTTACTTCATTCACTTATCTAGGGAGCAGTGTCTCAACTACAGGAGGAACGGACAAGGATGTCAAATCGAGAATCAGGAAGGCGAGAAACACATTCATCAACCTGAAACCAATCTAGAAACCCTCGTTACTCAGCAACAGTCAAAAAAATTCGGATTTTCAATACAAACGTCAAGTCAGTTCTTTTATACCGATCAAGAACTTGGCGGGTCACAAAGAATATCAACAACTGTCTTTGCTCTATACTGAAGATCAGATGGCCGGAAAGAATCACCAACAAGAAACTATGGGAGCAAACAAAGGAAGAACCAATCCCTCAACAAATATGCAGGAGAAAGTGGAGATGGATTGGACACTCGCTGAGGAGGCCGCTGGGTGACGTCGCGCGTCAGGCCAACGCTCGAGTGGAACTCGAAGGGGAAGCGGCGAGTGGGACGTCCAAAGTTGACATGGAGGAGATCATGTGAAGAAGAGTTGAAACAGTATGGATCAACATGGATGCAGGTGAAAAGTACAGCAGAAGACAGAAGCAAGTGGAGACGTGTAGTTGAAGCCCTATGTTCCACTAGGAACCCAAGGGAACAATAATAATAATAGTCAGTATCTCTCAAGCGATGCTCATACATTTGTTTCAAGCCAAAAGCATATTACATTTGTCTCTTAGAGTTGGCTGACAGTTTCGTGATGTGTAGCTGTTTGCTAAATCATTCAGAAAGCAAAAGATTCACTTGGACAAATTTCGTATTTTGTCTGCCTTATTCGAGTAGTACTCGAATTAAAAAAGTAATCGATTTATCTAAGCAGAGTTCAGTGTTCAATGAAGTAAAGCGTTGTAGACTGATTCAGATCAAAACACATAATAAATACATGATTTGCTTGTTACCATAGCAACAGCTATTTGAAAATTTCACGTGTCAGTTGATCCACAATGGAAAACTCAGAGAATCCTACCTTTGAAGTGAATAGAATTCTGGAGTAAGGCAAGTTGGCTGGCTGGCTGGCTGCCTGCCTGCCTATTATCACCGAGGACGATATTCCTAATTGCGGTGAACTGGGTCATGCAGAAGACTGTGGAGGGTGAGAAAACAGGGATATGCTGCACTGACCGATATACCAAGACTCCAGAAGATCCGAATTTCACGTGGGGATGATTTATGCAGTTAAATGTAACACAAACACAATCTCGAAGATATGCAGGCAGGCAGGCGGAAACTGGCAACAAACTGGCTGAAGACGCTGCCAACGAAGACAAGACTGACTCTATCCAGGTGATGAACATAGAGAAGGTGCAGACGGAGATATAGGTGAAGATAACAAGATTACCAACCAACCACTACCACCAGAAACAACAACAACAACAAGAAGCAGCACCAATCACCATCAACGGGAGAAAGAGGTTGAAAGAGGTCACTTCCTGCCTTCCTTCACTTATCTCATCTAGTTTAGACTGCAGCGTCGTTTGAACCACAGGCAGTTGGAACGGATGAAGATGTGAAAATCACCAGTCAGGCAGTATGCCAGAACCGGAAAGACAAGATACGCATGCCTTCATCCACAGGAAACCAGTTTGAAAATCTTCTGCTTCACTCCGCCTCAGCATAAACAAGAAGATTCGGATCTTCAACACAAATGTCGTTGAAGTTAGTCAGTCACTTGCACTGAGTGCAGCTCACTCCAACAGCCAGTGTCAGACTTTTATCAACAGCTGACAAGTTCGCTGGCTGGCTGACTGGCTGGCTCCGTATTGAAGATCAAATGGCCAGTCGGCAACGAACAAACAAACGAATCGTTGATCGCTCAACAAATATGTAGACGAAAGTGGAGATGGATTGATTGGGCATACGCTGAGGAAGGAGGCCATCGAATGACTTGGCGTGGAGTGCAGGCCATCCATCGCTTGAGTGGCAGGTGAATGGGAAACGACAAGTGAGAGGTCTGTGCTGTTGTGACATGGTGGAGATTTGGAAGGAGGAGATGAGAGATTATGGGCAATCTTCAGTTTAGCTGAAGAGGGCAGCATAGTATTTAAGAAAGTGGAGACATGTTCCACTCGGAATCCAAGGGATTATTATTAATAATAATTGTTACAATCAACGGTGATCAGGGAAGTAAGACTATATACACTACGCTGTACACTACTCACTAAAGGATCGATTGATTCATACAAGTAGATGCGTACCAATAGTCAAAAATACCACGAGTTGATGTGTTCGGTAGCCAGCTACCAACTATCAGTCATAATCAGTAGTTTATCATCATCACTATCCATCCTTTTGACCTACAATCATTTCCATCAGAGGATTAGTCTTTTTAGTTAACTTGGAAAAGACGAAGAAGGGAAGAAATTCACAAAATGTCATTTCATATATACGCCTATGTATGTTTAATTCAAATTTATCTGTATTTCATCGAAAAATGAAGAAATAGAGGAAAAATAATAATTTTAACCAACATTTCCCTCCCCTCTACACACACAAACCTGCTCCCCTCTCAAGAGTTAACCTAAATTTCATCCTTCACACAATTCGCTCATCAATTTTCATCGTTTTTTTAAAATTTTAATAGAAGACAAGCACGAAATTTTGAAATTTATTTTCTTTTGAGAAAAGTATATGGTCAGGGTGGGAGTTTTATTCTGGTGGTGATATGAGAAATAGGGGAACGGAAACTGTTTGACAAACTGACTCAATGAATATTAGGATTAAAAATACAATGATGTTGAATTTTCACTTTTAAAGTTTAACTACTTAAATTTAATTAAGTAGCACAAGAATCTAAAGAAAATTTACTCGCATCTCACATACGATGTTTGTCTTAGGTCACATAAACTCCATTGCTTACACATGAAGATCAACAAGTTGGCAGTTGCGAGACTCTGAACATGCTCTATATACACACACAACTCTCTCCTTGCATCTGTCTCACTGGGTAGAGGAACTAGAAGCAACCATAGAAGACTGTATACATGGACGAATAAGTACAAAAACTCTACAATAGATTATTCGGCAGGCATACAGTTTACTTGATGAGAAACGTGTAAGACTGGAAGCTAGCCAATTACTGAGAAACGCTAAGTGAACGGCCTCATTTTGTCTTGTTCTCACTGTTACATTGTCGCTAATATTCTCACTTGAGAAAATTAGATGCAACATTGTATTGTGTTACGTGCTGAAAAGTCCATATTTGTACGAAAAATACTGCTTGGAGTAAAGCTACTATTATTATTATTATTATTATTATTCTTGATTCATTTCAAACTATCCTTTTGTGATACCATTATCTTAACTTGTTTAAATATTATTATTGTTGTTGTAAACGCTACTATTATTGTCAATTATTCATGTTGGGAGTTTCGATAAATCATGAAGTTCCTTCTTTGATAAACAGTTGTTTATTCAAGTGATGTGACTGAGTTGTCAAACTCCCATCCTCCCCTATCTAGAAAACATTCACACCTGTCGAGTCGCATGAATAATTCAACATAGTGAATTTGCTTATCACTCTTATATTTCCACATATGATTCTCATGGTATATATATATATATCCTTGTAAGTGGAGTAGTGGCTGGCTGGCTCCATACTGAAGACGAAATAGCCAGCCCGCCGGCAATTAACGAACCAACGAAGGTCTGATCGCTCAACCAATATGTAGGAGGAAATAGAGATGGATTGATTGGACATACTCTGAGAAAGGAGACCACCGAATGAGTGGAACCCAGATGGGAAACGACGAGTGGATGGTCAGTGCTATTGTGACATGGAGGTGATCGTATGAGGTCGAGAAGGAGGGGGAGGAAGAGGAGGAGAGAGAGATGTGTTGTTGAAACCCTATGTTCCACTTGGAACCAAAGGGAATAATGATAAGTAATAATAATAATAATAATAATTCAGCTGAAGAATACTTCCACGGAGATTTCATGAATTCATTAAATCTTACTTTATTAACACCACCTTTAGTTGCTTGTTTTAATAAAGACCACTGATACATATATTTATTTATATGTAATATTATTAATTTGATAACTTTCTTCTAGAAATTAGCTCAATTTCGATTACCGCATGCTAAGTACACATCAGCACAATTAAGTTGTAATAAAAATAAAAATCGTCTATTAAATGTACTACCGTATGAATCAACTCGAGTACCATTACAGCCTATACGAGGTGTTGAAGGATCAGATTACATCAATGCTAATTTCATTGATAGTTATCGTGATCGTAAGGCTTATATAGCGACTCAAGGACCAATGGCTAAAACAGTTGAAGATTTTTGGCGAATGATCTGGGAATTGAATTCAAATATTGTTGTAATGTTGACAAATCTGAATGAACGTGGTCGGGTAAGTCATTTTCTGTTTGTCTGTTGTTGATTTTTTTTCTTTTTGGTTTTTTGCATTCAGTGTAGAAAGTGTTTTTAACAATAATCGATTAGCACATTTAAACAAATAATGAGTATTCTCATAGTAAAATTTAGAACAACAGATGTCAAGGAACTTAGCCCTAAGTTCCTATTGTAACGAAGAAGCTCTGAACCGATAATTACTATGTACTTGTCTCGACTTCAACTCCAAAACACCAGTACTTTTTTGAAAGTTATATTGTTTGGCAATTAAAGTAAAGACAATTACAAGTCTATAAACAAATGTTTTATACAGAATTATAGTGTACTTTTATTCGTCTTCTTCGAACTTGTACACGATCGAACCATTCGCGCCTTCGAGTTGCCCACTAATGGCTACCAGTTCCAATAAACAAACGTTCAATGTTCACGTCCATTGACACTCCCCGGCAAAAAAGGGTCCATCCCTTTTTCCCATAGTGCCGATACCTCAAACTGAACTGCCAGTGCGGGAACCTGGGCCAACCGGGACTAGGCTAAAATGAAAAAGCAAGACAAAAAAGTCCAACACACAACAAGCATACCACATCACACGGACACGCTCTCCCCGGCGCATGGGAACTTCGCTCTCTGTAGACAGTACCACCATTGATCTGGTTCACAAAGTGTTGGTTGCTTCGTATCACTCTGGCACAACCTCTCCCTGGTGTATCCAGTTGTATACACTGACTCTAACACTATTCGATTCGTTCACAAGTTTAGAAGACTAGAAACGACTTCAGAAGTAATAACAATAACATTACAAGATGATTCACACAATGCGACAACCATAAAATTAACCAACAGTTGAATGAATTGGAACCCACTCAATTACTTAACACAAATATATGTATAATCAATACATCAAATGTTGTGGATTCTGCCTTGACGAGCTACCCTTGAAGAATTGTAGGACTTACAGCAGTACGCCTACAACCTTTCTCAGGTTGACTCCCTAAGTTGGAAAATCGTCGGATTGTCCAATCTCTGATCTGTCCTCTAACACTTCAAGCAAGCATAATTTTCGAATATCTCGCGTCAGCGTGCCATATTTTGTCCTCACTTCCACTGTCCTCACCAACCCATCATTACTGCATATTACTCCTTCTATTACTCCTAGAGGCCATTTACCTGTAGAAGTCTTATCCGAAACTAAGATCACATCACCAACTTGCAAGTTTTGAAATGTCTTCTTCCATTTATCTCTTGACTGGAGAGTTAGTATATACACTTTAAACCATCTCTTCCAAAACATATCCTTCAGATGCTTAGCTTGTCTCCATCTTTTAATCATGGGTCTCGGACCTATGCACCCTTCTCCTAAACCGGGATTACTTCGCCCAATAATAGCAGTTTATTTGGAGTTAACACGTCAAAATCCCTCACATCATCTCGTACCGGCGAAAGCGGTCGGTCGTTCAGAATTCTCTCGGCTTCACATAAAAACGTTTCCAGGGTCTCGTCAGTCAAGCATTGGTTTTTGACGATAGAACTTAAAACACGTTTAATAATTCCGGCAAGCCTCTCCCAAAGCCCCCTCTGTGACTGGCTTGTGGTGGATTGAAGTTCCTTTTTTCAATAGCTCTTCATGAACTCCCGTGCGGAGATCGCAAGTAGGCCCTATGAGCTCTGTGCGACATCCGATGAAGTTAGTTCCTCTATCCCTGAAAATCATCTTTTGGTGTACCTCGATGGCTTATGAACCTTAGCAGTGCCAGAATAAACGAATCAGTAGTTAGCGTATGGACCATTTCGATGTGCAATGCCCTCAATATTCAGAAATAAACTAATCATGGTGTTTTGTCAACAGGATAAGATTGTGCCTATCAATTGTGCAATTAGTCATAATAACAAGTATGAAAAAAGGCGATCTGTGATAACACGAATAACGAAAAACAGTATGATTAAACAAACAAATGTTCTGATAGACATAGTAGTTGATAAAGGCTAGAAAAAACAAATAAATGGACCGATTAAGTAATGCTAGATTGTAAGGGAAGTAAATAAAATACGTTTTAATGAAGATGCGATAAGATTAAGGGGTGATAAGGGAGGGGATGAAAATATAAGTAAGGGGTCTTAATAGGCAAACAAAGGAGAGATAATGTCTGTACGAACTTCTTTTGAGTGAGAATAGCTTAGGCTTAATAGTTCGAATATCCATCACCTCAGGTATGTGCAGTAGACAAATACGAAGTCTATTGGAAAGATTCGGTGGGATAGGATGAACAGTCACCTTGAGTGCTTTCGTTTTCTCCACTACATGACCACTGTCAACCACACGTGACAAAATGAAGCTATGCATTGTTTGTTTTTTCTGTCCTTTACAAAACCACGATGGGAGATGTCCACTAACATGTTGGTTAAGCTGTCTAGTAGTACATCCAACATAACTGTCACCGTAGATGCAGTTGAGTTGACAGATGCACACAGATGTGGCAAAACTATCTAGCTAGAGGTGAGTAGCTGGCCAGCATTCTACCACTGGACCGCTAATGCACGCATTACATTAGTATATAGTAGAATTATTCATTCTGATAGGGATATTTACATAACAAGGCTAAATTCTCCCGTGACAAATAATCATAGCATTAGTTAAATTAAAGCTTTTGTTTTGCCTACAAATTTATATACAGGAATGTTGTTATCCATACTGGCCGACTGAACGTTCTTCACGTTATCAATATTATGTTGTTGATCCTATGGTTGAATACAATATGCCAAATTATACGTTAAGAGAATTCAAGCTAACAGATGCACGAGACGGTCAAGCGCGTACACTTCGCCAATTCCAGTTCACAGAATGGCCTGAGCATGGTGTACCTGAAAGTTGTGAGGCTTTTATAGATTTTCTTGGGCAAGTACACAAAACTAAAGAGCAGTTTGGACAAGATGGACCAATAACTGTACACTGCAGGTAAGATTAATGTTGGTTAATTTATTATTTTTTTTCTTGAATGCCATCGCTTTCATCGACTGACGGCGAGTGGAATGATGTTAGCTAACTGACCTACGATGCATGAGGCTGGAAAAGAGTTAGCTGTTGGTGGTGGTGGTGATCAGAAGAAAACATGGCTTCATCATCAGTCAACGAAATCCACAACAGTTAGTTTAAGCCAGCCAGTCAGCCAGCCACGTAGGGAGGTTTAGACTTCCTGACTAGTTAGGGCCGTTGAGATGGGGAAAATCAATGAAAGTTGGAGACAATCGGTGATATGGCTGGCTGAAAATCGTTCTCGGTAATAGCTGGCTGGTGCAGATGCATTCACTCTTTGTGAATCATCATATCCAGTAGAACTCTATTGTTCTTCAGTATCACTACTGTTTTTGCCTGACTCACACTTGTGTTTATTATCCCTCTCTGTTTTGAACCCCTGTTTACTGTCTCCTGTTGGTTTGTGTGGTACATGGAAGGAGTGTGGCAACCGGAAATGGTGCACACCTGTGCGAAATTCTATGTTGCAACCAGTCAGTCAGTCATACCATTTTATTAGAACAAGACATATAAGCGAACAATATTGTTTTCACTTAGATCTTCTTCAGGCTTTACTCTAATTTACTTAGATTTATATATAAAAATTTTAACCAATGACGGTGATTTTGTGGATCAAATAATAATAATAGTAATAATAATTTGGTAAATGTTTTGAACGTAGTTAATAACGATAATTATAATGATAACAAGAATAATGATAATAAGGTTTATGCAGGTGGCGATAAGAATAACAAAGATAGTAATATGTGTGTATATGTAGACAATTCAATAAATAAATTTCGTCAAATTTTAAAAGTTACGTAATACTAAAGGTGAAGTGGATAGATAGTCAGAGTTTAAATAAATAACATAAAAGTACGAAAGAAATGGAAAGTAATAAAGGGTGGGAGGGTTTTGCTTAGAATTCACCTAGGCAAGCAAGGGAGAGACAAAGGTAGAACAAACTTCTTTTGAATGCAAAGACTAGGATTGTTCTCTCGAATTCCCATAGCTTCGGCTATGTGCAAAAGACGGATTCGAATTCCGTTCGAAAGACTCTTTGGAATGCGATAGATAACTTTGTAGGCACTACTTCTGTCCACTTGGTGACCGCTATCATGAATCAAATGAGCCAAAATAGAACCTCCTATAGATTTTATTTGACCTATTCCAAACCATGAAGGAAGATGCCATTCATTAATGCGTTTGTTAAGCTGCCTAGTTGTTCGCCCTATATATAGATCTCTCCACAGGAGCAACTAAATTTATAGATACACATAGATGTGGCACAGCTAGGTAGCTTGTCTTTCACTTGAACAATCAAAATTGGTCGGCTGGAAAATGAAAAACAAAGGGTGGCGGTGGCAGTATAAGTCCGTTTTATCGCTCTCGATAATCTCAGATGTAAGACTTCGCTAGCCACGTTCCCATTAAATTGCAATTTCATGAACAGTTGTTTCTTTTCAACTGTTGTCAGTTTCTCTTTATTGTACTTGGTGTTCATGTGTCTCCTCACAAATCATACCAGTTTATGTCATGATATATATGAATATTATAATACTGAACTGAATAGCGGATAAACTAATAATAATAATACAGAATTTAGGAATATACAGATTCCCCAAAGAGCCGCGGTCACAATAGTGCCGTGACCTGTTTCTTTTCTACGCAAAGCTCAGGTTGTCTTAAGCAAATTACAATTGCCTCTACCGTTTGGAGTGTTCCGTATCTAGAGGACTTTAGCAATTTATTTTGATACCCTATAGATGATAGGAAAGGATTCTTCAATACTGGCTTTGGCTTAATATCAAACCGTTGATGGTTTCGACTGCACCTTCATCTTCTAGTCATCTTGAGTTTCCTAGCCGTGTCTTGCTATCCGTATGGTTAAATAAAAGTGTTGTTTAAACCACGTCTAAGCACAGAATAAAGCCAGCACTGTAGAGTCTTTTCTTATCATCTATCGGGTACGGGATAAATTGTCAATACTCGAAGCAGCAGAAGCTTTGATAGTTTGCTATATACGAATTAGATTTCCTCGACAAAGTGGACATAAGCACCAGAAGCATGAACATGGATATGGATAATATGGCTTCAACACTCCTTTGTCACAACAGCAGCTTACACATCTCCCTCGCAAACATTGCTTTCAAATGACAAGCTGCTTTCGTGGATAACAAACAGACTTACAGTCCTAGCAGTCGTCTCTTTTCCCAGCAAAAGGCCTTCGAAATCTTAAGACGTCTTCAGCGTTTCTTTCTAGTCTTGTTATATGTGACAAACTGGCTTCCTATAGAGATAGGTGTGGTGTCGTGCCTACTTGGTTTGATCGGTGCAGTTTCAACAAATTGTCAACAAATGTTTCCACTAGTTTAATTTTCCGTTAAACACCAGAGCACGAGTGTTTTCATTTTTGTCGACTTATGCTTGACTTATTCCATGAATCTTGATTACGCGAAACCGCTAAGTATTCATTATTATTGTGAATATTTTTTTTTATTGTAGCGCTGGAGTTGGCAGAACTGGTGTATTCCTAGCACTATCCATCGTCCTTGAAAGAATGCGACATGAAGGCGTTGTTGACATGTTCCAGACAATCAGAATGCTTAGAACACAACGTCCTGGTATGGTTCAAACAGAGGATCAGTATCAATTCTGTTATAATGCTGTTCTCGAATATCTCTCCTCATTCGATCACTATTCAATCTAACTAATCAATCAAAAGAGTTGAATTCAAATTTTCTTGTTCTTCTTCTTCTTCTTGCAAATTCTGCAATCCACCCTACTGTGTGTGTGGTTGTGTATTTGGGGAACTGTGGGAGGGGTTGGAGAATATATGAAAGTGTCGAAAAATTTGGCTTTCTGATGCTGACTACCACAGCAGTTTAAAGTTCTTCTAGCCTATCTATTTTCTCTCAGTAAGCATGTTGTTGTTTACCAAGCTGCGTACAGATTTGTTTTGTCTTCAAAACCTTATTATTATTATTAATGTTATCATCATCACTATCTGTTTATCTGTCTATGGTTCCATTTCTGTTGTTTTACCAGTTACGAATTCTTCTATGTGTGTTCTTTCTCCCACCACACTGTTTCATCTGCTTCTTCACCTCCCTCCCTCCCTGCTTCCCGTACCCTTCGGCCACCCACTGATACTTTGTGTTTTGAAATGACAAGCAGCTGCAGCAGTCAATGATGCGAGCAACACAAGTGTGTGTGTGATCACTACTCACAGACTCATTTCCCGGTTCAGTCAGTGTTCACATTGCAAGCATTGTACTGTACACTCATTGGATGTTCTTTTTTGTTGTTGTTGTCTAATTACAGAGATATGCTTATAATATTGTATGTACCAAGGCACTGGTTGTCTGATTTATTACAATAGGGTTAACATTCTTCTATAATACGCATACATGCATATGCAAACATTCAGAGTTCTTCCATTAATCTGTGGACTTTAATCTGTTTTATTTAAATTCTGGATCTTTCCCCTTCCGCCGCCCCCGCCTCCCTTCGGCACCACTCCATCTCCAGCCACCATTGACTAGAATCTAGTGTTCTTATCAATTCACAACCTGCTTTCTTCCTTTCAGTTGACCTACTTCCTAACAACCTTTTTACTGTGTGTGTGTGTGTGATTTCCCATTTATTTGTCCTTTGGGATTTTCAGTCTATTTATCCTGTCTCTTCTGTTGTATGTAGCCCAGAGTGTGCGTTGCATATGTGCGTGCGTGCGTGTGTGCGTGTCTGAGTATTTCAGCAAACCTACAGTGTATATTGCACACATGTAGATATTTGCCTACCAAAAACACACTACTATTATTACTATTATTATTATTATATATTACCTGTTTTTTAAATTCTGATTACAAATATGGTGATTACTAGGTGTTCATATGGATTATGCAATTATTATTATTACTAATATTATTATTATGGGTGCTTTGAAAGTTATTCTTATTTTTTAATTAGAAAATATGTGTGTATTGAGCGCCTGTAAAGATTTCCTTTTGTCTCTCTATCTGTCTGTCTATCTATCTATCTATCTATCTGTCTGTCTGTCTGTCTATCTATCTCGCTGCCTCCCTCTCTCCCTTCTCAATATGCTACTGTTATGCGTCTTGTGTTGAATAGTTTTCAGCTGAGTATTACACTAAATCCATATAACATATATATGATATGAATCCTTGTATCAACTCTGCGACTATTACTACTACCACCCACTCGTATTTCAATTATTTCTGCTATTTAGTACTGCTCGTTAACAGAATTCAACGACCTCATTATATCTGTTTATCTACTTACTCTATGTCTTTATGTTTTTGTTTTCTTCTTCCGTTATTGTTATTACTATTGATGTTGTGTTGTTGTTCTTGTGGTTGTTGTTTGTTCTCGGTTGACTAACTTTCATGTGTACTGCCTCATTTTGTACAGTTTGAGTTGTGATTATAAAAATGACAGTGTGAAGCTGAGGTGAACAGGCACATTGGCACACTGGCACGCACACATATACACACACAAACAATCAAGCAACAACTTCCTGTGTTGTGTCCACCATCTTTTTCTTTTTTTCCACTTTCATTCTCTTCTTTTTTAAAGAAACCAAAAAGGAACAGACAAACAAACGAACAAACCTACTTTGATGTTATCTAAAAGGAGGAGTGTTGAACAAATTACACTTGTACATAGTAACAAAATTAGCTTATTGATTATGCTTTCATTGGTATTGTTTGTTTTTTGAAGAAGCCCAAAAACGAAACTGTGTAGTAAAGACCTTGACAAGTGCCTATCGACCAATCAGATGCTTCTGATGGGAGAGCGCGTAATTTGAAAAAGACGTTTATATGTGATATATATGTATATAAGTAATGCAACGTTGAAAAGTAGTTGCATAACACAACTTCCTTGTATATATTTCGAGAGAAACCTCCCAATTTCTCATAGGAGTGTTCTCACAGTTAGTTTTGAACCAAATTCTGAGCATATACATTCGTTGAGATAACTGTGAACCATCGTGTTACTTGACTTATTCACCGCTCTGGATCCTCTATATTTTGGGTGACTTTAGAAACTTTGGATGGAATTTATGTGGGTCCCAATCAAAAAGATTAACCCAGGGATGACAGTTACCTACAGGTTTTCTCTCTGCCAATAAGCCAGCGTGTTGTCTAAGCGGTGCTTAGTATACTTGATTTGGACGAAATTCGGAATGTAATTCGTGCACAGCACACATAATTCCGTCTCTATACGACGTGGAGATGGATTGGACACTCGCTGAGAAGGCCGTTGGGTGACATCGCGCGTCAGGCCTTCGCTTGAGTGGAACCCGAAAGGGAAGCGGCGAGTGGGACGTCGAAGGGTGACATGGAGGAGATCGTGTGATGAGGAGCTGAAACAGTATGAATTAACATGGATGCAAGTGAAAAGTACAGCAGAAGACAGAAGCAAGTGGAGGCGTGCAGTTGAAAACCTATGTTCCACTAGGAACCCAAGGGAACAGTAATAATAAATAATAATAATATACGACGTGCTCATCTGACTGGTTCCTCAGGGTCATCAATCCGTTCATTACGTAGCCTCGTTTTGGGCTTCTCTAGTTATACTTTAAGCACCAGTAAAAACCGACGGAATACGGTCGCAACTATGACCTTGAATGAACCAATCAGTTTTGGCGAAATTCAACAATCGCGTCCCAAGGGATGCGAACGCACGAGTGACCGTGAGCTGACCAATCACGAAAATGAGGAGTTTCTGCACAAAAATTCGCGTCCTCTGGAATGACTTAAAATATGTCCCAGTTATAAGGAGGAATATCAGTTGCTAAGTTAGACTAGTTTCTGTACATGTATTCACCGAGGTGACGGTAGATGAGCTATTTTTGTGAATCTTTTGATCTCCCTTATCCTGTTGTGCAATCTCTTGAAGAAGCCCTCGGTTGAAATACTATGGCTTGTAGTAACAGAATCGACGACTACTTACCAGGAAAATGTGGGTGATAAAACAAATTAAAATAAATGACATCAACTCTAAATCTATCCCTAATCGTAACCCTAAATTTGCTTAAGATGACTTATTGTGAGGAAGGTTAAACTGATGATTATACTATTTCGTAGGGACATATGTTTGCTAGATCCCGTCCGTTATTAACCCATATTTTGTACATTTGTAATTATTGGATTTTAAAACAGTCTGTAAGAGATGCAGCTACTGAACGCAGAGAAAATAGTCTCTCAATTCAACAGTTACTCCGTAGTACCAGCACTGAAGAGATATCGTATTTGTAAAAATTAACAGACTTGCTTCTTTATTGTGAGGAGTGGGCGTCATTGTACATGTAAATAAAACAATCTTGTTAAATAGGAAATGTAACCATAGTGTCAGTGCACTTGTAGTTGCGGTAACGAATTTCCCGTCAAGTAGATTTGCGAACCTGTCATTCTAACCACTGTTAACAACAACAAGTCAATCTGAACGAAGAATATTTTTTTCAATCATTTCTCCTCTTCAGGTGCTCACAATTATAAAATATTATATTTATTAACGTAGAATAACAGATTAGTTATGGAATGTCAAAATAAATAGTCATATTTGTGTGACAAACCTCCTGGGCCGAATGCAATTACAAAATATTTCGGTGAAATGGGAGGCAACGGGATGATGATTAGTCATAATAGAAAAGTAGAATGTGGGGTAGGGAAAAATTGACAAGAAAGTCAGTCATTTCAAGATTATAAAAGGTGTCAGGTGAGTGGCTGGAACAAAGTATGGGTTTTGTAGGAATTTTATTTGATTAGATGGAGGATTTCATCATGAGCTGACATCAGTGAGAGAAACACTGGAAAACCAGCTGGGAGTACTAGACAGCTGTTTCCTTCGTCCTAGTTTGGGACTGGCTCCTCAACAGTACGCACCCACCCCACTGACAGGGTTCGAACCCACGACCTTCTGGTTACGAGACCAGAGAGCGAGCTCGTAGACCACTAACCAGCCACTGGGACCCGCCCTATCCAATGGCCAGTCCATGAATTCTAACTTCTGCCAGTTCATGACATAGCGCGACAACTTCGCAATGTCTTCTTCGATGAGTTACTGCCTCATCTTCAACCTGCTGTACCCTACTGGTCACGGTTTCTCACTAGAACCGTAGGTCACTGCCTGAATAGGGCCAGTCACTAGTGAGCATCAGATTAATTTTCAAGTATTGGAGAAAACTGCTGTCCAGTATTCCCAGGTTCTTCAGTGGTTCTCTAACTGATGTCAGCTCATGATGAAATCCTCCATCCAATAGAATGTAGTAGTACGTATTAAAGAGGAGATAGTAAGACTGCAATTAGATATTCATCATGATACGATACCACGAAGAACTCGACTCAGGAAGACAAGAAGAGAAGATAGACTGTCAACATGCAGAGCTTTCACTGTCTTGTCCCCTAGGTGCGTCGGTGGCACAGCGGTTAGGACTCTCACCGACCATGCACATAGACTGGAGTTCGATCCCCTGCCGACGCACACCTGAGCTACCTATATCATATGCTGAAAATTTCATACTTGTACCAAAAATAAGGTGTTAAATCAAGCTATCATAAAAGAAAATGAATGACAGAGGTTGTGTTTACATACGCTTTAAGATGACCATGAGAGACACTAAAAGCATTGATAAATTAAAACAGTCAGCAACCAATAGGATTTCAAGGTCGTAGGTTGGGTCACAGAAAATTAGAAGTATAAATCAATAATCATGCAAATAATGTTTGGGTGATTGGATTATACAATACCTCTCAACGGAAAGCATTCACCGAGAGAATAACAGACAGTTGGTGAAATGACGATCCACAATACACACAGATGAGTGGAAAGAATATACCTCATTGTCATCCCTGGAATATATATTCATCATAGATTTAACCGCACCAATGATTTTGTGGATCCTATTGCAGGGGCGAAGACCAGTTCCATGGAAGGATTTTGGGAAAGGTTGAAAAAAACCGGATTATAGCCATTAGCGGATTACGAAAAGATGTTATTTATAGTCATTTAGATGAATATATATATATATATGGGATGACTTATGTCTGATGTCACACAAAATCGAAGACTTACTTACAAGCGAAAACCGACAAACTGGTCGAAGAAGCAGCAAAGACAAGACTCCAGGTGAACATAGACAAGACGGAGAATATGAAAATAACCAACCAACAACAACAACAACAGCAGCAACATCCAGCGCCAATCACCATCAACGGGAGGGATTTGAAAGAGGTTACTTCATTCACCTATCTAGGGAGCATTGTTTCAACTACAAGAGGAACAGACGAGGATGTCAAATCGAGAATCAGGAAGGCGAGAAACACATTCATCAACCTGAAACCAATCTGGAAATCTTCGTCACTCAGCCTGCATCAACAACAAAATTCGGATTTTCAATACAAACGTCAGTCAGTCAGTTCTTCTATACGGATCAGAAACTTGGCCAGTGTGTCACAAAGAATATTTCCAACAGTCTGTTGCAGACCTTTATCAACAACTGTCTTCGCTGGCTCTATACTGAGGATCAGATGGCCAGAAAGAATCACCAGCAAGAAACTATGGGGACGAACAAAACAAGAACCAATCGCTCAACAAATATGCAGGAGAAAGTGGAGATGGATTGAACACTCGCTGAGGAGGCCGTTAGGTGACATCACGCGTCAGGCTATCGCTCGAGTGGAACCCGAAAGGGTAGCGGCGAGTGGGAAGTCCAAGAGTGACATGGAGAAGTTCGTGTGAAGAAGAGTTGAAACAGTTTGGCTTAACATGGATGCAGGTGAAAAGTACAGTAGAAGACAGAAGCAAGTGGAGACGTGCAGTTGAAGCCCTATGTTCCACTAGGAACCCAAGGGAACAATAATGATAATAATAAAGTGGTACAGCAGCTTGTCTGAGGGAAATTACACGTATTCCTTACTGGCAGTGATAAGTATTTTACAACTGGAAATGTGCCTGATTGTTATTCATCTTCATCTCATGATATACGAATTTTCGTTCGACCTAGTCAACACACTTGTATGAACGTTGAATTTACAACCCAAGATTTACAATAATGCTGAACTAATTCTGAACTATACGTCGATATGTCCAAAGCAAGTTCACATTTAATAGTTTGAGAAAATTTGGGCATTGGGTATATGATATTCAGTATAATAAAGGTTTTTGTATTTCCCAATGATTGAAAAACAAAACGATATTGATGTGCTTACTGATGTTTCGCTATTTAATCCTGCTGCTAATAGCTTTATCAAAGTAGGAATTTACAAAATCCACTCGGCTTATATGTATATAACAACTTAATCATCATTCCTCAGCATGGTGGGTAATTCTGTTTACGTTGTTGACAAGTTGGCCAGTTGGTAAAGATAACAAAACCAAGTGTAGATTGTTAGATTTGATAAGTGTATAAAATTATAAAAGCAGCATGTGTTTACACAATGAAATTGCTTATCAAATTCGTGTTGATTTTGTCATTTCACTGGGGAGGGGGTTGTTGGAACCAGATCAAATTTAGTTTTAGTCCATCATTCCTATTCAGTTCAGACAATTTGGATTCCATTTGATATGAAATGCTACTCATGATATCAGATTTTGTTTGTGATTTAGGAAATTTTTCTGGATGATGATTTCAATATTTTTTAAATCATGGAAAATTCCCATTGTAACATATAGAAAATCAAGACTAATGATTCAGCGAAGAGACTCTTTTCAACGAATTTATCATCAAGCTGTACAATCGTATATATATATATATGGTTTTTAGGAAGTTATATCCGGTGAGAGAATTGAATCATCAGTGTGAATGCATAAAATAATAATAATAATATGAAGTGCAATAAAAACTAAAATGTTTGTGATTATAATCACAGTTAAATGTCCAGTGGCAAAGCAAATAATGTCATATATTGAATAATTCATAGGATGGATAGAACTTGAAAAAGGGTGTGCAATTATAGGATTAGTAGACAATCGAATAAAATAAAAACGTTACGTAATATTGTGTGAAATTTGATAGCATAAAATTTAACATTGTAAAAAGGAAGAATTGATTTAGAATGACAAGTGGAACAAGTGAAATAATACCGGGGACAATTAAAAGTGAGAGTAGTAATAGTAAAAATTGACGTAATAAGGAAGAGGACACAAATTAAATAGACAAAAATGAAAAAAATGAAAAATTGGTAGAGCTAAAATATGATTGGGAATTACCATACCTTAGCATAGAGGGATTCAGACCATGAAAGTTGGAGGGGTTGAACGAACTTTTTTTCTGTACACAGAGATCTGGCTTTTCTGTTTCGATAGCCAAAGATGGCTTCAGCAATACAGATGAGTCGGGTACGTAGGGGTTTGGGTTAATTACTCTTTGCCTTGTAGATAACTTTGAAGGCGGAGGCTATAGAGATAGGATGATCATTATCGACTAGATGTTCAATGATCGCGCTTCTTATTGCTCCACTTCCACCTTTTCGTAACCATGCAGGATAGTGTTCTTGCACCCTCTTGGACAGAACTCGTGTCGAACGACCGATATACCTAGCTCCACACGAGCAGGTGAATTGATAAACACACATAGAGTTGGTCAACAGCGCGCGAATGCCAGACACAGAATAAAGGGATATGGATAAACAGTGTTCAACAGTAAAGGGTACATGAATAAAGCATATACAGCAAATAATGTTCGATTATAAGAAAATAATTATTAAACATTTAATGGATTATTAATACATTGAATGAGATTACCTTCAATGGCAAATAAATCGATGGTTAAGAATTAACAAACACTTTTACACTACTTACTAGAGAAAAGTAGTATAAATTGTAACACAAAAGAAGAATATTCATTCAGACATCTATAAAACACGAAATAATCGAGCAAAGAATATTCTTTCCGATAAATTCCTCCTCTTCTGGCTCTACAATTATATATATGCATGTTAGTATACATAGAATATTCTAGATTAGTAGTCAATAACAATATTAGTGTGCTTTTTAAATAATGTAGATTTGTAAAGTAAGATCACAATGGAATCACCACAGTTCATTAAAGATGCTTAATTAATAATAATAATAATAAAGATATAGTAGCAAATAGAATATCAACTAAAATTAAGAAGATTCCACAAAAACTGAGGATCATTCAAACCTAGATGGCCAAGCGGTAAGGACAGTGTCTGAACTAGCTTCTTTTGGACACATGAATTAGGCTTCTTAATATAGATCTCAACTGCCTCAGCAATATTTAGTAAACGAACTCTTTAAGGCGAAGTTAAGTTTTGTTGGTATGCGGAAAATGACTTTGAAAGCATGGTTAACGTCAGTCTTGTGTTCTGTATCCACAAGATGAGATAGAATAGCGCTGCGAATAGATTTTGTTTGTCTTTTGCTTAACCACTATGCAGGGTGATGTTCCGAAATTCGACAAGAAACACGCTTAATTGTACGGCCAGTGTAACTGGCTCCACATGAGCAGTTAAATTGGTACATACGCATGGAAGAGGCGAAATCAGGAAGTTTATCTTTTACTCCCGAACGCTAATGGGGTGGTTTTGAAGACATAGCAGGGAATGCTCTTTTTACCAATAGGATTTCAGCGGTCATAAGTATGGTGAGTCTTTTTTGATAAAACGGCTCTTGCTATGGACGCTTCAATAGTGTATAGACGTTAACTTCATGAAATTGATGCGTGGTGGTTATCAGTGGAATTCAGAACGCTTATTTCATCCTTTGAGAACAGTGATCAAACACTTTGGTCTATTGAAATCAAACAAGAGTAAATTCAGACAAACTTAAACACATTACAGTTGCTACGTGCTGCACAATGAGATGGCTTTCTTGTCTCAGTAGCCTAATAGGTAACTCTTTGACGTTTGAAACCACACGGCGAGGTGGTGGGACTAACTATCGTCGCCTACATAGCAATGTGACAAAGCTGACAGGAAAAGTAGGTGAACTCAGAAACCTGCAATCACACCTGGACTTCAAAATAATAATACTGAAAGAAACCTGGCTAACTCCAACTATTGCCGACTGTCGGTTATGTTATCAGGATAATTTACTGTAGCCAGTAGACAACTCTCTGGAACTCAGAATACTATTTTATGGATACAGTAACCAACTCGATTTCAACTCAAGCAGTATCAGAAGACGGACGGTAAGTCGAAAATGTATTGATCAACAAAGTATAAGTCAATATAACAAGTGAATTACACAGCAGCTTGACCATGTGATTCACAGTTGGTTACTGTCAACACATTTAAAAAAGTGTACAAATAACTTCAATATCATATGCATTAATACTTCTGGTCATATTGCTCCTGTCTTCTGTCAACCAGAAAACATCAAAGCCACGACAGGGATTGTTGCCTACAACGAACAGGAAACTGGTTCGAATAAACAAGTCCATTGAACGTGTCCACTCAATGTTCACCACCACCAATGACACTCCTCGGCAAAAAAGGGATTCACGCCTATCTCTGAAGTATTCTTGACACTTTGCAACACGAAAGCAGATTATCACGACGACTCCTGCAGATGTCAGCGTGACTTCCATAACGATATGGCTTTTCACTCTCTGCACGACAGCCTCTTGTGTGTCCAGTACCAGCAATCACTGTCACCTCTTGTCACTCAATCTACCTGGATTGTAATAATAGTGATGCATATAAGTAAACCTCTAACTCCCTGGCGTAAGAGATCCCAGCCCTTCTAGGGAACATCTTGACTCTACCGATAACCGTATAAATACAAATCTTGCCCACATGTTTATTAAATGCTTGTCCTTCTATATCATCTCACTTTCAGCTCAAGTTCACCTTGATATAAGCGTCTCCAGCGTATTGAATCTCATTTGATAGTTTCAGCTTGATTATCTCACAATCCCAGTTTAAATTTTAAAGATTCGAAACAACTCCAGAATGAAACACAGTGAAAATTTTTCGAAATTTATGAAATAAAACAGACGTAATGACGGATCTCTCAAAAGATCTATCCACCAGAAACGTACATGGAACGGACAACTAACTAATTTTTACAGTTGGGTGCCTATTTCCAGGAAAAGGAACTTAATTCATTCGCTCTGCTCTAGGATAAGGAAAATCTGTAGTTCTGATTCCGTTGACTCGGAACTTGACTTCTTAAAAGCCACGCTCTCAGAAAACGGTTACCCTAACCGATTTATTGACAGCAACATGAAAGAAAAGCAGTCTAAACTGGTCACCGACATGTTCCAAAGAAAGCCTTATTCATGAATTTGGAATTCAAAGGTGATCAAGCTTTAGATATGCTCAAAAACTGTCTCTCTAAAGCAGTCAGTAAGATGTTCTTTGCAGCAAAATTACATATGACGTTCACTAGCCGCAAGGTGTTCTCTACCTCTATAAAAGATAAGCTACCCCGTCTGGCCGCCTCCATGTGCATCTATCAGTTCGCCTGCTCTTGTGGAGCTAGGTACCCTGGCCGTAGTCAGAGGACGCTTTCCACACGGATACGAGAACATATTCCAGCTTGGTTTTATAAGGGAGAAAGGAAGTGTGTGAGAAGCTCTATTATAGAACACCTGATCGACTTCTGTCACTCTGTCAACCCTGACCATGATTTTAAGATCATATATAGAATCCATGCTAATTTCCCGCGTTTTATTCGTTACAGACTTCTAAAGACAGCTGAGGCCTTGGCGATTCATGACTTTAAGCCAGACCTTTGTGCACAAAAGAAGTATGTACAATCCCTTGAAGATGACGATGAGCAGCACTGTTAAGAAACATGAACAAATTTAAGCGAAGAATACTGTGCTCTCAATTAGATCTCATCTTCAGGCTTAACTCTAATATACCTACATAACTTTACAAATGAATATTCAAATATAAACCAATCATGGTGTATTGTCAATAGGATAATAAATTTGGGCATTTCAGTTGTGCAGTTAGCAATGCAGCGGTAAATAATTCCCTAAAATTATTAACCACAGCACTCACCACGCGCTTCTCCCAAATGAGCCATCTTCTCACCTACTAAGCAAGACATCCAGAAAATGTAGTCTATTATCCTGCTCCTCTTCACACAAGTAAAAGTAAGCGAAGCGGGTGGATGCTAATGAATTCCCTCAACATTTCGTCTGTTTTTGCATTCCTATCCACTAAGATAAATGTGTGTAGCGTCAACATAACTGTCATACATATCGAACTCCTTGATGATGTCTTCCAGTCTCCTGTTTTCACGTTTAGTGAGGGAGAAGTCAGCTAATATTTGGCCTAATGGTGAAACTATAGCTATTCCGTCTACTTGTCAGTAATATGAATTATTGAAGACAAAATACACATTCATTTTGCATTTAAGGAGTAATTCTTTGAGGCTACACAGTGGAATTCCTAATTCTGTTTGCCTTTCGGTCATTTCTTGGCAAATCTAATCTACCGTTTCCATTCGCTCACACCAAATGTAAGATGATGCTACAGGACTGGACTACATTGACTCCTAGTTTAGAAATAGGGAATGAAGTTGTAGAGCTTGTTGACCACTTCACTTATTTGGCAAGTTGCATCAGCCACCACCAACGGGTTGATCGCTGACGAAATCTCAGCACAGATACAGAGGGCTAGTTTCGCATATCCCAGTTTCCGCCATCTCTGGCGTAGACGTGATGTCCGGCTATCGACCGAACGGCGTGTGTACAGCTCAGCAGTCCACTTCATACAACTCCTTTATGGCTGTGAGACCTGGACACTGAAAGTGGAAGACATGAAAAGTCCGGCTAGCTGTCTTCGATCATAGGTGCCTGCGTTCTGTTTCCCGTGTTAGGTGGTGGTATAATAGGGTGACCAATATTCAGGTTAGGCATCAGTCGAGTGCTAGGTAGGTGGGAGGGGAAATCAATCAACGACGAGGTTGTGAAGCAGTTACATCGACTGAGATGGTTAGGACATGTGTTACGCATGCATGACTAGCCATCGCTTTCCTCGACAATGGGCAATGTTAGCTGACATAGGATAAGGCTGGAAAAGAGTAAGCTAGTGGTGGTCAAACCAAAACATGGCTTCATCAGTCAATGAAATCCACAACAGTTAGTTTAAGCCAGCCAGTCAGCCACGTAGGAAGGTGTAGACTTCCTGACTGGTTGGGGTCCTCGGGACGGTAAAACCAATGACTGGAAACAATCGGTGATATGACTCAAAATCTTTCCCAATGACGCAGGCACCCACTCCTTGTGACTTGTAATTTCCAATAAAACTATATTGTTTTTCGTGATTACTACTCTTTTTGTCTCATATCTATCTTTACCGTCTTTGTTTCACGTTTTTATTACTTTCTTCTCTGGCTTTGTGTGCTGAGTGAAGTGTGGCGACTCGAACTGCTGCAAATCAGTTCTGTGTGGAAACCAGTCAGTCAGTCAGTCACCGTTTCGATAAGTGTTACATTTGTGAGTAGTGATGATACATCCATGGATAACAAACGCTTATCCCTAACATTAGTATCTCATATTCGAGAAATGAAGTCGGAAGCATCACTAATTCTATGTGGCACAATTCCTTTGTTCAAAAGTCCCAGAATCTTCACTAACCGCTTTGCTGTTCCGTGAAATTGAGAGTTAGGCATATCTAAAACTGGGCAGAGAAGAAGACCCTGCTCGCACACTTTGGGTAAAGACCTTAAAGACGTGGAGTGTTCGTACCCGTTGGGTTTTTCAAGGATGTCTAAATGTACGTTGAATTAGGCGATCAAACTGACATAGAATTTAGCTAAGGTATGTGGAAAAATTTTGTGAGTTTGTGATAGGATTGTCTTTTTGTTTCATATTGGGGATAGTAATCAGTGTCGTACATATGTGTGACAATAGATAGTGAACTACACTGAAGGTGAAGTCGTGATCTTGCTTCTCAATACAAATGTCTCACTAAATCTCTTAATAGTTCTTTTTAATAAACTTGACATATTCATATGAACTGTGATCAAGATTTGACCGGATAGTTGCAAAATAATTGAGCGCTGAGTGAGAAGTAGACATTTATAAAATTATATTTGTAAAATCTCAGCGAAATTGAAATGATTAATTCCAACGTTTCGTTCGGCAATCTGGTCCGAACTTCTTCAGGGAAATTAGTCTACTTTTGTTAAAATATATGTGTATATGCAGTATACAATGGTGTGTGTGTATGTGTGTCTGGGTGAACAGTCATAAAACATTTGTTATTCTCATATGAGCTGTGATCAAGACTTGACCGGCTAGTTACAAAATAATTGAGATGTTTTTTTACAAATATAATATAATTTTATAAATTTGTTATTCTCTCCATAAGAAGACGTAGACAATCAAGAATTTGACCATGTGTGACTAGTTGTTGATACATATCCAACTTGTTTATTAGTCAGGATTTGCCATGTATCAGCTAAGATCACACCACACCTTCACGTCTGTTCAAACTGTTGGGATTCACCTATATATGTAGGGATTCTGCAGTCAGTCTTTCTTCATATGAACCAAAACCTTTCTGTAAAACCTCAGTCTTATCAAAGTTGATTTTGTGTTCCGTTTCTATCGAATGCAGTGCAATCGCTGAGTTGTTTTCTAGCTTCTTCAAGTCTTCAGAGGTCTTTGGAACCACCTCTAGACATTGTTTATGCTCTTTCCCTCTTATATTTACCTGTCTGGACGTTTCTCCTACATATACGGCGTTACAATCCCCACAATTGATCTGGTATACACAATTTGCTGTTTTTGTTCTATTTATCCTTAACTTAAACCAGTAATGAGCGTAAGGTGTTGATGCACGAAAAACACTCGTATTATGTAGATTCGTCGATTTCGAGATCACTCAACATTTATATTGAAGATTTGGATATTATTTGATTCAAGAGTGATTGAACAATTTATTCTGCTAATATCTTCCTCCTCAGTAACTAGACGTTTGCTCTGTTGATCAGATTCTTGGTCACAGTACTTGTGTAAATAATAAGTATTATCATTAATTTAAATTAATTCTTTTACTAACATCAGAATGCATCTTTCACCTTTAAATATATTAAATTATCAAGTGAAAAGTCATTACAACTACGTTTGATTATGATGAAGGTATCATCTACGTATCTTAACCACATCTTTGGGGGACTAAGGCATCTCATAATTGCATTTGTTTCTAATGAATGCATAAACAGATTAGTGACTAGCGGAGATACTGGTGATCCCATAGCAATGCCTCCTGTTTGACGATAAAGAACCCTCTAAACGTAAATAACATGGATCGAAGACACAATTCTAATACCTTCATAATTTCGTCGGGATTTAAAGGACAACGACCACTGAGTTCTTCATCAGCACAAAGTAAATTATAAATAATACCTAAAGAATCATTAACGGGAATATTCGTGAATAATGAATAAACATCGAAACTTGCCATTATTTCATCTCCTTCAATATTAGTCAAGTTTATTTTCCTCTTTTATATATATATAAACATACAATTTTATTTATTATACATGTTGATGCCTGTTTCATGACTCATGATTGGACAAAGTTTTTAAAAACAAGTGATGTTCCTTTTATATATAAATCTCTGTTATGTTAATTTCGATTAATTTCCCTGAAGAAGTTCTGACCAGATTACCGAACGAAACGTTGGAATTACTCATTTCAATTTCCCTGAGATTTTACAAATATAATTTTATAAACTTGATATAATTTATACGGATCAAATCTTATGACTCGTTATCATAGATGAACTTACCTATATTCATTCCATGACTTAGAAATCAAACAAGGAATATGTATGTCGAGAAAAATCTTGGTTACTGCTAAACATTGCGGTGTGTGTGAGTATGTCTTTGAACTTCACACACAAATAGCTGAATGAATCAAAGATGAAAAAGGATAACGTGAAAAACAGTCATTGAGCTAATGGAAAGGCATATATAGTGTACGCACCAAGCCCTCCAATTACCAGAGACCTGATAGACCCTGGATGATACCGATTAGACCATCCCCCTCGTTGGTGCAGTCAACCACAGTCGAAAAGTACCCCCCCAAATATGTTACCTCCAACTGTGTTCACCAACTCACATGTATCTGCAGGAGCAGTTACACTGGAATAACAAAAAGAAGGACCTAGGTCAGATTCTTCCAACATGCACCAAGGAGCTTCCAATTAAAAGGACCAAACAGATTAAAGATATTCAAATACAAAACACTCGACAGTCACTGGACACCAAATAGACGCACTGACATCATTCAAAATAATTAACAGACAAAATGCCTCAAGTCTTCTCCGGTTTGCCGAGTCTCTGGCAGAAACCTAAACTATGTATCCAAAATGAATCTGCTACTACTTACCCTGGTGACTCATCCCTTAATAACTCTTGATCTTCTGAACTTCATTAAGTTATCCTTTCAACGCCCCAGGCACCCTTGGCTCGTTGTTTTCTGTTTGACTTCCATAAGGGATAATTTTTCTTCACCCTATGAATTCTACTCACCATACTGTATAGTCATCATCTTTTCATCTGACCACTTACCTCAAGTCTTTATCAACCTCATTCAACAGCTGGCTATATGACAGTGCTACCTATCAGGTTAACCACAACTGAAAACGCGGTGAGGCGTTCCAAGTGAATACAGGTGTAAGACAAGGCTATCTATTGCCACGGATGATATTCTTAATTGTGATGGACTGGATTATGCGTCAGACTGTGCATGGGAGCGAGGAGACAGGAATACGCTGGACCACCGATAAGAAGCGATCTCTAGGAGATATGGATTTTGCAAATCGCTTATGTCTAATGTCACACAAACTCGAAGACTTGCAGGCGAAAACTGGCAACAAACTGGCTGAAGAAGCAGCCGGCGAAGACATGACTCCAGGTGAACATAGAGAAGACGGAGGTGATGAAGATAACCAATGAACCGCAGCAACAACAACAACAACAACCAGCACCAATCACCATCAACCGGTAAAGAGATTTATCAGAGTTTACCTCCTTCACTTATCTAGGAAGCATCGTTTCAACTACAGGAAGTCGGAACGGATGAAGATGTCAAAGTCAGAATCGGAAAGGCGAGATACGCCTTCATCAACCTGAAACCAATTTGGAAATCTTCCGCACTCAACAAAAGGAACAAGATTCGGATTTTCAACACCAATGTCGAGTCGGTCCTTCTATACGGGTCAGAAACTTGGCCGGTGTGTCACGAAGAGGATTTCCAACAGGTTGCAGACTTTCATCAACAGCTACCTTCACTGGCTCTATAATGAAGATCAAATGGCCAGAAAGAATTAGTTACAAGAAACTCTGGCTAGGAAGAAACCAACCAAGAGCCGATAGCTCAACAAACAAGTTGGAGAAAATAGAGATGGATCTGGCATACATTGAGGATGGAGAACGTCGAATGACATCGCACGCCAGGCCCTCGAGTGCAATCCAAATGGGAAGCGACGAGTGGGTCGTCCTAGGGTGACATGGAGGAGATCATGTGAAGAGGAGGTGAGAGATTGTGGATAATCGTGGTCCAAGCTGAAGAGGACGAGGGAAGATGGGACAAAGTGGAGATGTGTTGCTGGAGCCCTATATTCCACTTGGAACTCAAGCGAATAATAGTAATAATAAAATAATAATCTTACACACCACATTTTGATCTTCTCTTATCTAGCTATGTAATTGCTGCTAATTTTTGTTACCAACCCAACAACAAACTTGTCAAGTGATTTTCTAGAAACTTCTCTCCAACAATATACATATATATATATATATGTATACTTACACTTGAGCTACCTAGTCATCCTAATGTTTAATATCACCATGACACTCTTCTAGTATGCTTGTCGATGACAAAAGTGACAGAAAGTTCCACTTCCTCGACATTGCCATGCAACGTCTAGAAGACGGTAGTCTTCAGAAGTCAATTTGTCGAATGCCTACTTGGAAAGGACAATACTTACATTTTAATGGTTTTTATCCAAATAGCTTTAAACGCGGACTAGTCAAGACTCTGTACTATAGAGCGAGGAGAATATGCTCTATAGAGAAATTAGAGGAAGAATTTGAGTTTCTTGAAAAGACATTGAAGAGCAATGGTTACCCTCAAAGGTTCATCAACAAGTATGGAAGATCTGAAATCACAAATGTAAAACAAATCACAGTAGGAAAAAAGTCTATCTACTTTCAGCTTGATTATAAAGGTGAAAACATTGCAGCGATGATCAACAGAAGGCTGAGCACATCACTAGCCATAGCGTATTCGGCAGCTAAGCTCGTTCCCATCTATCGAACAACTTGCTTTTTGGTGCAGTCAAAAATCGATAGATATCATTCTCATGTTAACAACTCCAACTGTATATACAAATTTACATATATCTGCGGGAGCAGTTACATTGGAAGGACAGAAAGAAGGGCATATCTACGATTTTCTGAACATGTACCAAAAAGTTTATGCCTACATCTGGGAACAAATGCTTTAAACAGTGCCATCGCCAGGCATCTCCTAGACACGGGTCGGTCATGAGGTGGACGTCAAAAAGTTGTTCAAAATTATCAGTAGGCAAAAGAGCTCAATTCTCCCCAAGTTTGCTGAAGCCATTTCCATCAAGCGCCTGAAACCTGATTTGTGCGTTCAGAAAGAAGCGGTTATCAGTCTTTCTTTGCCAACCTGGTAACTGGATATTTTTCATCTCTCTTTCATCCGAATGCGAAATGCTGAAAAGTTTCCATTGTGTATGATTATTATTGTTCGGAATAGTGTTTAATATTGCATATATATGTATATATTATTAGTGTATGCGTATACTGATCGACTGATTTTGTTTAAAATGAACTCTGTGCAAGTATGTTAAAATTGTTTTTGTAGATACATTTAATAATGTCTTTGCCCTGTAAGCAGCTGACGAGAAGGCAACGAAATAAAAGATGGTACCACTTTATTATGCTAAAACTGTAGTTCTTGCTTTGTTCAAATTCATTAAGGGGAATAAATGTATGAAAAGTATGTTACATTTTACGCTGACTTTTTTTATCAAAGATTATAGTTTTGTATGCAGATGATGAGAAGCAATGAAACATAAAATGGATCCATGTTATTCTGCACCACTGTTTGTTTTTTCTTCGCTCAAATTCAATAAAAAAGGGAATTCTTGTAAGAAAATCAAGTTAATTTATTGAGTTATCAAACAATGCAGAATAACAGCAATAAACTAACAGTTGGTATGATCAAAAAGACACATAACAACCATCTTTAATAAAAGAAGATTTATTAATGCTTGTTATATCAACAGTACAGGTTCATCATAACTGTTCGAATGAATAAACGGTACTGCCGTCTACCCTGTGTTCCAACTGATAATGAAAAAAAAACTTAATCAGCAAATTTCTTGTTGTGCTTAAAACTTGGGCGGCTACCAAAAACTTCCATCTCACCACTGCATATATATTTTCTCGCATTCGCTTTGTTTTAATCAACTGAAGTATTGACCTCTAGTGGTATAATCTACTCTTGTGTGTGTATTTAAAATGTTTACAAGCTTCTGTTTCACAAGCTGCTAATAAACTTGAGGAATGGCCTGATTGTGGAGGGCAACGTGTTCCAATACAACATAAGATAACTACTGTTCTCAAAATCTACTTCTGAACATCTTACAAATCGGCTTTCAACTAGATATCGTGGCTTTCTTGAAGGAGAAAAAGCCAGATATATCATAATGGAATGGGTGTGCGATTCAGCTCAGAGACCACTGTGTCACAGGATGTACTACTGTCAATTAATTAATATTTTACTTGAAGATATTGATTGTACGAAGGGAAAAATATCATGCAATAAACTCCGGTGAAAATTCTGTGCATTTTATAAATACTGTCCATGATTGGTTGGTGCATGTGTGTGCGTGTGTGTGTGGTTTCGGGCGCGCGCGCGCGTTTTAATCTATGTTAAATGTTTCAGTTTAGTAGGATGCAATGAGAGAGAAAAAGAACAAGAGCATTTATTTGAAAGTATTTAGAAAAATATCACAATTAAGTACTATTAATAATAGCGAATAAAACATGGGAGTTTTACACAGACCGCTAGACAAGAAAGTTAGGCAACAAAACACCACTATGCAGTAAAAATAGTAGGGATGGATTAAGAGTCTTTTATTTTTGAAGAGCATTTCTGGTTTTTTTGTTGACTTAGAAGTCACTCACTGTACAAGGTAACAGAAGAAATTTAAAAAAAACAACAACAACAAATATGACTACTCAAAAATTCAAACAGTGTAAAGGTTCTTTGATTGTTACCCTTGATAAACAGTTTATTGTTAGCTTACATATTATTATTATCATTATTAATATTATTTAACTAAACTTTAGGTATTCATATCTTTCAAAAGCCAGCGTCTCTTCCTGATTATCATTAATATCTAAATGGCCAAGATAAGCTAAATCACCACACTCTTTCATGCGTATATACCAGTCACAGAAATCTGTTCCCAACTTCTTCACAAATATCTTATCATCTTTCAAGCATTGCAGTGCATCAGGAAATGTGCCTGGTAGCATTTTTACAAGATTTCCCAGTTCTGGTTTTTGCCCTGGAGCTGGTGGTTCGAGTTTACGATCCAGACCATCTAGACCAGCGGCTAAAGTAGCAGCCATCACGTGGTATGGACAAGAAGCGGATGAGGGAATACGATTTTCAATGTAGGTGTTGGCTTCACCGAAATTCTTCACGCGAACTGCTACAAATCTGTCACGAAAATCCCAATTGATTGGACCAGGTGCATAGAATTTATTCAATCGCCTGTAACAATTTGTAGTCGGTGAACAAATTGCCAGCATTGCAGGTAGGTGTTCTAGGAGGCCAGCAATCCAGTGACGAGCAAGCGTCGACAGGCCATCAGGATCTAGAAGGATGGATAAAGAAAGGGTGGAAAAGTTAGATTCAGTAGGCTGAAATCTCTTAGTGTTTCTTAAATTGATATTCTATTTACTAGTAAAATACTCAGGTATTCAAAAGGTAATTTAGGCTTGTAATTAATACGATGGTCACGCAACAGTAATTCTCTTTCTGTTTCAGGAACCCGAAGAAAAAATCAACTTCCACGGTGAGGCATCCGAGAAGTAACAAACGCACACGAAGCCCTCCTGATCATCCTCCTCCTTTATCCCTGTCACTCTCATCATCCGCTCCGTCTTCCTTTACTTGGCCGGCTGGCTGACTGTGAGACATGGCCATTCAGACAGTGGAAGACACGAAAAGGCTGGCCGTCTTTGATCATAGGTGTGCGCGTTCCATCTCCCATGTTAGGTGGCATAATAGGGTGAGTAATATTGAGATTAGGCATCGAGTGCTAGGTGAGGAGGGGAAATCAATTGACGACGAGGTTGTGAAGCAGTTACACCGATTGAGATGGATGGTTAGGACATGTGTTGCTCACGCATGCCTGTCTGCCTAGTCATCGCCCAGTTAGCTAGTGGTGGTGGTGATGTTGGTCAAACGAAAACATAGCTTCATCATCAGTCAATGAAATCCATAACAGTTAGTTTAAGCCAGCTAGCCAAGTCGGGGTTGGGGTCCTCGGAATGGCGAGAACCAATGAAGGCTGGAGACAACTGGCTGGCTATGGCTGGCTCAAAATCGTTCTCGGTGATGGCTGGCTGGTGCAGATGCACTCACTCTCCGTGACTTATCATATCCAATAAGATTCTATTGTTCTTCCATATTATTATTCTTTTTCCCTCACTTAGACGTCTGTGTATTATCTCCCTCTGTTTTGAATCTCCCTTTATTGTGTTCTGCTGCTTTGTGTGGTACCTACACTTCAACCAGTCAGTCAGATGAGACAACTCCAGAGGATTTTCCAAGCTTAATAATGATAATAGCTAAGTAAATTAGGAACTGTGCATTCAGTTGTACAGAAATCATGAAGTTACTTCAGCTATCCATCATTTAACTTGCCTGTCAATAATGTTTGACGTTTCTGATGAAGCTTGAATCCAACATCTCTCTACCTTCAACTGCATGAGCATTAATATATATATTATACACTACGCAGTATACTGAGAGCCTTTCGATGGAAACAAAATACGAGGAGAAACCAGTCATTTCAGTTTAAATGGGGCAATCATCAAATAAGAAATCACAAACTGTAAATAAATACACAGACTGAAATTAATGACTCATTAAATCAGGCTAATGTATTTCGATGACAACTGATGCGATCGAGAGTGCTCAAGAAGTCGAGTTTTCAATCTGTATAGGTGAAATTACTGGTCGTAGAATAAGTAGACACATAAAGTCATTAAGACGAAACGGAAGAGTAAGAAGTATTCTGACAATTCCACAATTCGAATCCCGGTGGGTGCATACTGATGAAGAGTCCCAAACTAGGACGAAACAGCTGTCCAGTACTTCCAGGTTTTCCAGTAGTTCTCTAACTGATGTCAGCTCATGATGAAATCCTCCATGCAATTCCACTATAGATAAAATTTATTTTGATAAAGTCACACAGTGTGTTATACAGTAATGCTTACTGATGACCACGCTTCGAGCACAGTTTATCATTGCTCATTGCTCATCATCATATCAGGTTACCCAGTATTTCTCATCTCTTGATTTCATTGGTGGTAGATATATTCTATATTCCTTGTATTAGTGATGAGTCATTCCTAATGCACGTGTTGAGTGTAGATTATTCGATGAAAAAAGATTCAGTAATCAACCTTTTTCCTCTCTCTCTCTTTCCACTTACCTACATTACTTTTTAGAGTTTTGACTCTCTCCCTCCTACCCTAGTGTGTGGTTGTGTGTTAATGCATGCAGTGCAATGTAGTGCTGAGCTTTCTTTCTTCCTACATTACTGATCTTCGAGGGGTCAATCATTCTTACCTTAGCTAAATTCTTATGTTCTGACAGGAATCTGATTACCCACGATCTACTAGTTTGACCTATGTAGTTGACCTAACTCACAGTCATTGCAAGGTATTTTTTAAATTATTTTGTCTAATTAGGTCAACCGACAGGGTCCTTCAACCTACAGAGCTTGTCCTCGTGAGTGAGTTTGTAGGTTTGAATGCCACCACTCTAGTTCCTGCTTTATTAAGAATCCTACGTAGAGTCTCAGATATCCCCTCCTTATATGGTAGAAGTGTAGATGCCTTATATTCTCTCTTATTTATGTTATCATTATTAGTTTCCCTACTATTTTTATTTTGCTTTTCACTTTTTCTGATCTTCCTAATGAATTTTATAGGATAGTTATTTGATACCAATGCTTCTTCCATCTGTTTTATTTCATCATTTAGGTCTTTTCTTGTACTACTTAGTGCTACTGCTCGGTTTGTTAGACACTTAACTAAGCCTGACCTCTACAGACAACGGATGAGATGAATTAAAGTCTGAATATCTATTAGCAGAATACGTTGGTTTTATGAACGCTAGTGTGCAGTTTACCTTCTTCTGTTCGTTTTATTTTACAATTTAACGCAGCTGATTCCCCTAACAGATAAGATTTTATTTTGATAAATCATACAGTGTTGCACAGTAACCGTTATCTATAACGGGGTTATACTCTACCGAAGTGCCCAAATTTTATACTTTTATGAATAGATAATTCTCCTTGTTCATTTTCCGATTCAAATGTGAATTTTATTCCCTATACTAGTGAGTTTATGTGTGTTGGAAGAAGCTAGAGAGAGAGATGTTCTGTTTTTAACACTGTGTGTGAAAGTGTCATCCACATATCTCCACCATATTTTTGGAGTAGGATTAAAGGCATAAAAAGCAACAATTCCCCAGCTGCCACCCATAAAGATATCTACTACGATAAGGTATATTGGTGATCCATCGCATTGCTACACCTTTTGTTTGTCTATATATTTTGCCCTAGAATTTAAAGACAGCAGATGTGAAGTATAACTTGATTTCTATGCAAAGCGTGAATACATTTTGTAACCTATTGTGTCACACAAAAATGACACTTACCTTGTTCGTCATAAAATGCATTACGATTAGTATCAGCATACCACAAGGAATGATTAAAGTGACAACCACTGGAACTGCTGTTCAGCAAAGGTCTCGTCATAAATGAAATCTCCATATCATGTTTCACACCGATTTCTTTCACAGCTTGCTTAAATATAAAGTAATTATCCGCTGCGGATATTCCCCACGTCGGCATCAATGGGCATTCCAGCTGTCCTTCACCGTCTTCATTACTATAATCTTGTACACTGATTTTAGCCAAATGCATATTGTATTCAATATCAGCGAATAGATCTTCATACACTGACAGTAAACTTGTCCTGTAAATATCACTAAACTTTGTATACGGTATTGGTAAATTAAAGGAACACGACTCCGGTTTCTTCGTCGCCGGTGATGGCTTTAAACAGGCTGTCTCAAAAGTACCCTTTTTGAATACTCTGAATTCTGGTTCGAAAGCAGAAAACAAACGCAAGTTGTATTTGGTTTGTAGTTCACGAATCAGATTTTTTACAACAACCCTTGGATGAGCTTTAACCAGTTCATTATTTGGCCAGACTAAATCGCATAGGACAGCGCAGACGGAATATTTTTGATTTTTCGAGTTGATATCATCATTGTCTGTGTTACCGTTGTAAGAGTGACTACTGAAATTCTCTTTTGATACCCAAGGACAAGGATGTAAAGTTGAAAAGTCCGGTTTCACTTTACTGTTAACATGCTTTCTGTCAATAATTTCTTGCATATCGAATACCTGGAAGTAAGACAAACATTTGGTTCCCTTTTATGAATCTAAACAAAGCAATAAGAAGACACATTTCGAACAATCTGATCACACACGCACGGACTTGTCATAGGGATATATGTGAAATTAATTAAGAGTTTAGAGGTGAGAAAACAGACTTGGCTCAAGTTCAAAGGACATACTGAAGGTCAAAATACCAAGGAAGGTTTAGTGTGATGATGAATTGTTGCTTTGAACGCATAAAGACGGTTGAAGCTTCCTAATTGCTAGCTAGGGCTTCCACAGACTTCAAGATACCCAGTCCCCTAAACATATTGTATTGATAAGTTTAAAAGACGTGTAAACATCAGTTTTTTCTACTGTCTCCTCTTCTTGCGATTCTGTTTGCTTCTGAAGCCATTCAAGAATATGCTCTCAAGCCAGCCTTTACTTGCACAGGTGGATGAGTCCTCCCTATGTGTGCATGTTGGCCATACGTATTCAATGGTAAATAATTGTTTATCTTCCCTAGATATATTCCTTAGTTGGCGGCTTGATGGATAGATAAGATGATCCGTTTATAGAAAACCTACGTGAACAGGACAGTATCTTAATTATCACAGTTTCTGCCCTTTTCGGTACAAAACAGCCTTAGTGAGTGAGGTGCCTCTTCAGTAGAATCCAACGAATATGCACGGAAGACAAACATGATGACGAAGAAAAAGAAAGTTGACACAAAGTCAGGTTGATAATAATTATCCAGACAAGTCCATTAGGAGAAGCAAAGTGACCAGTGGAACATCAAGATCCACTCTCAAACTGCCCACTAAGGAAGACGCTTATATCACGCTACCCTAAACATGGGTGATCATAGCAGCTTGGTAACTCGACAAGGATTGAACGCTGCCGATAAAAAAGATGTTTTTAATGCGGCTAAGATAATAATAATAATGAGAATGTGAATCCAATATATCTATCTAAGCCTTCGAACAGCGAAAAATGATGTCACTCTCCCACTGTATTTTCATTTGAATGACGTGTGAACACACATACACAAGAGAGAGGACTCATATATCTCTGTGAGTAAGCTCCGACTTCACAACATATTCCTAATTGGCTTCAGAAGCAAACAGAATCCCTAGAAGCCACTATTTTTTTCCTTCACGTTCCTCAGTGGAACATAGGGCTACAAGCTAGTGGGTTGAAGTTTCTGCAGCAGTGTTTATTTTACAGGATAGGGTTGCTAGCCTCATGCCCAACCTTTCCTCTTCACCAGCACTATTTGTGGCTTAGCGAGGTAAAGGAGTGCGTCGGCCGGGGATCGAACCCCGGACCATGTGCATGGTCGGCGAGCGTCCTAACCGCTATACCACCGACGCATTAATGGTGCAAAAGGGCAACCTAGCTCCTCTATTGCCACACCTTATATATATATATATATTGTGGTTTCAGTGGCATCGTATCGTGTTGTTGTCTTTGTTGTCTGTTGCTAATAGTGGTTAGAAGAATAGGCTTGCAAATCAACTAGGTAGGAAATTCATTAGCGCAACTACAAGCATATTAGCTGCTGTATCAGTGCGCGGTAAACCACTTGATTCAGACGTGGAATGAAACACACTGAGGGTTGAAAGCCTCACACGTTTCACCTCCTGGCATCTGAGGAAAGCAGTTATAAGCCCGCGGATTTGAGATGGTAGGCTTTCACTTATGATATACACGGGAGTGTAGTAATAAAAAAGGCACCTTTAATTAAGTAATCAACTGGTGTGTGTGTGTGTGCACGTACTGACATACCAGTATGACTTATGTGAAAGAAAGGGAGGCAGAATCCGTTCATCTTCACAAAAATATTTTTTAGTAAGTCTTCTTCTTATAAGGCATGACCCTATCACGTGTCAAGTTATCCAGCTAGCGGTATTCAAATAAAGGCAAACACCTGATACCCATGTAATCAATAAAAAAGAAGACTGACATATTCCAAGTCAGTGATTTTTCAACTATATTAGGATAGATAGTTCGGGGGCATTACTTCGTATTTTTTATATAAACTAAGAAAAATTGGAGATAACAAGTTATTGCAGTGAACAGTACTCCCTTTCTTATGGATATTGCATTTTCACAGGTATTCGGTGAAATGTTCACATTCGTGACCATTTTTCAAACAGACTGTACAAGACACAAATAAAGCAAAGATGATTAAAGTCTTTGTATAAATTAAAGCAGAATTAAATCATTTTTGCCGAGGAAGCGTTGATGACGATAACTCCACGATCACAGTTCCACGTCCATTCCATCTGCTCTCGCAGATTCCCAGCACTTCTAAGTCATATCTCCTCATTTCTTTGGCTACCTGGGCAGCCTTGCAAGCCGACTTCGTACATTGTACAGACATTCCACGTCCCCATTCGTGTTCTAGCTTTCATCGAGAGGAGACACATCGGCTGGTTGGCTGACTGACTGGCTTCTCGAAGGCGTGGTTTCACCAGCCTGTGGCGTCATTTTGCCTCTCTGAATCCAGCGAAGAAATAATTTCCTTTTTAAATTTTAATATTTTTCTTATGTGCTGAAGTTTCTGTAACAGTTTGATAGGTTTAGTGGCGTAGGGTCACTAGCCTCATGCCCAAACTTCCCTCTTTACCCAGTCTTGGGACAGGCTAGTAAACCAGGTGAGGCGATCACAGTGCAGTAAGTTTTAATTCAAGGTTAAACAAGCGGAACTTCTTCAAAACTAATTAAGCAGTATAACAGGCTGGTCGTACTGACAGCTAAAATTTATCTAAACTATATTATGAGATATTTTATCACCGATGATATTCTCAAATTTGGTGGAATGGATCATGCGTCATGCTGTGCGTGGTGAGTGATTGAGTGAGTGAGAAGACAAGTATACGCCGCATCCTCAGAAATAACAAGATTCCAGAAGATCTGGATTTCGCGTGTGGATGATTTATGCTGTTGACTGTCACACAAACACAATCTCGAAGAATTACAGGCAGGCAAAAACTGGCCACCAACTGGCTGGCTGGCTGGCAGCTAAGACAGGACTTTATCCAGGTGACACACACAGAAGGTGGAGACGGAGGTGATGAAGACAACCAATCTGAAATCAGTTTGGAAATCTTCTGCACTCCACCTCAGCAGCATAGAGGACAGGATTCGGATTTTGAACACAAATGTCAGTGAAGTCAGTCAGTCAGTTAGTGCTTCTGAATGGATGAGAAACTCTCATTGCGCGTACATCACGAAAAGCATTTCCAACAGACCACCACAGCTGCTCGCTTCGCTGTCTAGCTCCATATTATTATTATTATTGTTCCCTTGGGTTCCTAGTGGAACATAGGGCTTCAACTGCACGTCTCCACTTGCTTCTGTCTTCTGCTCTACTTTTCACCTCCATCCATGTTAATCCATACTGTTTCAACTCTTCTTCACACGATCTCCTCCATGTCACCCTTGGACGTCCCACTCGCCGCTTCCCTTTCGGGTTCCACTCGAGCGATAGCCTGACGCGCGATGTCACCCAACGGCCTCCTCAGCGAGTGTCCAATCCATCTCCACTTTCTCCTGCATATTTGTTGAGCGATTGGTTCTTGTTTTGTTTGTTCCCATAGTTTCTTGTTTGTGATTCTTTCCGGCCATCTGATCTTCAGTACAGAATGAAGACAGTTGTTGATAAAGGTCTGCAACAGGCTGTTGGAAATATTCTTTGTGACCCGCCAAGTTTCTGATATCCGTATAGAAGAACTGACTGACTTGACGTTTGTATTGAAAATCCGAATTTTGTTGTTGATGCTGAGTGACGAAGATTTCCAGATTGGTTTCAGGTTGATGAATGTGTTTCTCGCCTTCCCGATTCTCGATTTGACATCCTCGTCCGTTCCTCCTGTGGTTGAGACAATGCTCCCCAGATAAGTGAAAGAAGTAACCTCTTTCAAATCCCTCCCGTTGATGGTGATTGGCGCTGGATGTTGCTGCTGTTGTTGTTGTTGTTGGTTGGTTATTTTCATATTCTCCGTCTTGTCTATGTTCACCTGGAGTCTTGTCTTTGCTGCTTCTTCGACCAGTTTGTCTGTTTTCGCTTGTAAGTCTTCGATTTTGTGTGACATCAAACATAAATCATCCACGCGCGAAATCCAGGTCTTCTAGGTTATTCACGTCAGTCCAGGATATCCCTGTCTTCTCGTTTCCCACTGTCTGACGCATAATCCAGTCTACCACAATTAGGAATATCATTGGTGATAATAAGCACCCTTGTCTGACTCCTGTGTTTACTCCAAACGCCTCGCTGAGTTTTCCGTTGTGGATCACTTGACATGTGCCGTTGTCGTACAGCTGTTGAATAAGGTTGATGAATATTTGGGATACGCCGTGGCTCCATACTGAAAACCAAATAGCCAGCCAGACGGTTGGCCAGAAAGAATTGGCAACAAGAAACTCTGACTGGGAAAAATTCAACCAAGAGCTGATTGCTCAACAAATGTGCAGAAGGATATGGAGATGGGTTGATCGTGCATACGCTGAGGAAGGAGGCCGTTGAATGACATCGCGCTCAATGCAGGCCATCCATCGCTCGAGTGGAATCGAAATGGGAAATGACGAGTGGGTTGTGGGTGTGAGGGTGATATGGAGGAGATGGTGTGAGTTGCAGGGAGGATTAGACGATAGCTTATGGGCAATCGTGAGCCCAGATGAAGAGGGCAGCACAAAATAGAGCGAAGCGGAGATGTGTTGTTGAAGCCCTATGTTCCACTTCGAAACCAAGGGAATAATAATAATTTGAGATAAAGTGAGGTATTAAATGTGGTAGTCAGGGAACAAATTAAATGAAACACTATTTCGTTGTCATAGAGAAGAATAGCTGCATTTCTAAAGACTTCTGAATTGACCTGAAAGAATTCGTCAATATCCTCACACAGAGCCTAATAATCACTGTTATTTACGTATTCCAAAATGTCTAAGTGAAATGTCTAGTTGAATTACTTATACTAGAGCTAACTTCATTCTTATTTCAACAACCTGAAGGTGCCAAATTCTCAAAACCAGGCAACGCCTGGAAGATGGTAGTCGCCACAGGTCAGTTGAACGAAAGCCTACATAGAATGGACAATACCTACATTTTAACAGTTTTTGTCCAAATAGCTGGCTATAAACGAGCAGTAGTCAGGACTCCGCACTATAGAGCTAGGAGAACATTCTCCGTAGCGAAATTAGAGGAAGAATTTCTATCACTGCTCTGATATAGTGTAATTTTGCTTGCCTCTTGTTTGTGTGATCTGAGTTGAACTGAATACATTGTTACCCAATTTATTAGTTACACATCATCTTACTCATCACTCGTCTTTATTCCATAACGCCTTCACTATTGTATGCATACCGTGACTTTGTTTAAACTCGAATAGCCTGTGTAGAAAAACTATATAAGTGTAGTTTTCTTATCACCATTCCTGAATTCGGAACCTCCTGTCAACTGCCCTTATGTAAAATTTGCGAGTATGTTGACATTTATTTGTGCATCAACTTAATAGTAATTTTGATTGGATACTAGAAACTAGTGTGACGTCTCCAGTCCTTTCTTTGGTGCAGACTGAATTCTATCAGTCAGTCAGGTTTGCAATGTGGCCACCATACCACTAGGTAGCTCGCCATCACGGTGCACATTGATTTGATGATATAAGACAGTTGGAGGCAATCGGCAGGAGGTCAATCGCGAGCCCGAATAGATCAGTGGTAAGGTCTCTGACTGCAGCACTGGGTGACGCGGATTCGAATCTCAGAAGAGACATGATTTCCCCCAAGGCTGCAGATACGCCTTACTGACTGACTGTTGAGTGCCAACTAGCACGAAACCTACGTCCAAGGCTTCGTGTGGCCGATTGCCTCCAACTATCTAATTTCATTAATAATAATTTATTTAGGCTGTAAGCAGCTGAGATGATGAAAAGTCAACGAACGAAGTAAAATAATGCTGGAGCCATCTTCTTACTCTGAACAAACCTCCACTTGATAATACAAACTTTTTCATACATTTATTCCCTTTAATGAATTTGAACAAAGCAAGAACTACAGTTTTAGCAGAATAAAATGGTACCATCTTTTATTTCGTTGCCTACTCGTCAGTGGCTTACAGGGCAAAGACATTATTAAATGTATCTACAAATGTATCTACCTGCGGGAGCAGTTACATTGGAAGAACAGAAAGAAGGGCATATCTGAACATGTACCAAACAGCTTACGTCTAAAGGAAACAAATGCTTTAAACAGAGCCACTGCCAGGCATCTCCTCGACACGGGTCATGAGGTGGACGTCGAAATGTCGTTCAAAATTATCAATAAGCAAAAGAACTCAATTCTCCTTAAGTATGCTGAAGCCATTTCCATCAAGCGTCTGAAACCTGATATATATGTTCAGAAAGAAGCGGTTATTAGTCTTTCTTTTCTCTGGTAACTGGATATTTTTCATCCGAATGCGAGATGCCAAAAAGTTTTCATTGTGTATGATTATTATTGTTCGGAATAGTTTTAATATTGCATACATATATGTATATATTATTAGTGTATGCGTATATTGATCGATTGGTTTTTTGTTTAAAATGACCTCTGTGCAAGTATGTTAAAATTGTTTCTGTAGATATATTTAATAATGACTGTGGCCTGTAAGCAGCTGACGAGAAGGTAACGAAATAAACAATGATGGTACCACTTTATTTCTGCAAAAACCACTGTTGTTCTTGCTTTGTTCAAACACAAACTTTTTCCCTCATTGAATTGAAGCCTTCAATTCAGACAGTGGTCTTTATTCATGAAGTAACTGATATTAATTAGGCTTTCAAGTGGTTATACAACGAATTGTAAAAAAGACAACATAAAAAGAAAAACAACCTCTGCTTACTTCACCTCGAGGTCCAGTTGTAATCGATCCTGAGTAAACTTCACTTAACCCTTTGGCAACTTTTCTTGCAAATCTTGTCGACACTAATTTACTCAAATGAATTCCATTCACGTCAGGAAAACTCAATCGAATGAAATCGTATTTTTTCACTTCTCTTATAAAGTCTTCTTCTTCTCCTTCTTCTGCTTCTTCGCCATTGTGTACACCATTCATCAGACTAGGTCCTCCATTTGTTTTGACTTCTGATGAACATGCCTTCAGCTATGAGTAAGTAGTTCAATAAAGACAGAGAAAAATAAAGCCAGAAGAGTTGAATTGAATTTCTCAGTAGTATAGTGAAGCAGCAGAATAGAGCACATACAAAAAAATACAATTTTACAACAATATTATACGATCCAAAGAACTTTATCAACAGAATCAACACGGACATTAAATATGGTCGAAAACAAGTATTCCGAAAACATGAATGGACCTCACCAATTGTCATTCCATATAGATCAGAAATGTCAGACGATGTCATCAGAAGAGTACTCAAAGAGCACAACATCAGAGTTTTCTTCAAAACATCAGACACGCACACGCACACGGACTACAAAGCAACCCTGTCCATGCGAAAGATCAAATCCCTAAAGATTCTCAATCTAATTGTGCCTACAAATCAAAATGCTTGCAATGTCATGGGCTGATACACATCGGACAGACATCTCCAGAGAGAAATCAAGGTAATCAGAAGAAATGAACACCGTGGAGCATCTGTTCGATCACCGAGAAATCCAGGTCGTCTGCACTCTGCGACATAGAATCAGGTCACAAAAATGAATTTGACAATATTGAAATCATCATCCAGAAATAGCTTCAGAAATCACAAAGAACGTCTGATATCCTGAGTAGCACTTCATATCAAATGGAATCCAAATTGTCTGAACCGAATAGGAATGATGGACTGGAGGAGAATTAGACCTGGTTAGACCACAACACCCCCGACTTCCCCATGAAATGACAAAATCAACACGAATGTGATAAACAATTTCACTATGTAAACACATGCTGCTTTTGTATAATTTTATACGCTTATCAAATCCAACAATGTACACTTGGTTTTGTAATCTTTACCAATTGGCCAACTTGACAACGTAAACAGAATTACCCACCATGCTGATGAACGGTGATTAAGTTGTCATAAAACAATAGCCGAAATGAAATAAAATATGCCAGTATAACCTGAGTAATTACAATGATATAAGTTCCTCGCTGATTATATATATCATAGTGTTGTGTTTTGCAGTTTCTTTATTACAAATTGTCTACAGTTTATCCCGTAACTGTACACCAGAGTTTGCATGGATTAGTTACACTAGGATGGATAGTTGTTAGTGAGCACTGATGAATGCTCAGATCAGTTTATATCACCTTGTAACTTATGGCTGCATCAGTGGGTTAATGACAGAATCCTCACCGGTCAGTCAATCAGGTGGTACTGATTCGATTGCCGCCTGACTCACCCTTATAGTAAGCACGGGGAAACACGGCTAGCAAGTCTGCCATGTTTAAAAAACAGCACCAGTGCCACTGTAGAAGACGAGAGACTTGATCTGATGGTATGTCTAGATACACAAATTACGCAACACAAATTATCTTCAACGCCGTGACATTTGCACAGGCCTTCTGTGTTGTGCTACTTCTGCCTCACCCCTCTGTATTGTATTTCTTCGTGTTCCTTTCACGTCTCTCATGTATCTACGCAGTGCTGTATCCTTTGTTTTCCCTGACATCAAATCTATCTCCCTGCCAATTGATGTTTTTGTGCTGATGAACGTCTTCTTATGTACTACTACTACTACTACTGATAAGCCTTATCAGTAGCGCACGCCACACTAGTGCTAGTGTAACTTCGTAAAGATTCAAGCCCTATATTTCACAAAGAATGATATACCACATCATTATATTGCCTATACATTGGTAAAGTGCCTTTCAGATGTATTAATTCCATTACTGGAGAACGGGTATTTGTTATACTGCTGAAGGTTTTCACACAAACTACAAGTAAGCTTATAATAGAGTTCATGCGGAGAACAGTTAAACTCCATTTCGGAGAACTGAAGAAATTAACACAAAACACATAGTATTGATTTTTTGAGCTGAAGAAATAGTTTCGTGTTTCTCTGCATTCGCTGACAGAAAATACATATTCACATTACTGGAAATCATATGTAATTAGAAGTTTCTGTAGCATTTTGATTGGTCGTTAGCCCCACGCCCAACCCTCCCTCTTTTCCTGGGCTTGGCACCGGCTAGAAAACTAGTAAGCTAGTAAACTAGACTAGTAAATAATCACTGAATAAAGAAGGAAAGAGGAGTTCTAGAGAAGAGAAACAAGTGTGACAATTCTACGACACACTGGCTAGCAGCAACTGAAGCAGAACAGGCAGCCGCAGGCAAAAGGGAACTCAGAACATTACATCAGATAGCCAGGTCTCTATCCGGGAAGAGATCAATGCAGAGGAAACCTATAAAAGATGGTCATGGAAACCTAATTACCAAGGAGGAGAAACAAATAAAACAATGAGCTGATCACTTTACAGGACTCTTGAATCAACCTTCACCTGCAACTCGCTCAGAAATGCCACCACCAACAGCACGCATGGAACTGCCTGCCAGTGGACACTAATCCTCCAACAAAAGCGGATGCCTTGAGTGCAGTCAATCTACTGAAGTCAGGGAAGGCAGCGGGACCAGACGAAACTCCTTCAGAAGCACTGAAAACAGACCCAGAGACTGTGGCAGAAATGTTCACGCCATTATTGCAAAGGGGTTGGAAGGGAGGAAGGAAAGGTGCCTACCGACTGGAAGAAAGGCTGGCTACCTTATTAAGCTACCACAGAGGGCGGCTGACTCCTCACTCGAAAATAACTGGAGTGGAATAATGCTCTTGTCCATCCGAATGAGAATAAGAAGTCACGTCATCCTGGAGAGAACTAAAAGATGCATTGGATGCAGAACTCCGCCCGCCGGAACAAGCTGGATTCAGGAAAAGCAAATCATGGGCTCATAAAATTACAACTCTACTCATCACCATCACAGAACAAAGCAAAGAATGGCAGTCAAACCTATCTCTACCTCAACTTCCTCAATCGACTTCGAAAAGGCCTTCAACAGACAGCGTCAACCGACAAATAATTTGGAAACTACTTCAGCACTACGAATTGCAATGCCCCAAGCCTTTATCAATCCCATTCAACAGGCTACAGATATATGACAATGTCAGATGCCAGGTAATCCACAGCGGAAAAGTCAGAGGGGCATTCAAAGTGAATACAGCAGTAAGACAAGCTGGCTACCAAGGATGATATTCCTAATTGTGGTTGACTGGACTGGGTTATGCGTCACACTGTGCGTTGGCATTGATTGAGTGAGAAGACATGAAGGAATACGCTGCACTCACCGATATAACAAGACTCTTGAAGTTCTGGATTTCGCGAGTGGATGATTTTTGCCGTTGAATGTCACACAAACACAAACTGGAAGACTTGCAGGCAGGCAGGCAGGTGAAAACTGACAACAAACTGGTTGAACAGGCTGGCTGGGTAGGTGGGTGGTTGGCTGACTGGCAGACAGCGAAGACAGGACTGACTCCACCCAGGTGATGAACACACAGAAGGTGGAGACGGAGGTGATGAAGACAACAAGATAACCAACCAACCACCACCAACAGCAGCAACAACAACCAGCACCAATCACGTTGAACGGGAGAAAGAGGTTGAAAGAGGTTACTCCCTTCCTTCCTTCACTTATCTTATCTAGCCTAGGCTGCAACAACGTTTCAACCACAAGCAGTCGGAACCGATGAAGACGTGAAAATCAGCCAACCAGCCAGAGAGAGTGGGAAATGCAATATATACCTTCAGCAACCTTAAACCAGTTTGGAAATCTTCGCGCGGAATGCACGTCATCATTCCAGCGAAATGTGAATGTGAAACGAAGAGTGCGTTGTCGGTACTATTTTGACAATGAGGAGATGTCGTGACTTGAAGGGTGGAGGAGATTATAGGCGATTGTGTGGCTAGCTAGTTGAAGAGGACAGCGCTAAAATATAAGAAAGTGAAGAGATGTGTTGCTGAAGCTCTAGGCTCCACTCGTAACCCAAGGGAATATGTTCCTGTTCATCTGGGGGTCTTCCTAACTATTGTCAAGACGAATCTTTACCTTCCCTCTTGCTGTACTCTGTCTGTTTGACATTACAGCTTTTCGCATCCAGGTGTTTCTGTAGTTATGAAATAAGTAAATAAATAAGAAAAAAAAAACCGAACATTGGAAAACTGTCAACCATACCATCCGTAACGTTTCACTCTCATTATTTTCTCCATTGGTTTCTGCCATGATTGATATGTGTTTTTATTTGTTTTAAAAATTTAAATTAAATATATTCATAAAGTCTCGGGTATTTCTTCCGACCAATATAATTTTTTAATATGTACGTACCGCTGAAAAAATAATAATTAAAGTAACATTTTTTATGCTAATAGTAACTTTGAAACAGAAGTGCGCTGTCTAGAGTTTTGTAAATCTACACTGAACGAATTTTCGCCCAGTGCCTTGAAGTTCTAATGTGTTGTGAGGACTTGTAAACTTCAGAAATAGGCTAAATAATCGCTTGAACACAAATGCAGTAATCCTCTTGATTCATTTATTATTTTTTTATTCCTTCACGTTCCCAGTGGGGGGAATATAGGACTTCAAGCTAGAGGCCTGAAGTTACTGTAGCAGTGTTTATTTTACAGGGTGGGGTTGCTAGCCTCATGCCCAACCTTTCCTCTTTACCAGTATTATTACTGGCTTAGCGAGGTAAAGGAGTGCGTCGGTGGCCGGGGATCGAACGCCGGACCATGTGCATGGTTGGCGAGCGTCCTAACCGCTGTGTCACTGATGCACTGATTAGTTTATGCATACTATGATAAAAAAATATATACACTTCTCAATATGACTTTTAATTTCATCCAGGTATCTTCAATGTCTCTCAAAGAACACAAAGCTTAGGGGAACAGTAAAGGCAGTATCAAGTAGTTGTTGGAATCAAGTGACTGAACTATATATATATACTGAGTAAAGTGAGATGACGTTTATCTGAAGGCATCATTGAAGCATTCGTGAACTCACACAGTCGATATGCCGTCCAGCATAAACTCAGCACTTCAGTTGGATAGAATCAATCAGCAAGAAATTCAGAGCAATGCTGACACATATAACCACTGATTAATGAATAATCCCTATCAAGATATTAATGGAAAACAACAAAACACGTAGTTCAGAGAAGAGTCTATTTTTGGGAGGCAAATTCATTCACTTAGTAGCTGTACAACAGCAATTGTATATATATCTATACTTATTTCTATATATATATATATATATATATATATATATATATATTATATATATACATCAGGTCTGTCCGATAAGAATAAAAATTGGTTAGGGTTATTATTTACGTCATCAAATTATCTCAAAAAATATATGATGAAACTCCCCAGTAATCTTCACCTTACGCCTTGCTGATGAGTGCCAACTAGCACGAAACCTAGGTCTAGGCAAGGCTTCCTGCAGATTGCCTCCAACTATTTAATATTATCAAATCAATGTGCACCGGGATGGCGAGCTACCTAGTGGTATGGTGGCCACATTGCAAACCTGACTGACTGATAGAATTCAGTCTGCACCAATGAAAGAACTAGACACGTCATACTAGTTACTAGTGGCCAATGAAAATACCCACTACAGTCATACAGGAGGTCCATCGCGGGCCCAAATAGCTCAGTGGTAAGGCTTCTGAATGCAGTACTGGGTGATGCGGGTTCGAATCTCAGAAGGGAAGTGAGTTCCTTCAAAGTCACAGACATGCCTTGTTGATGAGTGCCAACTAGCACGAAACCTAGGTCCAAGGCTTCCTGTGGCCGATTGCCTCCAACTATCTAATATCATCAAATCTTCACCTAGTTATTTTGCCGTTCGTGTAATTTCATCTATTATAGTTTCAGTACATGCCTCTCTTACACTTTCGCGTTTTTCCCAGACGTGGCAGCCAGAAGACTGATGGACTATTTTTTTCAAATGAATGGTTACTGAACAAAGAATATTCCCATTTTCGATAGCCTGCTCTACATCATCAAGTTCTACAGTTATATGCATCCATCCATAATAGTGAATGAATGAATTGGTGTTATTAACAACATTATTGTTCAATGGAATGCGATAGATAACTTTGAAGGCACTATTTTTGTCCACTTGGTGACCACTATCAATCAAATGAGCCAAAATAGGACTTCGTATTGATTTTATTTGACATTTTACAAACCATGAAGGAAGATGCTCATTAATGCGTTTGTTAAGCTGTCTAGTTGTTCGCCCTATATAGCTCTCTCCACAGGAGCAACTAAATTTATAGATACACAAAGAAGTGGCACAGCTAGGTAGCTTGTCTTTCACTTGAGGAATCAAAATTGGTCGGCAGCTGGAAAATTACAAACAATGGGTGGCGGCAGTATAAGTCCGTTTCATCGCTCTCAACAATCTCAGATGTAAGACTTCGCTATCCACATCCCCATTAAATTGCAATTTCATGAACAGTTGTTTCTTTTCAACTGTTGTCAGTTTCTCTTTATTGTACTTGGTGTTCATGTGTCTCCTTACAAATCCACTAGGATAATCAATTTGGACCAGCGTATTTTGGATGTTTCCCAAGAACATTAATTCATTCATTCACTATTATGGATGGATGCATATATAACTGTAGAATCTGGAGATGGTGAAGAACAGGTTACCGAAAATGTGAATATTCTTTGCTCACTATCATATTTCTCATAACATTTACTTTCATCAAAGTAGTTTAAAGATTATCCATATTTTGAATGCAATGGTACTAAACTGTTTAAATCCGCCATCAATAATGCGATTGATTGGCTGATTAACCAGTGCAGAACTCAGCCAAGAAGTGCAACATTTCATGCAAGTTGTCACACTTCAAACAAACAGTAAACGTTAAATAAGACGACACAAAAATTTAATCATACCTTAATGGATGGATGTGGGGCGGTGACAGATAGAACAGGAAATGAAGATAAGTCAAAACGCTCATGATTTATCAGGTAATAAGAAGTGAATATATTTACAGCCAAGATATTTCCCCTCCATCCGGGATCTTCAAGTAAAAGAATAACTGACTGACAGGTGTCCGTTTGACACACATAGTACTATGTGACCTCAGGAAAAAACCAATTCATCATCATGATATCTCTTCTTTGCCTCCTTCCATAAATACACGACAAAATGTTGTTGATCAATGCCACAATTATAAAATGTTCAGGAGTACATTTGTTGAACGCCGGAGACTACTCAGGAAACGGATGGACTACCATCCATCGAGCTGAACAATGCTTTCTGCATTGTAAATATTGTCTCCAAATACTCATCAGAGTAAACAACACCAACAGAGATCATATTTTACTAGATTTAAACAACGTGAATATTATTAAATTACAAGTAGTTTACTAATGCGGATTGTTTCCGGTAGCCCCGAGTTATAAGCAAGCCACCAGTGTAGAACAAATTTAAATAAATAGCAATACGAAGATGTAATTAATGTCACACGTGAAAAGTATATATGGCCACTGACACTGCCTATACCCCTGGTGACTGATCACTAAATATGTTCAGGTCACATACATAATTGTTATGCATATTAGTATAAAAAGTTAATAGAGTATTTCAAAAGATTCTATTCGAATTCTACATTGGTCAGGAGAACAGATAAAATTTTCAAAAAATGAAGACGTAGCTATCTCTGTGAATAAAGTTTGGTTTTAAGATTTGATTACAACAAAGGATTGTCTCTTATTCGCTTTCCACTCACTACCCTTAAACCTTTTTCATGAGTACGGCATGAATTTAGCTAAAACTGCTAGTCAAGAAAATCAGTGAGAGTGATGTGGATAGCGCACATCGTTAATCACCGCAATTAGTAAAGATTTACAGCCACATCAGTTGACTTATCATACCTGATCTTAACAAAATTGCAAATCCAATTAGCTTATTGTCTATCACATTACTTACACCTGATATCAGTAATTAAAATGAAGATGGTTATTGTGGGGAGCCTGTCATCATTTACCACTACTGTAACGACAGAAGACAAGGGTCAGACAGCAGATAGTTTATTGAGAAAATCAACAGATATTTATAGATTTTTATGTACCTTGTTGTCAGCAGAGAAGCTAGGTAGCTAGCTAGCCAGGCAGAGGAGAAAAGAAGAATATTAGCAGCTCCATCCTCGAACACCTTACCAACTTGCATGAATGCTTCACAGTGCTACACAGAGTCACTCAATATCGTACGAAAAGACTTACTTCGAATACGCCATCTGTATGTAGATGAATCGTTGGCTATTCGGGATCTGAAACCTGACCTCTGCATTCAAAAACACTGCATACATCCAATCGTCAACCAACGGTGGCCAGAGTAACGTTCTCACTATAATTATTGTTCCTGTTATTATTCTCATCATCCTTATTTTAATATCACTCTACTGCTGTTTATAAATAACACTGCGTTTTCATACAGATTTTATATAAAAAAGCACTTTATCGTCTCTCCACTAGTTCCTGGTCACTTTACACAATCATATTGACTAGTCGTTTTCTCATACTTATTACGTGATTCCAACTTCTGCCTCCCCCTTTCTCTAATTTCCAACTGGTCACCTCCATCTAGTCTACACTATATATTACGTAACACCTCTTTCGAGGTGAAATGTTACCGCCATCTGATTGGTCGTCTTGTGAATTCTTTCTTAGGTGTAATATAATTACGATTATCGTACTGTAGCTTATGAGTGAAAATGAATCGTCGAAAACAAAATTTTCTTCGCTGTTCACGTGTTTTATAGAGTTGTCGAAGAATATATTTATAAGCTCATTGATAAGCTGTGGACTCTTGGAATTCCTCTTCGTGATACACCTGCCAAGTTTCTTACCCGTAGTTGTTTTTGTGTTGTAAATGCAAATCTTGTTCCTTCCGCTGACGTGGAGTGGAGAAAATTTCTAGCTTTAGATTGCTGACGGTGTACCATGCCTTTCCCATTCTGAATTTGAAATCTTCACCCATGCCACCTGCCTGAAGTTGAAACGATGCTGGCTACCTACATAAGTGATGATAATTGATGCTAGTTGTTGTTGTTTTTGCTGTTGTTCTTGCGGTTCGTCGGTTATCTTCATCAAATCCGTCTCCACATTCTCTATGTTCACCTGCAGTCCTTTCACCATCAGCTGCTTTTCAGCCAGTTTGTTGCCAGTTTTCGCCTGTAAGTCTTCGAGTTTGTGTGAAATTAGACATATATCATCTGCGAAATGCAGATCTTCAAGAGTCTTCTCATCGGTCATTTAGTGTCGTCATGAATCCTCGCTCCCATCCACAGTCTGATGCATAATCCAGTCCACCACAATTAAGAATATCATCGTTGATGATAACAGGCAGGCAGCCAGCTTGTCTTACTCCTGTATGCACTTCGAACACACAGCTGAGTTTTCCGTTTCGGATCACCTGACATGTGCCATTGTCATATAGCTGTTGAATGCGGTGAATAACAGGTACAACTGTATAAAAGATCACTTAATCCATATAGTCGTCAGGGTGGTCAAGTAACGGAAGGCGGTCCAAGGTTCGTGTCTCAGTGCACTCGATAGTCACGGGTTCGAATCCCACCACATGGTTGGAGTCGATGGTGTAGGAGGAAGAATGCTCGTCAGCCGTGCACACAGGACATATTGAGTTCCCGGCTGGGGCACTCTTAAACCTCCAATAGTCGGTAGTAAGCCCATTAGAGAAGGAAAGTGAGGCGTGAGGCTAGCAACCCCACTTCGTAGAAAACAACAACATCGCTAATGAAACTTCAAATCTTTAAACTGGATGCTTGATGTTCCACTCGGAAAGCGGCAGTTAAGCTTCATCTCAAAAGATAAACAATCTTCCTCCTTCTTCTTCTTCCACGAATAAAGCTCAAGTTTGTGCTCACTAATTAATCCTTACAAAATCGTCAGACATTTAAGAATCCATCGAAATGGCTTTTAATAACACAGTCGTGATCAACGTGAACCTTCAGGTCAGGGCTGATAAAGTAAGGAAAGTTTCTTTTTCATGGATCGCTAAACTTCAAAACTTTCACCTTACTGCTTAAAGCTTAGCAGGAATGTATTGTTTTGTGAAATCTTTTAATACTACTAACTTTGTTCCACCTTTTTTCCTGATTATAACAATAATTTTGCATTATTCCAATACAGTACTATTGATACTGTGTGGAACTTTCAGCATTTGGTACAGTATTGCATCTAATTTTATCGAATAACATTAAAAACAATTATGAAGATAATATTACAGGAGTGTTTGGTACTACAAGATCTCTTTTGGTATTTGTAGGGTCAGTAACACCATTAAAACACAAAAGATTGATTACTGAACAAAGAATATTCACATTTTCGAAGATAACCTACTCTTCATCATCATCAGGTTCTCCAGTTTTATGTCCAACCATAACAAAGAAAGAATGACTTTAAAGTATTGGTTTCTTTTGTAGGGATTTTGTTTGATTATTGGTTGGAGGATTTCAGCACCAGCTGACATCAGTCAGAGAAACATTGGAAAACCAGCCACAGGGAGTACCGCCAGACAGCTGTTTCAGTTGTCCCAGTTTGGGACTGGCTCTTCACCACCACACTGACAGGATTCGAACCCAGTACCTTCTGGTTACAAGGCTGTGATGAAATCCCCTAACCAGTCAATCAAATCCCTACAAACCACTACTAGAATGATTGTTATTGACAACATCAGTGTGTTATTGTTGTTGTTTTTAGAGGTAACATCGAATCATTTAGATCAGAATTCCAAACGGTATTTGCAAATAGATTGTTAATAGATTACAGTCTAAAATATGTGTGTATGTGTATGTGTATGTGGTAATATTATAAGTATAATTGTAACATTGAATTCAACACCAATATTACAAAGTAAAAATGATTATGAATGACAACGAATGTATAGTAGTGAATTCTCATGATGAGTCATTTTCATATTAAGATGCTAGTCATATTGATTATGAACTTCAGATGGATGAATGATGATGATGTCAAGGTCGGGGGTAGATAAAAAACATTTTTGGGGTAGAAGGTTGTGTGCGTCCTGTGTGTGTGTGTGTGTGTGTGTCAGTGTGTAATTTAACGACTACGTTTAAATAAGGAAAATGAGAGGTGAGTTAATGCGAGTGTAATTACAAGGGCCATGTCGGAAAGGCCGATGTAATAAGGTATTTATGAATTTGCATGACCCACAGGTCCCTCATCTTCAGGGTCAGAGCTATATGCTCAGAAGATATAACTGAAGATAAAGTTAGAATTGTATGACATTCTAATTGAAAACAGCTATTTAAAAAGGTTCATGAACGAAAATATGACAGGACAGCTGAAAAGGACTATTCCCTATCTGTAAATAAGAAGCACTTATATACACGACTGCAATTCAAGGGTGATACACCTAGTGAAATAATTACTAACTAGTTAAAAAGATCGGTTCAAAGAACATTTGAAGCATAACTGCCGCGATCCTATTGGAACATCAAGCATCCAGATTTATGATTTGACGTTTCATTAGCGATGGTGTTGTTTTCTACGAAGTGGGGTTGCTAGCCTCACGCCTCACTTTCCTTCTCGAATGGGCTTACTACCGACTATTGGAAGTTTAAGAGTGCCCCAGCAGGGAGATTAGTGCGTTCTGTGTGCACGGCTGACGATCAGTCTTCCTCTTGGATCATCGACTCCAACCATGTGGTGGGATTCGAACCCTTGACCATCGAGTGCATTGAGACAGGAACCTTTGACCGCGTTCCGTTACTTGACCGTCCTGATGACTATAGGGATTAAGTGATGGTTTGTACAGTTGTACCTGTTGTTCACCTCATTCAACGGCTATGTGACAATGGCGCGCATACAGGAGTAAGACAAACTGGCCAGCTGGCTGCCTATTATCATCACTGATGCTATTCTTAATTGTGGTGGACTGAATGGTGCATCAGACTGTGTATGGGAGCGAGGATTCATGACGACACTAAACGACCGATGAGAAGACTCTAGAAGATCTGCATTTCGCAGATGATATATGTCTAATTTCACATAAACTCGAAGACTTACAGGCGAAAACTGGCAACAAACTGGCTGAAAAGCAGCCGGTGAAGAAAGGACTGCAGTGAACATAGTGAAGGTGAAAGTGGAGTTGATGAAGATAACCGACGAACCACAACAACAACAGCAACCAGCACCAATCATCATCACCTATCTAGGTAGCCAGCATCGTTCCAACTACAGGCAGGTGGTAAGGATGAATATGTCAGAGTCAGAATGCGAAATGAACGATACACCTTCAACAACCTTAAACCACTTTGGAAATCTTCTCCACTCCTCCTCAGTGTAGGGAACAAGACTCGCATTTCCAACACAAATATGAAGTCGGTTGTTCTAAAGGGGTCTGGAACTTTGCAGGCGTGTCACGAAGAGGATTTCCAACACTCCACAGGAGAATATAATGAACATCTGCTACGCTGGCCCCATGCTGAAGATCAAAAGGCCAGCCAGAAAGAGGTAGTAAGAAGAAACTATGGCTGGTAACAAACCAACAAGCAAGAGCCGATCGCTCAGCAAATTTGTAGGAGAAAATGTTGATGGATTAGATGAGCATGCGTTGAGGAATGAGGCCGTCGAATGACATCGCGCTCAATGCAGGCCATTACTCGATTGGAATCCCGATGGGAAACGACGACTGGTTCGTCGTTGTGAGGGAGAGATGAGAGAGTTTTGGCAATCATGGACTCAGATAAAGAGGATAGCAGAAAATAGAATAAAGTGGAGATGTGTTTTTGAATCCCTATGTTCCACTCCGAACCCAAGGGAACAATAATGATAATAATAATAACCTGTTATTCACACTACACTTAAACTGTCTCTGAACATTTTAGAACTACTTTCAACTGATTTTTTTATACGTGTGAAGGTTCGTTCTGTACTCAAGATCAGATGGCCGGAAAGAATCACCAACAAGAAACTATGGGAACAGACAAAACAAGAACCAATCGCTCAACAAATATGCAGGAGAAAGTGGAGATAGTTTGGATACTAGCTGAGGAGGCCTCTGGGTGACATCGCGTGTCAGGCCATAGCTCGAGTGGAACCCGAAAGGGAAGTGGCGAGTGGGACGTCCAAGGGTGACATGGAGGAGATCGTGTGAACAAGAGATGAAACAGTGTGGACTAACATGGATGCAGGTGAAAAGTACAGCAAAAGACAGAAGCAAGTCAAGACGCGCAGTTGAAACCCTATGTTTCACCAGGAACCCAAGGGAACAATAATAATAATACGTGTGAAGGTTTATCATACAAAGTGTAAGAAATAAGTACACCCATCACGTAGTTGGCAAATATGAAGACTATTCAGAGTGAAGTGAGTAGAGCTCATAACTGACTTATTGGTCATGACAATTTAACAATTTATAGTTAACTGTGTTTTCATTCTCTCATAGAAGGGTTGTTCTCTCACTTTCAGTAGTGTTTACCTTCTTACGTTTCTTAAGAGTAAATAAATATTTAAACCCAGTAAAAATATTACTACCATCCACAATAGTACTAGTTGTGCGAATCACTGGTATCCATTTTAGGAATTAATGTTCATAATATGTATCATCACCTTATGAACATATTCTATCGCATATTAAAGAAAAAAATATTAACAGAGAAGAAAATCTTCTTCTCGACGATTCATTTTCACTCATAGCTACTGTACGATAATCGTGATCATATTTAACAAAGAATTTATAAGACGGCCAATCAGATACTGGGAAAATCTCTCTCTTCGATATCATATTACGTAATATAAGGTGTAGTAAAGGTGGGGGTGACTAATTGGAAATTAGGGAAAGGGGGGGCAGAAGTCGGCATCACGCAATAAGTTTGAGAAAATGACTAATCAGTATGATTTTGTAGAGTGACCAGGAACTGATGGAGAGACGATCAAGTCTTTCTATATAAAATCCGTATGAAAACTCAATGTTATTAATAAACAGTAGTAGAGTGATAATAAAATAAGGAATGATGAGAATAATAACAGGAACCATAATTATAGTGAGAACGTTACTCCGGCCACCGTTGGTTGGCGATTGGATGTATGTAGTGTTTTTGAATGCAGACGTCAGGTTTCAGATCCCGAATAGCCAACGATTCATCTATATACAGATGGCGTATTCGAAGTAAGTCCATTCGTACGATATTGAGGGACTCTGTGTAGCACTGTGAAGCATTCATGCAAGTTAAGGTGTTCAAGAATGGAGCTGCTAGTTTCTTCTTTTCTCCTCTGGCTAGCTAGCTAGCTAGCTAGCCAAGGTGGACAGTGTTCGAGAACACGTTTTCGGACTTGACGTTGTGTACGGCCGATGTATACTTTGCTCCACATGAACAAGTCATTCTTCAGTCATTTTTTCACACTTGTTAGGTGGTGCCAACTTCTGCCTCCTCGTTTTTCTAATTTATAATTAGTCACCTCCATCTAGACTACACCTTACATTACGTAATAGGATTTCGAGGAGAAATGTTACCAGTATATGATTGGTCATGTTATGAATTCTTTATTAAATTGTATTACGATTTTTCAGCAGCTTGTGAGTGAAAATGAATCGTCGAAAAGAAAATTTTCTTCGCTGTTCACTTCTTTTTCTTATAACTTAATATGGGAATATTTCGTATATTGAAACAGGCATTAAGCAGAATTAGAACTAGAGACTTGCGTTGAAACTTCATAGGCGTAGGTTTGTACACCTTCGGTATTTTCGTACCGGTGGGATACACAGGTGGCTGTCAATAGGCTCAGCTGTTCGTTTTCTCATAATTAGACTCTTAGTAGTAGTAATAGTAGTAGTATTAATGTGGTGAGAGGTGTGTGCAAGTCAAAATTGTAAACAACAATTGACGTCAGTGTTTACGTCCCGAATCAGGGTCATGAGAAAAAACAATAACAAAGCTTAATCTTGAGGAACTCAACAATCAATCACAGCAGACTTAACGTGTGCAAATACGACTCGCAGATATATGACCTGACTTTCTGAGAAACGGCCACAAAGAGATGACAGAATAACCTTCAGCAAGAAAACAATCAGTCAGAAGACGTTGCTTCTCTGCTGACAACAATCTACATAAAAATCTATAAATATCTGTTGATTTTCTCAATAAACGATCTGTTGCCTGACCCTTGTCTTCTGTCGTTACAGTAGTTGTAAATGATGACAAGCTTCTTCATTTTAATTGCTGATATCAGGTGTAGTAACGTGATAGATAATAAGCGAATCGGATTTGTAATTTTGTTAAGAGGAGGTATGATTTGTCAACTGATGTGGTTGTAAATCTTTACTAACTGCGGTGATTAACGATGTGTGCTATGCACATCACTCTCATTGATTTTCTTGACTAGCAGTTCTAGTTAAAGTCATGCCGTACTAATGAAAAAGGTTTAAGGGTAGTGAGTGGAACTCAGATAACAAACAATCCTTTTCGTAATCAAATTTTAAAACCAAACTTTATTCATAGATATCTACGTCTTCATTTTTTGAAAATTTTATCTGTTCTTCTGACCAATGTAGAATTCGAATAGAATCTTTTGAAATACTCTATTAACTTTTATACTAATATGTATAACAATTATGTATGTGACCTGAACATATTTAATGAACAGTCACCAGGGGTATAGGCAGTGTCAGTGGCCATATATACTTTTCACGTGTGACATTAATTACGTCTTCGTATTGCTATTTATTTAAATTTGTTCTACACTGGTGGCTTGCTTATAACTCGGGGCTACCGGAAACAACCCGCATTAATAAACTACTTGTAATTTAATAATATTCACTTTGTTTAAATCTAGTAAAATATGATCTCTGATAGTGTTGTTTACTCTGGTGAGTATTTGAAAACAACATTTACAACGCAAAAAGCATTATCCAGCTCGATGGATGGTAGTCTGTTCGTTACCTTAATAGTCTCCCTCCTTCATAAAATGTACTCCTGAATATTTTATAATTCTGGCATTCATCAACAAAATGCTGTCGTGTATTTGTCGAAGGCGGCGAAGGGGAGATATAATAATGATGGATTTGTTTGTGCTTGAGGTTACATGGAAGTGTGTGTGTCACACAACCTCCTGTCAGTCAGTTAATCTTTTATTTGAAGATCCCGGACGAAGGGGAAATATCATGGCTATATATATTCACTTCTTATTACCTTATAAATTATGGGGGTTTTGACTAATCTTCATTTCCTCTTCTATCTGTCACCGCCCCATATCCATCCATTAACGTATAATTAAATTTTTGTGTCGTCTTATTTAATGTTTATTGTTTGTTTGAAGTGTGACAACTTGAATGGAATGTTGCACTTCTTGGCAGAGTTCTGCACTGATTAATCAGCCAATCAATAGTATTATTGATGGCTGTATCACCATGGTGATGATGATGATTCCCAAACTAGGATGAAACAACAGCTGTCCAGTAATCTCTGGTTTTCAATGGTTCTCTAACTGATATCAATCCGTGATCAACTCGTAAAAACATAACTAGCCCTTACAAACCAAACTATAGAAAATAAAATAAAAGGTGAGTCAATGCGAGGTTAATGAAAAGGGTTAGGGGAATTTATACGTACAGAATGGAGGATCGTGTTCTCTCGGGAACATATATCAGTGTCATGACTGAACAAAGGTGTAGTGAGAATCACCAATAGCTGGATATTAGAAGACAAGGTCTAAACCGGCCACAAAACCAGCATTGATGAAACCTCCATCATCGTCTACTGGGTACAAAACAGATTGCCGAAAACATCGAGCTACTGCATACACGAAATAGCAGAGGCTACTGCGATTGCCATGAAACAACCAGTTCTATGTGTGTATGTGTGTGCAGAAGAAACAAGTTCAGCCAGACACTATTGGTGCTCTAGCCTGCTACGTACTCTGCGATTTCATAAATACCTTCTTACATTGGCCTTTTTGATAAGGCCCTCAATCCTGTACGTATAAATTCCCCTACCCCTTGTCATTACATTCGCATTAACTCACCTCTCATTTTCCTTATTTAAACGTAGTCGTTAAATTACACACTGACACACACACACACACGATGTACACAACCTTCTACCCCAAAAATGTTTTTTATCTACCCCCGACCTTGACATCATCATCATTCATCCATCTGAAGTTCATAATCAATATGACTAGCATCTTAATTTGAAAATGATTCATGAGAATTCGTTGTCATTCATAATCATTGACTTTAAAATATTGGTGTTGAATTCAGTGTTACAATTATACTTATAGTATTACCACATACACATTCACATACACACATATTTTAGACTGTAATCTATTAACAATCTATTTGCAAATACCGTTTGGAATTCTGATCTAAATGATTCGATGTTACCTCTAAAAACAACAACACAACAACAACAACACACTGATGTTGTCAATAACAATCATTGTAGTAGTGGTTTGTAGGGATTTGATTGACTGGTTACAGGATTTCATCACAGCCTTGTAACCAGAATGTCCTGGGTTCGAACCCTGTCAGTGGAGTGGGTGCGTAGTGCTGAAGAGCCAGTCCGAAACTAGGACAGCTGAAACAGCTGTCTGGTGGTACTCCGTGTGGCTGGTTTTCCAATGTTTCTCTAACTGATGTCAGCTGGTGCTGAAATCCTCCAACCAATTAATCAAACAAAATCCCTACTAATAAAACCAATACTTGAAGGTCATCCTTTCATTGTTATGTTTGGATGCATATAACTGGAGAACCTGATGATGAAGAGGAGGTTGTCATCGAAAATGTGAATATTCTTTGTTCAATTTCGAATGTGCATCTGTCATCAATGCGAAAATTATAAAATAATGATAACAATTTTAATTAGCTGAGATTGTCTGTTAGTTGAGGAGATGATGCCACCATAGTTTACAAACAGGAGATTGCAAACAGAAGAGCCGATTATTTTGCTAACTACAAGGTAATTCAAAGGTATCGCGCTTAACACTGCCTCTATCGCATAGAACATGGGCTGGCCAAATATGGTGTCGTTGACTTCTTATACACGGTAGTACGAGCATATAATCTTTTGTATTGACTTCTACTTCTACCAGATGAGATACAAGTGACACAAGGCGGGAAGAGTTGAGAATAGAGTGGCTGGCTGGGCTGGGTGTTGAGGGTCAGACAATATAGATTAAGAACATTACTCACACATGAGTTGTTCACATGTCTATTGAATAACTAATGTAGTAACAAGCTGACTGACTGACTAAGCGGAACACCACTTTCCCTAATCACAACCTTGAATACCCTTTTCAAAATACCAATGCATTAACTTTGTGTGATTGAATTTTGCTATTTTGTTGATGAGAATATTTCACAAATATTTGGTGAAATTCTCCGGAATATAGCATACATTCATATTCTTCAGAGAATTTTAACGTCACTGTTGCTCCCTGAATTCAAAAAATAGCTGTTTCGATTGAAATGAAGGGAAACGCGTATACCTAACTTACAGTTTACGAGGTTAATAGGATCCGGGAAGGATGAGGCTTAGTTCCTCACTCAGGTGAAATAAAAACAAAATTGAAGTCTTATTGAGTGGTAATAAAATTTAATTACTGTACATCAAAGTAAGTGTTTAAAAAAAATAAATAAAAATCAGCTTCATAGGGTCACAGAAAGTCTAGGTAGAAGCAGTTTTATGAGATGAATATTGAAATGAATTATTTTTCAGGTAAGGCAAGACCTTAAGACTTCTCCGAAATAGAATTATATTGGTGGGTCTACGGATTAGTTAGTACAATCGGAAGCAGTATTGTAATGATCTACTTGAATATATATATATACATATATATATATATACTTGACAGAGGTTAGTTCCTTCCTTCACTTATCTAGCCTAGGCTGCAGCATCGTTTCAACCACAGGCAGCCGGAACGAATAGAGATCTCATAACCAGCCAGCCAGCCAGTTGCCGACTTCGATGGTTAGCTCCATACTGAAGATCAAATGGCCAGCCAGTCGGCCAGAAAGAATTAGAAACAAGAAATTCTGGCTGGCAATGAAAGAACCAACCAACATCCGACGATCGCTCAAAAAATATTAGGGAAAAATGGAGATGGGTCGATCGGACATACGCTGAGGAAGGGGGCCATCGAATGACATCGTGCGCAATGCAGGCCATCAGTCGAGTGAAAGGTGAGTGAGAAGCGATGAGTGGGTGGTCTGTGTGAGGGTGCCATGGAGGAGATGGTGTGAGTTCGAGGTAGGTGGAGATGAGAGATTATGGGTAGACGTACGGCTAGCCAGCTGAAGAGTGAAGCAGGAAATAAAGTAAAGTAGAGATGCGTTGTTGAAGCCGTATGTTCCACTTGGGAATGTCAACACATACATACAAAGCTTTTAGGTAAAATTACCCAAATTATGAAAGCGGCTGGATTGAAAGAAATACGTATTCCAGGGAAATGAAAGTCTGCACACGATTACTTCCATAAAGGTGCTTGAAGTATAAATTTTATTTAATTTTGATTACAGCTTGATGCCACACACTATTTTCAGTAGAAGTATGGAATTTTCAGCATGGATATCGGTAGCCCAAATTTTGCAGGCCGACCATTAATATCGGGTGTGCGTCGGCAGGGGATCGAACCCCGGACCATGTGCATGGTTGGCGAGAGTCCTAACCACTGTGCCACACGTCAATAGTTCACTGTCTTTTGAGTTAAAACTCCAAGTTTCTCTGTCACGTATATATTATTGTGTTTGTGGTGGCCTGTTTACAACTTGGGCTACCGGGAACAACCTCCATCAGTAAACTACATATAATTTCTCTTATTCAATTTGTTTAAATCTAATAAAATTTGCTCTCTTATAGTATTGTTTACTCTGGCGAGTATTTGAAAACGACATTTACAACCTGCTGATTCGCAAGTTTCTACTAAACATGATCATAAGCATTATCCAGCTCGATGGATGGTAGTCCATCCGTTTCCTGAGTAGTCTCCCTCCTTCATAAAATGTACTCCTGAACATTTCATAATTCTGGCATTCATCAACAACATGTTTTCGTGTATTTGTCGAAGGAGGCGAAGAAGAGATATCATAATGATGGATTGGTTTGTGCTTCAAGTGGGATAGAATTGTGTGTGTCATACGACCTACTGTCAATCAGTCAGTCAGTTAGTCAGTTGATCTTTTATTTGAAGATCCTGAACGAAGAGGAAACATCATGTCATAAACTCTGGTGAAAATTCTGTACATTATATGAATATCGTTTAGAATAAAGCTATTACTATTATAATAATAATTATTATTATTATGTACATACGTTATGAAGCTTATGTCTGTCTCCTAAACTTTTATTGTTTACAGTAATTCAGGTCAAGGTTGTGTGTCAATAAATACCACAATGAACAATCAATGATGCCGGGCATTCTTTTCTTTTCTTTTCCTTCGGATCCCTTAATTTTTATCGACCATACTGTTGCCAAATATTTTTTGTCTAAAAGTAACAGTGCCTTTTTTAACCGTCTGTTTATCAATCAATTTCGATAAATTAATCCCAGCGTGTTTAAGAAAAAATCAAAATAAGATCTATTTTCTGAACGTTTCGCTGTGTAAGTCATAGTTTCTATAGCTGCAACATTATAACAGATAATTCCATATTAGTTTGTTTATTAGATGTATCACACAGTCAGTGAAACAGTATTATTTACTGCATAACGTTTCAAACACACTTCATTATTGCTCATAATCATTTCATCAATTATAATCACACGACTTCGAAACTTGAGTCTGACCCTGTTCTACTAGTTTGACCTAAGTATTTGACCTGACAATCATTCGAGCAGCAGGGGATTAGATAAATTAAATTGTTTCGTCGGTTACAGGCTCCACAGGATTGATCCTTCAACCGACAAAGCTTGTTTCCAGTTGAGTTTGTGGTTGGTTTGAATGCCAGCCACTTTTATTCCTGTCTGCCTTGTTAAGAATTCAGCGTAAGGCGGTTTCCGAGGTTCCTTCCTTGTATGGAATTACTACTGATGATTTAGATTCCTTATTGTTGGTGTTGTCTTGCTCATATTTGACGTGCATGTCGTCATTAATATTAATACTATTATTATCACTATCACTACTATCATTATTTATTTTATTCTAACATTTCCTTACATACTTTCTGATTAATTTGCCAGGGTAATTATTGAGTTTCAAAGCTTCTTTTATATGTGTCACTTCCTGTCTTAGATTTTCCTTGATACTACTTGGTTGTTTCGTTTATCGAATCAACTGAAAATCGACACGTGTAATAGGAATGGTTCAACACCTGTCCACACAGTTATCTGGAAAATTCTACTACCCATACGACGACAAATAGGAGAGGACAAAGAAAACTATAAAACTCAAGTTTCAAAGTCGTGTGCTTACAATTGATGAAATGATTATGAACAATAGATTGTGTTCGAAACGTCATGCAGTAAATAATACTGTTTCACTGTGTGATACGTCTAATAAACAAACTGATATGGAATTACTTACTACCACAGTGCCCAAGTTCTACACATATATTAAGTTAACAGATAATGGTGATGATATGGAGAACGAGATATCCAATATGAAACAAATTGTGATTGGAAATGGTTATCCAGGAAAGCTACTAGATAATATTATCAATAAGAAGGAGCAGAAGAGAAAACAAAAAATTGAAAAATCTTGGCTACCTACTGACGATAGCCATTCCGTATCGAAAGGACATAGATGAACAGTTTCAAAGGCTATTCGCCTCATATAATTATAAGGTCTATTTCAAGCCCTCTAATTCTCTAGAGAATGCTTTGATTAATGTCAAAGATATGGTTCCCAAAATGTCACAAAGTAATTGTGTCTAGTGTTCAGAGTGTGAAGCATGCTATATAGGGGAGAGCAGTAGACAGGTGAAGGTCAGAGTGAATGAACGTAGACTATGCACGAAACGTCCACCTAGAAATGAAGTAGAATTAAAAAGTCTAGAGAAAAGATCGGCTATAACAATCCATGCTACCTATGGACAGGGGACATAAGATTGATTTCGACAATGTCGAAATTCTAGAAAGAGGCTTTCATTCACATAAAGAAAGGTTGACCTCTGAAGACTTGCACACTTTAACCACATTGAATGCAGTAAATAGGAAGGAGAGAAGGGATAGACTTATCACCACCTATATGGCAAACTCTAATGAAGCAAGACAGATGAAAAAACAACAAAAACCTCTATGAACCTCCATGACCTTTAAGAAAATGTATTATCATGTTTATCACATGTGAACTGACGTGTTTTCCATATGACAAATAACATACACTTGTACAGAAAAAAATATACACAATAACAATTTGACATTAGTCATTACAAATATATGATTGATGACTGCTTACATATTTCTTTTGGTACAAATGTCTATGGACAAGTCACCTTCAATTTATGTAAAAAACTTCGGACTATATATTTTGATGATTAATAAACATCCGAATAATTCTGCTGAAGAAGCTGTAGCTTACACAGCGAAACGTTCAGAAAATAGATCTTGTTTCGATTTTTTCTTTAACACGCTGGGATTAATTTAAATAATTTTATAATGAATCAATCTGACTCGGCGCTCAAATTATTCCAGGAAGTTCGTAACACCTACGGTCTGGAAACTTATAATTTCTACAAATCTCAAGTTTTCTTTCATAGGATGAGAAAGAAATATCTTATCCCAACCGTTTTAGCACCAAGCTAGGAAGGGAAATAATATATTTAACAGAATACATAGAATGAGTTTAATAACCATTCCGAAAAAGAGGGATCATTGTGGTTTGACAGTTTTTTATAGAAGGGAAAACTGTTATCAAATATAAGTTGCAGTAATACTGAAAACTTTTACAAAATTTATGACTTAGTTGTGTTCTCTGAGGAGCTGGTTGATGTTTTAATTATTTTGTAGTAAAACCCGCGCTGAAGATGCTATCTCGAAGGACGACGAAACGTTCGCAATTTAACCATCAACCAGCCACTCAGAGAACACAACTAAGTCGAAATAATCCACCTGAGCTACAAATATTTTCTCCATTATGTCAAAATGTTCCAAAATATTTGTTGATAGTCTTTAGGAATGATTTTTTTGTTGTTGAAAAAAACGAAAAATCTTACTATAGTCTGATAAGCAAACAAATAGGACGATCATCTTAGGAGAAAGTTGTTTTATAGAAATAGGTAAACTAAGAACTTTGGGTGTACCGCATAGAGGGCTGTATACTTTATCAGGATGTATCATATTTAAAATGCTGTGTAAGCACCTTCACCTACACTTACACAGGTAATTGTCTCGAAATCCGTTGTTTCAAGTTTAGTCCAAATAAGCGGATAATCTCATAAGGTGAGACTAGCTTGGACAAAAACCCAGAACAAACGCAGTAGCATACAATCGTACAACAGGGTGAGAGACAAAGCTACAGTTCTAAAATGTAGTCTAGTTAGCTGAAAGCAGCATTTGACCACTGATTCTGTTTCACAGTGAATCTACTACCAAAGACATTCTGTAGGAATGACTCAATAGAGATACGAAATAATGAAAATATCTTAAAAAACAAAGTCGGGAAGTTATGTGACCATCTTGAGATAATCTTGAGTTAAAATCTGTGCTCAAAACGTCATCAGTAGACAAACCGTATTGTCAGGTGTTGCTTTTCAGGGATATGGATTGGTTACAGGCTCGATCACTTTTCACCGACTGTTTCGCGTTCCCCTAGTTTGGGGCTCATCGACAGTGCACCTTCCAGTTACAAGGCAAGATCATACACCATTTTTAGACAATGGGACCTAACCCAGTGACCAGCCCATGAATGCCAACTTCTGTCATTTCGAGTCCCAGTGACTGAATGGTCGACTAGCTGGCCTTGTAACCGGAAGGTTCTAGGCTGGAACACCACTGGGTGAGTACCGGTGAAGAGTCCCAAACTAGGGGGATGAAATAACTGTTTAGTGCTCTCAGGTTTTCCAGATAATACTGTCTCAGTGTGTATCACATCAAATAAAATATTCTATTTTGGAATTATATCCCATCAGAGTACTCCAATTCTCAGGGGATAGAAATGTGTACAGCGCTGCACTACTACTACAATTGATAAATACCATTTCAGATTTTCACTCTCGACATAGTACCACGAGAACTCATTCTTTTGAAATTACACTGGGAGATATAAGACTGATAAGCGAGCAAATAAACTACATTGAATTAGTCATGCAGAAAGGCAGGTGCGAATGTTTTCTTTAGGTCATGTTCAAATAGATAAGGGGAGAGAGAGTATGAGAGATCAAAATTAAGATAAATTGCATTACGCTTCAATTACACATCACTTAGATAAACAATTAGTCATTAGAGAATAAGAACAAGAATTGCAAACAGAGTAATATCAATAGTAATAGTTATAATAACAATAATAATAATAGTGTTGAAGTGAGTTAAGATAATCCTACTGATAAAGGATATAACACATAGGATAGAACTCATTCTGATCATAGAAGACAGCTTATTTGAGCTGGTCCACATGTATTAGTCGTTTATAACGGTAATGAAGGTAATGAAGTGATCGGATAAATGAGTATCAAGGTGTGTTCAATGAGGGCAGATAATTCATAATTTCATTCGATTCAAGCTGAATTTTCGTTTAAAAACTCAGTATTGACAATAGGCTGACAAGCTATTCACACAACTTTATGTATTGTATAAAAAAGCATTCTATACTTGTACACTCTGTATATATTTTATGCAGTTTTTATTTTGGAGCAGACCGACGTCCTACTTATGACATATCGAATTTATTTTGGTGAGCATAATATAATTAAAGAGCAGTAAAACAGTACCTGTTGTTGCTAAAATTTCATCATGAACTGATATCGGTTCACAGAACCATTGAAAAACCATCTGGGAACACTGGACAGCGGTTTCAGCCTAGTTTCGGAATCATCCACTGGGGTTCCGACCCATGATCTTCTAGTTACAAAGCCAACAAGCTCGTAGACCACTAAGCAGCCGCCACTGGGACCCACTCCAATGGCCAGTCCACTGGGTCACAACTTCCCACTAGAACCCAGGTAACTAGTCACCTACCTGAATAGGGCTAGTCACTAGTGAGCATCAAACTGATTGACTGATTGAAACCAGTCGAATCCCTACAAACCCCGACACTTGAGTATTCATTTGTGATAGTTTAGTTAATGACTACCAACTACTCTGAATAACTGGTGCCTTCTACAATGAGTAGATGAGAACCAACCTCTTGCTTCTCAATAAACTTTCCCGAATTGCAAACTAACAGATTGAATATTTTTAACCCGATGAATATTTATATATGAAATGCACAATATTTGTTTAAAAAAAGAGCACTTTATAATAATTTTCACAGAAAGCATTTTACACATAGTACGATTGCAAAAAAGATTATAATACCGATATAGATTTACTTACCTTTAGAAGAGGTTGAATGAAAGAAAGAAAGTGCAATGTCAATTTATGCTTCGAAAGATATTTATTCTCCTTATTGTATTTTTTTTATTTATTTATTATTTCTTCTAAATCTGATAAATTAAAAGTGAAATTTCTGCACACTAATATATATATATATATATATATATTAGTGTCTTCACCAGCTGTAACCAATGTTCTGTGCACAATTAATCACATGGAACAGACACATGATGCAATCAAGGTTAATATTCACATGATAATGGACGAATCACTTGATTGGTGAAAAAAAGAGAAATGAATTGAAATATAGTCACCAATTACTGTTGGCGGATCTAATAGGTTATTATTATTATTATGTGTGTTGCAGGTTAGACCACGCATTGATTTCAGTTAGAGAAGCATTGAGATTTGATGCTCCCTAGTGACTGGTTACAAGATGAAGTTGTCTGGGAGAGGTCTGCTGAGAAGTCATGACCAGTGGGATCCATCCAGTAGGGAGTGAGGAGGGAGATCCCGCCAACCACCCTGGTTGGTGGTAGAAGTTAGAATTCATGGACTGGCCACTGAGTGAGGTCCCTTCAGCTGAGTGGTCTATGAGTTCGGGTTGCAACCAGGTGGGTTCGAAACCTGACAGTGGGTGCGGGTGGAATCCGTATAAATTAATTTTTGAAGATTAGGATGTATTGCCTCTGACGAATGAACATTTACTTACACAGGCCCCTTCAAAGTAGCCTGTCTCTTAGATTTGTCATAATTTATCGTGAAGTGAGATTGTAAGAACAAAGAGTTCAGCAAAGAGTCTCTTTTCGGAGGCAAATTCATCCACTCAGCGCTGTATACAATCGCAGTTACATATACCTATTTGTGAACATTAGTTTTGTCAGAGAAGAATAAAAAATTAGTTAGGGTTGTTGTTGTTTACGTCATCAAAATATCTCAAAAAATGTGACGAATAATCAAAGTGTAACGAGGGAGGGGGGTTAAAATGAGTAAGTATTGACAAGGGTTACATAATATAAAAGACACCCAGAAAAATAGGATGTCAATGAAAGAGTATGAAGACAAGTGTCCAAAATAATTTATGTAATATGCTATATGCTCAGAAGAAGTAATTGAAGATGAATTGAGCATTGTATATGATACTTTGATCAAAAAATGGTTATCCTGACAAATTTATCAAGAAACACATGACAAAGAAAGGGGCGGAAAAGGACTACTCACTATCTGTAAACAAGAAGCCTCTTCATATACGACTGCAATTCAAGGGCAATCGATATACCAAGTGAGATAATTACGAAGAAATTCAGAAAATCAGTTCAAAGAACTTTTATTGCTGGCGGCGAACTACACATTTTATTCTCTACATGACCGATGGTGCTACCTTGACTGAAAGATGAAGTACCCAGACTAGGTGGCCACTTCAAATTGTATCTACCAATTCAACTGCAACTGCATTTGTGGTGGAGCGAGTTATATTGGCCATTGTTGCTCTAGGAACTTGATTTTTCGTGCTCACTCGCTCGAGAACATCTCCAAGTATGGCTAAGTAAAGATGTAGTGAAAACCATTAACGGTTCGATATTAGTCCATCTGGTGAAAACCGGCCACAAAGCCAGCGTGGAAGAATCCTTCTCTATAATCTACCGGGTGCCTGATAAATTTCCAAAATCACTATCGAAGCACAGCATGCTCCAAATAGAAGAGGCTATTGCAATTCGCCTCAAACAACCAGTGCTCTGTGTGGAGAATAAGCAAGTCCAGCTAGCCCCTACTACTGCCCTGACTGGCCTTCAGTAGAGACTAGAAATTCATAAATTTGAATTATTATCTTTCCCAAGTTTTCTGACATTCGGTTTATTGTTATGTTGATGCTACTGAACTGTAATCCACTTGTATTATTGATTCGCGGTTATTTAAGCGTTAATGTTGTTCATAACACCAATTCATTCACTTCTGTAGAGCCTGATGATGAAGTTATTGAAAAGAGTATTCTTCGTTCAGTATCCATTCTTTTGGAAATTGTAATGGGCATTTTTAATCAATTATGTAACAGGCAGAAAGAGTAAATAAAGGGTTGCTAAGAAAAAGATGTTACCGAAATATCATACAAAAAATCCACAAACAGTATCGGTAACAAAGTAGTCGAACTTGGAATTATCCCCAGAGTAGAAGGAGAGGATTGAGAAGTTTCTTCTGTGTACATAAATTAGGGCTTCTCATCCGGATTGCTAATGCCTCACTGAGAAATGCGAAGTATGCGGAAGCTTACCGTTTCCGGGAGTCTTTTTTTGACTTTGTAAATGACTTTGGGTTAATTCTCCTTACATTTTGAGTGATCGGCATAGAATTTAAATTCAGTTATAGCACTCTTTATTAATACATAGTGAGATAATGTTCTCTGACTCTTTTAGATAAAACACACATCGAACTACCTACATATACCTGGCTCCACATGAGCACGCATATTCGTAGATACACACAGAAGTGGTCAAATGCTATAGTTTATCTTTAGAGCTGTCGAGGAACTATTGGCGGCTTGAGAATACCAATCGTAAAGTAGCAGCAGAGAATGTGCTGTTCAGGGCGTTAGGTATTCTTCTCGTTAGGACGTCGGTCAGAAGATCGCGTTTGAACGTCACGTTCATGTAAAGTATATGATTCAGCACAGAGATGAGTTGTTCTTTGTTGATTTTCAGCTGTATGTAATTGCCTATAACGCGTGGTGGATAGCCATTCTCAAATAGTGTCTTCTTCAGCAAAGAGTGATCTCTTCTACTGAATTAGGGCTGAAGATTCTATGAATTCTAGCCTCAAGAGACATTGATATAAGGATAAAACTTGGGCAATGTGGTGGAGTATAACTCCATTATGGATAACGCTTTCATTTTGATAAATCACACAGTGTTATACAGTAATATTTACTGATGACCACGTTTCGAGCACAAACTATTGCCAGTCATAATCATATCAAGGCACTACTCACACAATGTTTTGCTTCATTCACATACTTGAGTAAAACTTCATGACTGGACATTTGAATAAAATCAATATAAGATAAAGTACATTCGAAAACAATATTAGTGTTATCAATCAAATACAATAAGATGGGAGAAATAAGATGTTTTTTACAGTAAAAATAAGTAACTTGTTAGAATGTTATGATGTGAATTGAATACATTTTAACGTTATTTATTATTCTCTGATTTGACTGGTAATCATATCTTCCATATATCTGGTATTTGCATTGAGTCACTTCTATTGCATATGTTGGATGTAGGCACAATGAACAAGGATTCCGTAATCAACCTCTCTCTCTCTCTCTACCTATATTGCTTTCTGAATTTTAACCCTCTTCCTCCCACCCTATGGTGCGGTTGTGTGTTAGTGCTTAAAGTGCAATTGCTTGGCTGTGTTCTAAATTACTTATTTTCGAGGGATCAGTCATTCTAACCTTCGCTAAATTCTGATGTTCCGATTATCTCACTACTCCTGATCTACTAGTTTGACTGACTTATGTAGCTGACCCAACTCACAGTCATTGCAAGGTGTTTTGTAAATTATATTATTCTGTTTAATTGGGTCAACTTACAGTGTCTTTTAACCTACCTACAAAGCTTGTCCTATTTGAGTGAGTTTGTGGGTTTGAATGCCACCACCCCAATTCCTGCTTTATTGAGAATCCTACGAATAGAGGGTCTCAGATGTCCCCTCCCTACATGGTATAACAGTGGATGACTTATATTCTCTCTTATTTATGTTATCATTACTAGTTTCACAATTATTTTTATTTTGTTTTTGGTCTTTACTTATCTTCCTAATGAATTTTATAGGATAGTTAGTTATTTGATTCCAACGCTTCTCCTATCTGTTTTATTTCATCATTTAGGTCTTTTCTTGTGCTACTTAGTGCTACTGCTCGGTTTATTAGACGCCTAACTTAACTAAGCCTGCCTTAACAGTTAACGGATGAAACGAATTAACGTCTAAATATCTACTAGCAGAATGCGTTGGTGTTTTATAAACACTAGTGTGCAGTTTACCTTCTTCTATTCGTTTCATTTTACAATCTAACATCATGGCTAATTCTCCTTGTTCATTTTCCGATTCAAATGTGAATTTTATTCCCTCTACTAGTGAGTTTATATGTGTCAAGAAGCTAGAGAGAGATATGTTGTGTTTTTAACACTGTGTGTGAAAGTGTCATCCACATATCTCCACCATATTTTCGGAGTAGGATTATGTGAATGTATTAAGAGCCATATTTTCCCAACTGTCCAAAAATATATCTGCTATGACAAGGGATATTGGTGATGCATCCCATTGTTACACCTTCTGTTTGTCTATATATTTTACCTTGGAATTTAAAGATAGTAGGTGTGAGGCATAACTGAATTCCTAAAATAGTTTTCTCAGTGGGCAGTTACGTCCTATAAGTGAGTAACTGACTAGGCAGAAGCTGTTGGAGTTTGCTATTCCTGAAATTTTTACTCACATCAGACTAGTTGAATTTTGTCTGAACACTTACATACAGACTCAAAATTAGTTTACTGGAGTCTGTTGATTATTCTAAGTGCAGTAGAAGAGATTTTAAGCATGAAAAAATAATAAAAATGGATCGAAACGCACGATAATTTCTCTTTAACCTAAATAAGATATGTTTTTACGAATGTCATTTACCTATTTCATCAATGTACCGCATATACACATAGGTATTTTTGTATATTCAGTTATCTACAACCATGAAGTCTAGTCACACGTAATCACTAAAAATCCGACGCAAACGTACACACTGCTTACAGTGTTTAACAAACGTAGACTAACAATTCTAAGTCTGAGGTGAAATTCCGATCACTGTTCATGCAATTTTGTTCGTTTGTTATATTTTAGTGCCTGTTTCATGACTCATATGATTGAGCAAAGTTTTTTAAAGACAAGAGATGTCATTTTTTCATTTATAAACCTTTTCTATTTTAAGATTTAGACCACGGATTGATATCAATTAGAGAACCATTGAAAACCAGCAGGGGAGCACTGGATAGCTGTTTCTCTTGTCCTAGTTTGCGACTCATCGGCAGTACGCACATACTGCCAGGTTTCGATCCCAGGATCAACCGGATACAAGCCGAGGTCATAGACCATTCAGCCACTGAGACCCAACTCATTGGCCAATCCATGAATTCTAGCTTCTACCAGTTCATGGTTTTTAGCACGACCACCAACCAATATGGTTGGCGCGAACTCACTCCTCACTCCCGACTGGATGGACCTTAGTGGTCATGACTTCTCAGCATACCTCTCCCAGACAGCTTCATCTTGTAAGCAGTCACTCACTGTCAAGCATCAGATTAACTTTCAAGAGTTGCTTTGCAAGGATTTGTTTTGTTTTTCGAGTTATACCACGGGTTGATATCAGTTTTAGAACCATTGAAAACCATCAGGGAGTACCGGACATCTGTTTCATCCAAGTTCAGACCAGATTGTATTGTGGGTAAAATTTATTTTGATAAAGGCTCACAGCCTTATACAGTAACATTTACTGATGATGTTGCAAGCACAATTTACTGCTCATAATCATATCGATTGTGATGCTAAGCAATCTAACTGATGTCAGCTCATGATGACATCCTCCAAGTAATCCAACAAAATCCCTACAAAGACCAATACTTTAAAAATCGATCTGATGGTCACTAGCGACTGTCTCTATTCAGACAGTTCTAGTGGGAAGCCATGACCACTAGGGTGCAACAGATTGAAGATGAGACAGTAACTCATCGAAGAAGGCATTGCGAAGTGGTCGCGCTATGTCATGAATCGGCAGAATTAAGATTTCATGGGCTGGTCATTGGATCGGGTCCCAGTGGCTGCTTAATGGTCTACGAGCTCGCTCGTTGGCCTTGTAACCAGAAGGTCCTGGGTTCGAACCCATGTGGTGGATGCGTACTGCTAAAAAGTCATAAACTAGGACGAAACAACTGTACAGTATTCGGTCAAATCTTGAAGTGTACAACTGTTATGCTATATTGTATACATCATCTCATCCCATGTTTGCTTCACTCAGTTGTCCCTTACTTTTCTAAGGGGAATTTAGATCACTTCTTACTTCTCAGTGTAATCTTCGTATTTTTTAAAATTTAATTATCAAATTTCGCTATTTGGTTTTTCCAACTTAAACTGTTTTACTTTAGCATAGTGTTCTTCAACTTTGCTCAGATAAAAGACATTTTGGCGCTTTTTGTTGCATAATTATCTGACTGGAGCATATATGTACATATGCCAGGTGAAACAGATATTTTTTCCTTCACGTTCCAGTGGAACATAGGGCGCCTTCAAGCTAGTGAGTTGAAGTTTCTGTAGCAGTGTTTATTTTACAGGATGGGGCTGCTAGCCTCATGCCCAACCTTTCCTCTTCACCAGAATTATTTCTGGCTTAGCGAGGTAAAGGAGTGCGTCGGCCAGGGATCGAACCCGGGACCATATGCATGCTTGGCGAGCGTCCTAACCGCTATGCCATCGACGCATAAAGCAGATAAACAGAAACAGATAATTCTCAACAAATATTTGATTTCTTCCCAATGTAAACATTTCAGCTGGTTGTAAAATTTTAGAACATTTTACATAAGTTGAAACTAAATCAAATGTTAAATACTTTGGACAGCGTATATCCTCTCATCTTTTTTTTGGTTTTCCCACAACATGTTAGTTTGCAGAAAGATACCTCATTTGACCTTCTGTGTTAGGAAGTTTCGACGATTTGGTATCATTCTATCTCGTCTGTTACCGTTTGATAATTGACTCTAAAAACCGTCAGCAGGTCGAGTGGGATGTTGCTTAACCAACTCGTTAATACTATTGTAAGCGCAATATCGCTTGAAATTAAGTCACGCGTAGATAAAGGCTATCCCGGTCCAGAACAAACAAGAAGCCGGTCACTGTTTCTACGGTACTATTAATAAACAAATCAATTAATATAAATACAACAAACCTTAACGGTTTCAAGAGTACAATACACAATGCTTAACAGAAAGCAAGGAACTGCTATCAGAGCGGAATAACGTTAAAGCCAAAATTACGAACTAGCCGGATCAGACACGACCGTTCAGGTAAGCAGTCAGTAGAAGAATGAACCCAAGTAAGAGATAGACAAAGCATAGGCACAAAGATAGAATTTAATTGGCTACTTAACCAATCAATAAATAAGGTAAACTCAACAGAATAATAAAAAGTAAGACATAGGTCAGCAAAATAACAGTTCACAAAAATACTCTGATTGGGTCATGAGTTCAACTGTCTGACTAAACGGATCGAAATAAAAACACACATACACAGTTCATTAAACAAGGTGGGATAGACACGTTAGGCATGGATAATTGTGTTGCAACAATGCTAGGCTGATCCGGGACAGGTTGACTTGATTTAAGGATGAGAGTTGAATTCATCTTACAACTATTGTAAATAGATTCCATATTAGTTTGTTTATTAGGTATATCACACAGTGAAACAGTATTATTTACTGGATGACGTTTCGAACAAAATTTATTGTTCATAATCATATCAATTGTGATCACACGACTTTGACACTTGAGTTTTATAGTTGGCAAAAATTATCTCTTATCACACTCTGAACATCCTCTCCACACACACACACACAACTCTCTCCTTGCATCTATCTCATCTGATGATAGGGGAACTAGAAGCAACTGTAGGAGACTGTATGCTCCGACGACCAAGTACAAAAGTTCTACAATACCTTATTTAGCTGTGATGAGAAAAGAGTGGGACAGGAAATTACCAAATTACTGAGGAACTCTCATTGTTACATTGTTGTTAATATTTTCCCTTGATTTAATTTTATATTCATTTCTCTTTGGATAATATAATTAATATAAATTCCCTATTTAATTATTACCCTTGTGATGAAAAAATAAGGGGCAATACTTTACTACTACATGCTGAGAATTCCATATTTGTACAAAAGTACTGTTTGGAATAAAGCTATTATTCTTATTATTAACAACAAATGTTGTCTGTTAAGTTTTTCTTAAAGGAGTGCACAGAGAACACCGAGAAGACAGAGGTGATGAACACCAGCAACAAAAAACACTACCAATCACCGTCAGTGTGAGAAATCTGACAGAAGTTACTTCCTTCAAACATCTAGGAAGCAAGGTTTCAACCACAGGCAGTCAAAACGGATGGAGATGTCATAACCAGACAGAACTGGAAAGGCAAGATAACCCTTCATCAGCCTGAAATCAGTTTTGAAGTCTTCTGCACTCCCTCTCAACAGCATGGAGAACGAAATTCGGATTTCCAACACAAATATCAGTGAAGTCAGTCAGTGCTTTTATGTTGGTCAGAAACTTGCACTACGCACGGATCACGATTTGCATTCCTAACAGGCCACTGCAGACGTTTATCGACGGCTGCCTTCTTCACTGGCTGTCTCCACATTGAAGATAAAGTAGCCGGCTAGAAAGAATTAGTAACAAGAAGGTCTAACTGGCGATGAGTGAACCAACCAACAACTGACTGCTCAACAAATATGTACGAGGAAATGTGCACACACTGCGGAGTTCGTCCAATGACGTCGTGCAAAATTCAGGCCATTGGTCGACGAGTCGGCGGTCGGTGCTGCGGCGATATGTTGTTGAAGCTTTATGTTCCAATTGGAACCTAAGAGAATAATAATAATAATAAAAATGTAAGAGAGTGCCAGTTAGAAGAAGTTGACATTGTTTTATTGCACTGTGATTATCACTCATACTAATGCAAGTCCTTTTTGTATCTTAAGTTGTTTTCTAAAATGGCAACGAAGACCTCACAATAGCACTAGCTAGCTCAGATAACACAACAAGGACAAAACCATCTGTCTTGTCTATAAATCTTCTTTATCTTTTTAAAACAAACTTAGTTGTGTTTTCTACTCAGCTGAGTTATTGACTTGTTTAAGCATGCTGTAGTGAGGACTGTTGTTGCTATTTCATTAGATACCTTAAGTAACATTAACATTATTATTATTCCCTTCAGTTCGGAGTGGAAAATACTCCTTCAGCATTACATCTGCACTTCAGTTTGTTCCCTGCTGCCCATTTCAACATAAACCCTTTGATTTCTTTTTCACGTGATCTCGCTCGTGTCACCCTAGGACCACTCATTACGTAACTTGTCGCTTCCTATTTGGGCTTCGCTCCACATCCTACGAGGCATGTGATGTCATTCAATGGTTGCCCCAATGTATTTCACATCCATCTCAATTTCATTCGCCATAACTATTGCGCAAAAGGTTCTTGGCTGTTTCGTTGTCAAAATCCATTGTGGTCTATCCACTTTAGCCACCACAACGTGATCATCAGCACTGAGCGAGTGGAGGATGTTGTTGATGAAAGTCTGCAGTAACCTGTTGGAAATGCTTTCCGTGATACATCAAGTCTCTCAAGCATATAGGAGCACTTACTTGATACTAGTATTGAAAAGTTAGATCTTCTTTTTCTTATTCTGAGTGCAGCAGGTTTCCATTCTGACTTCAGAGAGACAAAGGTCGATCTAGTTTTGTCTATCGTTCTCTTGTAGTTGAAATGATGCTACTCAGGTCAATGAAATAGATGCCTTCTTTTTTAAATTTCTGCCGATGACGGAGACTGGTGTTTTTTCTCTATGCTCACTCGCCTCGTCTTCTGCCAAATTGCTGGCTTTCGCCTATAGGTCTTCGAGTTTGTGGGGCGTTAGAAATAAATCATCCTTGAAGTCCAGATCGTCGGCAGTCTTTCCTCCCTCCTCATGGTCTTTTGCATGTGGTCAAGTGCACTACAATCATCGGTGATAATAGACAACAAATAGCGGTATGCATTTCATCCTACCGTTGCGTTTTTCTTTCCCCTGCATTGTCCTTCAGACACTCCTGTAGACTCTACTAACTTTTTCAACTCCGCTTCATTATTCTCTAACGGTTTTCAGTCTCACAAGGACAAATTGCTTACGGTGTCGTTGACTCATTTAAAAATCTCATACATTCAGATATTCATATGAATTTTTGATTCAGAAATCACAGATTTTAACTGTATTTCGTATGGAAGTGACTTCTGTCATACCGCGTCATCTTGCATCCCTGAAATCCACTCTTTCACATCATCACTCATCTTCACGCAGTTTTGTGGGGCAGACATAATTTTTTTTAATGGGTTTAATAAATTATGTGCCTGAAAGCACAGAAGGATCCAATAAAATATGCCGTAGATACGAAGAGGTCTATTTGAATTAAACGAATTGACCAGTGAAAAGATAACTAGTAGTGAAACTATATTTGTACAGTTCAAAATATGTTTCAACTAGCCAGAGACTAAATAAATCGCCTGATGAATTATGTTTATTGCATAAGATAACGACGATTAAATCTCTTGCATGGGTGAGTAGATGTATGTATGTACACTTTACCATAGACTCTCACACAAAGATAAAATTTTGTTATAAAATATAAATCACAATATCTAATCGCACAAGTAGTTAGTTACTATTGTACTAGTGAGAAGTAATTCACAGTTATGGTTTAAGCTTTCTGGGAATATATTTCCAATCAGTAATGGCCCCGAGATTACCTTTAAAAATAAAATAAAATTGACGCTGAAACCCTGAATAAAAGGGGATTATTGAACGGTGACAAAAAAGTAGAAGAGGCGGAAGTTTAAAGATGACTGGAACAGTCTAATTCACTTAAGGACGCTGTTGTGTAATGCTGACGACGTCTCCTGAGATTTTCGTCAAATTCTGTTATCAACAGTTGAAGACAGTTTGTCCAGTGTACAACAGCTGGTAATATATCACTTGAAGACAGATTTCGTCTATCATCTTTAACCTTTTGCTTATTTGTCTTATTTGTACATGTTTTCATGATCACTGAGGATGTGAACTGCTTTCCGAAGAAATACTAGCGGCAAAAATCAGTTGACCATGATAAATATGGTATAACCGAAGATCATTTGGGGTTAAACAGGATTTGTTGTAGATTATGACTTCTCAGGAGAAGAAGCACATAGCAGGCCTGTCTGAATTGTTGATTTCAAACTGACTGTGACTAAAACAGAACGCCGTTCTTCTGAAGGCGAATTGTTTGAACTAGATTTTTAAAAAGAATGGTATTATAACTGCCATCTGTGGTCTGGTATTAAATGGTTGTTCTGTCATTTCTCCCTTTCTAGAGTGACTGTGATTACTGCGTTTAGCAGCTAAAATCTATCTATCTATCACAGTGACACCTAATGCATCAGGAAATCTCTCAGTGATTGTTTAGCATTTACAGTGAGTGAATTTCTCCTACTTCACAGCCTCTTTTCCATTAACAGACCTCAGTGGACAAATTACAGCCTATGCAGATAAGAAGTTTCATATTCTCAGTCAACTGAAGACTGACTGAAGCAGAATTCCCTTCGACTTTTACTTGGTAAGCGTCAGCCTTCAGAACAAATTGCACTGATACCAAGTGTTCTATCCACCTTAAGCTTTTCGTCATATATTTTGGCGATTAATGTCTCAATGAGGAGAGAAGGGTAATCATATTTACAGTAGAACTGTGTGTGTGTCTGTGTGTGAAGGCAGTATTATCAACAATATTCATGTCCTTACAATAATTTCTGCCTTACCCGAAATCTATGTGTTTTATCGAAATTAGAAGACAAAGATTCATCAAAGGATGAGAAACCGTTCACCTTGTAGTACCTGCAGTAACACAATAAAACCAACCTGTGGCTGAGTCACAATCACATCAAACAACTATTTTAAGCACAGGCTACTCTTAATTCATTTGCAAGACACCAAATGAAAACTGATGACTGCAATCACTGAGTTCATAAAATATTCTAGGCTGTCTGTGTAGCACAGTGTATTCTAGGATGGGTGTAATTGTTAGAATATATTTTTGTAAGTTAACACTTTGTCCATTTGTGTGCAAATATATTATTAGACACAGGGTTTGCGTTGTCTGGAGTGGAAAACTCCTAACTGTTCATGTTAATAAATTTCGTCTCGTCAGTATTCAGCATGCGGCTGTACCAAATGCATGCAGTGCTATCCTTAGTCACACACACGCACATGAACACCTAACTCGATCATATCTGTCTCCGCCAGCTGTCAGTAAATTAACATATTAGAGACACGATATTCAGAACTGAATGTAAAAGACAGAGTTGCCAGGCTATTCAAATGCACCAGAATAAATGTGTATGCAAATACTAGTTCACTCATAATCCTGTGTCTTTTGAATAACTTAACAACATGCCGGTTGATTTCAGTCGATATTCAGCGAAGAGAATCTTTCCAACGAAGGTTTCATCAAGGTCAACAATCACACATATTTATATGTATGATATTTAAGAAAGTGTCTACAATGTGGGAATTTAAACAAAGGGTGTGAATACCTATCATAATAATAATAATGTTAAATGTAATCCCTTATTACAGATGGTGTAATTTAGAAATCACTGATTTTTCCATCCCTTACAATTCCTTGAGGCTTGAAGTCACACTAGCGGTGGTGGGTTTATTAACCTCACGTCCACTCAACCTTCTCTAACTTTCCGTCAACTAAAGGACTACGGTAAGCTCAGAAATATGTTGACTGAGAATCTAAGCTCAAACATCTACATGGTTTGTGAGTATTCTCTCACTCAATCTTCGATACAAACAACTGCAGAGTATCAGCAGAAAGCCTTCCACACTGATTGCCTGCACGTTAGCAATCGTCAGCGAGGTGTATCTGGAATATCGAAGAAACGGATGAGGCATCCTCTCACATTCGAACTGGCGTCACTTAGTTCTGCAGTCAGAGAAGGCATCACTTAGCTTTTCGCCCTCCGGTTCACATGAGTGACACATCGTTTATATTTGCTGTGAAGTCACATGAGCAATGAATATGTTTCAGATAATACAAGTGATGAGGTCATCAGTTCAGTCGAGTTTATATTGGTAAATAAAAGGTCAGTTTTGGTCTTCTCCTGCAGCACTATAAGATGCATAAATCCAGTGTTGAACAAGCTGAAGTTCTTTTTACTTGACGCTTTGTCAATACACTGTGCTTGTTTATCAGACTTGGCATTACTAAGTCACTGAGATTGCTACACGAAGCATGAAATTCATCTCTGAGGGATTCACTGTCAAATTTTAACACGATATCAATAATATTATTTAGGCAATGCGTCTTTAGAAAGCTGGCTCATATCTACACAGCTTATCTCTTGGTTATAATGAGGCTATTCCAGAGTAAAGCAGTGGAATATTCGACAAAAGTCTGAATTCCAATAGGATAAATACAATTTTGTCAAAACAGTATCCCAAGCAGCTAAAATAAAGTCACTAATTCGTGTTGGCTACGAGAGAGAGAGAGACAGATGGAGCGTGTGTGTGTTTGTGGTAAATTATGACCACCAATCGCTTCACTCATGAAAGAAGGAAAACATTAACTGAGAAGGAAGATAGCTATTGCCGTACTCGTGATATTCCATTTTCTTCATAAAGCGACGAATAGTGTTCAGCATTAGTGTACTGAGTGACTAGTTCACATTCTCAGAGCATCTTGATTATGCGTAGACCAATGACAAGTCACCCCGTCCTACCTGGATAATCCGTCAGGATAACTGGACTTTATTTAAGAACAAACAATTTTATAAAACTACAGAGTTGAATAAAGCCACAAAAAATTCTATAACGTTGGATATTTTGTGCGTGTGTGTGCACTTTTCGATTATTTTATTCACAACACGCGTTAAAATCTGTTCGAATTCACCACCCTTTCTGCATTCAGTGTGTTGTTCATTGTGTGATCTCATTGTTATTTTGTCAGTCATACGATTTTTGAGGTGAAAATAAAATTTTTTAAAAAAACACACACACACTCCTCTAATGAGCAAGTCATTTACTTATTATTATTAAACTGTTCCGTTTTACCTACTTACTTACTACTACAATCACTATTCCATTATTACTACTATTATTATTGTTATTATTATTATTACTATATTTATAGGCATCACGTGTGTTGCATTCATTCTTCACTGACTTCAATTGTATTCTCTGCATAGAGTTATAATGCGAGACGTGTGGATTCGAGATTACCTTCTGATAATAACAATATTATTGAGGGTAGTATTAGTATTATTATTATTGTTTCTCCGCGTGATAAACGCAAATTAAACATTATTTTATTATTGTTATTCTTATGGAATGAATGAACAACTAACTCTCAAACAATAACAACAATTGAAAGTTGATTGTTTCAGAGTTTAACTCAACTGAGAAGTTGATTCTTATCCAGTAGTCTTCATTCAAAACAAGGACACATAGTGGAATTACCCAACAGAAATGAATAGATAATTTGTTCATTTTAATAAGTGAAGAAAGTAAAACAGCGACAACTTCTTCGTTTATTATATACTACTGATGAACTCATTTGAGCAGGCAACGAGGAACTATGGGAATTTTCAAATTAACGAGGAACTACTCAAGTGAAAGAGTAGTTGGTGCTTTCTAGTCGGATTGAAGTACTCATGGCCGTTTGCCTTGTTTCAGGCTGAGCTCAACAGCAGTGTGTATCCGATGTGACTCAGTCTGGAGAGCTGGAAGAGTTGAAATCACACGATTCCTGGTGGCTTAACTACTTGGTGGATAAACGGATAATACGTTAAATTAAATTCATCAATTACCAACTACACAGTTCAGGCAGAGACACACTTTTATATTTCATCTAGCTAACTCACTAAATATTTCACTCTGTATTGTCAACTCCCAGGATGCGTTTTGAGTAACAACACTGCAAATTATCCAGTAGACAAACGAAAATGTCGACTTCGGTAGATAACATGAAGTAAATGTATGAATACATCTCGATGATGAATAAAGCATGTTGTTTTCCCAGTTGGTTTTCTGTTCAGGCATGGAAAATGACAACTTCTGAACAAGGCAACTCTTTTGATTATCATTAAGTAGTATCGAGATAGACGAGTAGTACTCATTGCCTGGCTTTATTTAGTTTTTTATGCAGAAATGATGAAGAACATTCACACATACGGTGTACACACAGTCGGTGTAATCAACACACCCTAGATGAAGTGAGGTGCTCACCCATTGATATAGGGGTATCATTTAAGCACTTTATGGTAGAGTATAATCCCACAATGGAAAATAATTTTATTTAAAACAGTTAGTTCCCTTTATGAATTTAGTTAGACAAAGCGATAAGAAGACGTAATTTGTCTGAATTGTGTATTGTGTATTTGTGCAACACATTTCGAACAATCTGATCACATACGGACTAAGAATATATGTGAAATTAATAAAGAGCTAAGAGATGAGAAAATAGACTTAGGTCGGGTTAAAAAGACATATTGAAGTTCAAAATAACAATGCAGATCACTAAACTAAATAAGAGAGGTAATAGTACATCTACCTTGGCTACTATCAAGTTTACCAAAGAAGGTTTAGTGTGATGACGAATTGTTGCTTTGAACGCATAAAGGTGGTTTAAACTTAGTAACTGCTAGCTAGGACTTCCAAAAACTGTAGGATACGCCTTCCAGTTTCATGTCCTGTCTTCTCTGTAACATGTTTCGTAATACAGAAGCTGGTTCGTCTGTCCTCACTATTAATCAATGGGTTCTGGGTATTCTCTTTGCTTCTGAAGCCATTTAGGAATATGCTCTGGAGCCAGGCCTTATTTGCAGAGATAGACAAGTCCTCCCTGTGTGTGTGTGAGTGTGCAGCCACATGTACATTCAAGTTGATATATACAGTGGAATGTGACATCATTTTTCTCATGTTCAAAGGGCTTGGATGGATATATCGGCTTTCCATCCACAATTATTCTGATCTTAGCTGCATAAAAAGTATTTTTAACCACAACAGCGTTCAACCGCTGTCGAGTTAGCAAGCTGCTTTGATCACCCATGCTTAGGGTAGCTTGATATATGCATCTTAATGAGCGGTTTGAGAGTGTGTCTTGGTGTTCCACTGACCACTTTGTATCTACTAATGAACTTGTCTGGATAATTATTATCAACCAGAGTTTGTGTCAGCTTTCTTTCTTCCTCACCAAGTGTGTCTTCAGTGCTTATTCGTTGGATTTTACTGAAGAGGCACCTCGCTCACTAAGGCTGATTTGTATCGAACAGGGCAGAAACTGTGATAATTAAGATGCAGTCCTGTCCAGGTAGATTTTCTATAAATAGATCGTTTTATCTATCCATCAAGCCGTCAACTCGGGAATATATCTAGGGAAGTTTAAAAAGTATATTTCTCTTCTACTGACATAAGTGATATGCTATTCTGAACTTCATTCATTCGATTTAAAATTGAGGTGGTAGAACAAGGCTTATCACTTACGATTACAATGTCGTCGACATATCTTCTATAAAGTGGTGCATTTCCGATTAAGTCTTCCGATAAACTTTCAGTATGCGACATATGCATATCTGCCAAAATGGGCCCTAACGGACCTTCCATATAGACACCATCGAATTGACGGGATCAATCAACTTCAAATGTGAATCTAACATTGCTAGTACATAGAAGTAATAAACCCCTCAAATAAGATAGAGGGGATGGGATGAAAACGTTGTGTGTGGAAATGTAATCACACAAAATGTCAACTGCTTTAAGCAAATGCAAATTGACAATATAGGACGTAGAGGATTATTGGGTTTATGTGTTGTTTTTGGTAAACTGTGAAAGCATCCCTACCATCCAGCGTCTCACCAGTTTGTCGATCATAAAGGCCTATCCTATACGCCTCACAACAGCTAGTAGAAGATGAGCTGGAAAGCTGTGAAAAAGCTGGCTTCACAACTCCAGCACCCCAACCAACTGCTTAAAAGGCGCCAAAGCCTCAAGAGCCAGCTCCTTCAAAGTCACCTCCGGAAGTAGCAACACTTCTGAAAATAGGCAGTTCAAAGACACCTACAGCGCCATCCAAAGTCCCCTCTCCTACTACATCCAAGGCCACTGGTAAAATTTAAGCAAAACCTTTAATGGGACGGATATTGCAATCATATCCCAACCACCAGAATAGTGACACTGCTTATTTCTAGAAGGGTGACCTTCTCTATGCTCAAGATTATCGCCCGTGAATAGGAAAATGGGTTAAAAGTCGGATTAAATATACATGTGGAACAATAATTTATGAATTGGAAGTGTGAAATTAAACGTGGATGAGACGTAGATTCCACTTGACATCCTCAAAACCTGAGATAACCCTAGATCTCTCACTTGATACATCCAAACCACCTCCAGTGTATACGAAAGTAAAAAAGAGGGAGTCTTAGAACCAGAAGGAATCTCACCCCAGAGTGCAATCCAGTAGCAGGGCATAACAGACAGTCCGTTTCCAAGTTGACTCAAAGAAGAAGAGGTACTAATTTTACTGTACGCGTTTATGCTCTTTTCTTTGACAGGCTAGATGATACATAGACCTTATTTTCTATTTGTATGCTTGTATTTCTCTCACCCCATATATGACTTAGATATCCTATTGGTTGCTGACTTTTCTAATATCTAATCAGTGTCTCCCAAGGCCATTTAAAGCATATATATACGCAAGCGCTATCAGTCATTTCGGCTGTTGATACGAGACAGTAAAATCCCTCCACATCAACGGTGTGTCTTCTCTTCTTGTCTTCTTGCGTCGCGTTTTCGTTGGTATCGTATGGTGTCGTGTTTTTGTCGTTGTTGTTGCTAATATTGGTTAGAAGAATAAGCTCGAGAAGTGACTAGATTGGAAATTCGTTAGCTCAACTACCAAGTGTATTAACGGTCATATCAAAGTCCCTACAGCATGTGTTTGATGTAGACTCGGTGATCAACCATTTTCGATTGAATCGGCGGACACCTAACACGTGCACCTGTAATGATGCAACACCGTTACCAAAGTTACGGAGAGTATAACTACTAATAAAATCATAGAGAGAAGAAATGATAAAATTATATGTCAACAAAGTTGGGAAGTCATGTGAGCGTCGGTGGCCCAGCGGTTAGGACTCTTGCCGACTAAGCACACGATCCGGGGTTTGATCCCCTGCCGACGCACACCTGATATCAACGGTCGGCCTACAAAGTTTAGGCTACCGATATCATATTCTGAAAATTTCATACTTGTACCAAAAGTACGGTGTGTAGTCAAGCTATAATAAAAAAAATTAAAAATAAATAAATTGAACTCAAAACATTATCAGTAAATAAGTAAATAATACTGAAAAGATTGTATGTTTTTGTGATTCAGAAGTGATTCCGGCATTAAAAACATCAGTAAGACAGGCGTTTTTCTGTCAAACAGTCTGTGTTATAGTGAAAATAATTAGAAAGTAGTGAACTGCAAGTTCACCTTTGATTATTCTAGATTGAAACTAGGCATTGTTCTATCATGAAACGATGTGAATTATATAGAAGCACTGATTCCTGTCTGTCGATAATAAATTTTCTTTTGAAACAAGTGGAATCTCCATATACCTGTGAGCCTGACTAACAATCATACTTGACTTACTTACTGGTCATACATAGCCTGATTGTTGTGAAAACTGATTCTTTGTATGATATATCGGATTAACTGTAGGAGGTACTAATGAGGATGTCAAAGTCAGTCAGGATCGGAAAAACGGAAAATATCTACATTACTGCAAGATCGGTTTGGGAATTTCTTGCAGTCAGAACAAGGAATGAGAAACGAATTTCAAAGGCTGAAGTCAAGTCACTTCTTCCACATGCATCAGAGACCTGACGCCAGCGCCATAAAAAGCACTTCTAACAGGCTGCAGACTTTGACCAACAGTTGCCTTCGTTCGATAGCGAAGATCAGACAGTCGACCGGAAAGAATTAACAGTAAGGAGCTCTATCAACCATAAACCAATCGACAACCCATCGCCTAACAAATATGCAAAGTAAAATGGAGATGGATTGGAAGTGCATTGAGGAGACTGCTGTGCGACACCACTTGCCAGGAATTCAAGTGGGACCTGAATGCGAAACGGCTTGGGCTTCGGTCCGAGGCTGACATGGAGGAGATCAACTGAGAAGGAGATGACAGCTTGAGGACAATCATGAAGCCAGCTAAAGGGGACTGTGGAAAACAGAATGAAATAAAGAGGTGCTGCTGAACTCATAATTTTGATAGACCTAATATTCTACACCTCCTTTATATATATGATCGTGCGTCGGTGGCACAGTGGTTAGGACTCTCGCCGACCATGCACATGGTCCGGAGTTCAATCGCCTGTCGACGCACACCTGATATCGATGGTGGGTCTGCATAATTTGGGCTACCAATATCACAAGCTGAAAATTCCATACTTCTACCAAAAAAGTACTGTGTGGAATCAAGCTATAATCAAAAATTTTAAAAATTTCTCTCACCCCACTTATTTATTTATAGACCTAATTTTTTCTTGTGATCCGGGGTTCGAGCACCGGCCACCGACGCACTCCTTTATCTCACTAGGCCAGTAGTAATACTGGTAAAGAGGGAAGGATGGACATGAGGCTAGCAACCCCTTCCTGTAAAAATAAACACCAATGCTACAGAAACTTCAAGCCTCTAGCTTGAAGGCGCCCTATGTTCCACTGGGAACGTAAAGGAATAAGAGAAAATTTTTTCTCTTACCCCACTCGTGGACTTGAAATCCTATTGGCTGTTGACTGTTTTAATCTATCAGTGTAATTAGTGTTTCTCAGGATCATTTAAAGCATATATGAACATAAGCGCTGTCAATCATTTCGGCTGTTGATACGAGACAGTAAAAGCCCTCCACATCAACGGTGTGTCTTCTGTTCTTGTCCTCTTGCGTCGTGTTTCCGGTGGTATCGTATCGTGCATTGAATCGCATTGAATTTATGGAGCTGTGGGGTATGTTACGACCAAGACTCATAAGGAGCATACATATGCAGATTGCTAGTCAGTGGCTGGCTGTGCAGCAAGAAGTGTTCATTCCTTAAATATGCGTCTTGTTCACGTTGTGGACATGAAATATTCTCACTGAATAACTTTTCATCTCATTGTTTAACCCTGAACCAATCGCCAACCAATCAGAACAGTTTACTGCCTATTGACCTAGCTAACTTTCAATGTGGTCAAAAATGTACAAATGTGGAATGCATTGTTTTCTTAATAAACAATGTCTTACAGAATTTTCATCATGAGCTGACATTAGTTAGAGAACCATTGGAAAACCTGGGAGTACTGGACAGCTGTTTCATCCTAGTTTGGGACTCTTCAGTAGTACGCACCCACTGCGATTCGAACCCAGGAGCTCGTATACCATTAAGCCACTGGGACCCGATTCAGTGGCCCATGAATTCTAACTTCTGCCAATTCACGACACAGCGCGACCCCTAGCCAATGTCTTCGGCGAGTATTTGTTCTCACACCCGACCCGCTGCACCCTACTGGTGACGACTTCTCACTAGAACCCCAGGTAACTACCTACCTGAATAGGGCAAGTCGCTAGTGAGCATCTCATTGATACTCAGGTGTTTGTTCATAGGGATTTGATTGGAAAACAATGTCTTAATCAGCAGAACCAACACAGGAAATTTAGAAACACAAGTATATAGAAAATCAACACACACAGATCAAATACTCAACTATACTAGCAATAATCCAATTACTCACTCACAAACGAAACTGTGTGCAGACATTGTTTAAAAGAGAGTTAAAACACACTATAGCACTCCAGAGATGAAAAGAATGGAACAAAAGTACCTACAAACGATCTTCAAAAAGAATGGTTATCCACAAAATTTCATCAAAAGTGTTTAAAGTCGAATGACAACACCAACAAGGAACCATCATCATCAAAGACCACAAGAAAATTCATTCTACTATACATGAGAAATATCTCTGAAATAACAGCTAGAATACTGAAACTGTTTGATATAGATATAGCACACAAACCAGTCAAATCGCTTAATTCGATATTATGCAAACCGAAAGACCCATCCAACAGAGAAAGGAGATAAAATTAATACCATTTACAAAATAAATTGTATGAACTGTAACAGGCATTACATCGGCCAAAGTGGGCGTCCCCTTCGAATTAGAATCCAAGAACACAAATCAGTCGTGAAAAGACACGATATATATTCTTTAGTATCAATGCATATAGACAATTATGGTCATCAATTTGATTGGGATAATGTCGAAATCTTAGGCAGAGGAAACACCAAAAGTGCAGTCAGGGAATTCCTAGAAGCCTGGTACTCAAACTAATATGCAATTAACAAACACGTTAATATAGACGAAATATACCAAATAATAAAAAGTAAATCAGGTGACGAGAAAGTTTAAAATCCAAGTCAATAGAAAATGGTCAATGCATATGTAAAGATGGTTACCGGGAGACGCAATTATATCACTCATGAAGAAATTTAAATCATTTCACTTTATGCTAAATATTGCGCTGACGATGTTGTCTAGAAGCGGGACGTGAAAGCTCCGCAACCAAACCAACCAGCTCAGAGAACACTACTAATTGCAAATCATCCACCTGAGCTACAAAATCTCTACAATGTCCAATTATTAAAATTCTGCCGTTACATAATCACTTCTATTTTACTTATGATCTGAAACATGTTTCAGTTCATATGTAGACTGTATTTACAAATGTTTCTCTGCAAAATTATTATTATTATTACTATTTTAATATGTCAGTCAAAAGTTCACTAATCTCTTTACTTCATTCCATCATACGCATAAAGTGTGTAAAGGATTAATCATTACAAAAGTACCTTAGTAATCCACTTTGATAATGATTTTTTTTAAAAGCAGACAATATCAATTTATCCGCTATACAACATCTTAGCAAACCCCATTTTACCTCATTGCGGTGGGATGATGATGGTGGAAATAACTGTACGCGATGGTTGTAAGGTAGTGACCAACGGTATTTTCTGCTCTTTCAGAATACAAAAATAACAAGTAAACTGGCTTCGTTTTTGTTTACAAGGTAATGAACAGCACAACACTGCTTCCTAATAATCTGCCCACCTGCTGTGAGGCATTTTATTTATTTATTTTTTCAAAAAAATGGCCTCTTATTTGATAATAATTTAGCTTTACCATGGAATTTTGACTCAGTTCCTGACCTGAGGCTAGCGACCCTACACCACAAAACTAATCGAACTGCTACAGAAACTCCAACGCACAATAAAAGCATTGAAAGACACAAAATATATATTAAAAACATTCTTCGCTCTTATTGGAGATGCGAAATGACACAGCGGGCTGGTGAAAGCCAGCCTTCGAGAAACCTGTCAGCCTGCCAATGTCTCTTCTGTCGATGAAAGCAAGAATAAGAATAGGGAGGGACGTGGAATGCCCGTACAATGTACGAATTTGGCTTGGAAGGCTGCCCAAGTGGCCAAAGAAATGCGAAGATATGGCTTAGAAGTACTGCGTATCTGCGGAAGCAGATGGAATGGATGTGGATTATCAAAAACTGGAGAGTCAGTAACCTACTCCGGTCTGGTCACCCAGACGACAACCACGAGCACACAGAGGCGGTGAGGGGCTATAATGATGTCACCAATGGCAGCCAAAGGCCCTCCCCCAGAATTATGACAGCAAGATTCAACTCAAAAGACTGGAAGGAAGGTCACAATTATCCAATGCTACGCACCTACAAACAACGTGGAACAAGAGGAGAAGGTAGATTTCTACAGACAACTGCGAACAGAAATGCACAACATTCCGAATAGTGATTTCAATGCCAAACTGGAAGCAGATAATTCAGGAAGAGAACTCATCATAGGTTGAAAGGCTCTCACTCGGAGAAATCAGTGAGAACGGAGAATTATTCGCAAACTTCTGCGCTTTCAATGATCTGGTGATCGGAGGCAGCCTGTACAAACACAAGGATATACACAAAGCAATATGGATTTCGCCTGATGGACACACCACGAACCAGATAGATTTCATCTCAATGCTGTTCCAGGAGGTGGAAACGCAACTTGCTGGATACAAAGTTGAGGTGGCGGGCAAATGTGAGCACAGACCATCATTTAGTTCAAGGAACTTTCAAGGTGAGGCCGAAATCCCTCAAAACAACTGGAGATAGGCCACAACTCAAGTTCAACATTGAGAAACTGAAGCATAAAACTACAAGGGATGCCTGCACTACAGATTAGATCAGATCAGAGCAAAGTCAGAGACACTGCGTGGCATCTCTGAGGTAATTTGTGCGGAAGAACATTGGAACTCTCTGAAAGTTATGTTCAAGGAAACGTGTACAACTGTTCTAAGAAGAAAGAAGAGACAAGACTGGGAATGGCTCTCATTGGACACCTACCTAGAAGCTAATAGAAGAGAGGAGAGTAGGATGGTGAAAAAGAAGATCACTCACTGCAAAAATGGACAACAGAAGGAGAAGTTGAGTTCAATGTACAATCCACTGAATAAAGAAGTGAGTTTGGAAAGTGTTAGGAAAGACAAAGGACTATTAAACGACACCCCGGCTGGCAAATGAAGCAGAACAAGTCGCAGGCAAAAGAGATCTCAGAACATTACATCGAATAACCAGGTCTCCATCCAGAAAGAGATCAACTCACATGATGAAACCGATAAAAGATGGTCAAGGCAACCTGATTACCAAGGAGGAGAGACGAGTCAAAAATGGACTAATCACTTCCAAAGTCTCTTGAATCGACCATCACCTGAAAATTGCCCAGATGTACCACAACCAACAACAGTCACAGAAGTGCCTGTTGGTGGGCACCAGTCCTCCAATGAAAGCAGAAATTTGAGTGCAAACAAGCTACTAAAGTCCGGGAAGGCAGAAGGAACAGACGAAATTCCCCCAAACCCGAAGCAATGAAAATGAACTCAGAGGCTGCGAAATATGTGTTCACGCCATTATTGCAAAACGTTTGGAAGGCAGGAAGGAAAAGTGCCTACCAATTGGAAGAAACGCTGGCTAACTTATTAAACCAACAAAGAAGGGCAACTGACCCCTCACTCTGAAAGAAATGGCCTGGATACATGCTGTTGTCCACCCACGCCAAGTAAAATACGAAGTCACGTCATCTCGCAGAGAGAGCGAGTGAAAGATGCAATGGATGCAGAACTCAAATAGCCCTATCGCAAAAGCTGGCTGGATTCAGGAAAGCCAAATTGTAACTCTACGTACCGTAATCATTACCACATGACAAAGCATATAATGTAAGTCAAAACTATTTTGATATATTTGAAATGTCAGTAAGGCTTGAGTTGTTTCCACGGTGTGAAAAAGTCACCACGCTCAAACATTCATAATTCTCCCTTTAACTGCATTCCTACAGATGGGGTTTACATGTGCGCTCACGAGCAATATAACCTGGCCTACATACGTGGCTGCCGAGTATTCTACACTGGAACTACGGACACACATCACTCATTTATATCCATCTGTTGGAGGTGAATAAGGAGGCCGTGAAATGAAGGTATATGCACTATGATGACAAATAATACAACAGATTTCATTAGAGAAATCCGCAACGCAGATGATTAAATGCCAATCTTCACATTATATTCGTACAATATGTGTTCTTCCGGACACCACTAATGACCACCGACAAAGAAAACATAACCGTATGAAGATATGCACGACTGATTGTTTAGAGTAGTTAGAACAACTCTCCAATGTCCAGACCAATGTGAACTAGCTAACAAGCACTCCTGTCCAACACGAGGTGGATTCCAATTACTCATTTCAATCAGTAGCATATACCAAAATGTTCAAAAAATTATAGATAAATGACAACATGATTGGACTGAACAACGATGGACAATTATTACTACTTATAACTAAATAAGTACTATGAAGCAGAATACACAAAGAAATCACCAGAAAGATAACAGGTGTAACAACAAGCAGGAATATCAAGGAGAACATACCCTATGAAAAGTGGTAGAGTACTGCGTAGGAGTGACAAACTAGGAAGAAAGAGATATCCCACACTTTCTGACTTTCAATGATCTGTAAAATTGATGTCGGTTCGTAGCGAAGTCAACAGTGTCCTGAAGATGTATTGAGAAGTTGTGGTCACAGCGTCAGCGTGTACTTGATGATCACCGATGACGCTGATTGACAGTAACTCATTATCACGAATTCACAGAAGTTAGAATTCACGGGATATCGAATCTGGGGACCGAGTGAATGAATGGTGAACTTCCATGGGCTTGTAACCTGTAGATCCCCTGATGCAATATCTTGTGTCATCGTGAGTTCACACTGCGGAGGAGACCTACAAAAGGAAAAAACAGCTATCCACGACTTCCTGGCAATGACCACCGTATAACACCCTCGCATTTGACGTGTACTGGTCACAGTGTCTCAGCGGAAACATCACTACTAAATCAGTAAGACTGCAGGCACATCTACTGCATGAGTCACGAATCAAGACGAGACGCGCATCGACTGGATTCCATGCGATAGCCAAAATCAACACACACACACATTCGCTGAAGCGAATGTTTCTGCAAGTTTTACGCAGTAGTGTATGGAGAAAGCCATGTAGCCAATGCGTGTTTGTTTTGTTATTGTCGGCGCTTTCAACAAATGAAACCTATCTATAAAATGCATTTGTAGGGTGGCTCATCCTAAAGTTTGTGGAAGCCCCTAGGTAGCAATTATGAAGTTCAAATTACCTTAATGCGTTCAAAGCAACAATTCTTCATCACACTAAACCTTCCTTGGTAAACTTTACTTTGAGGAAAGCAGGGTAGATGTAATATTACCTGCCTTCTTTGGTTTAGTGATCTGCATTGTTATTTTGACCTAAGTCTATTTTCTCACCTCTTAACTTAACTTAATTAATTCCACATATATGTATCCCTATAACAAGTACGTATGTGATCAGACTGTTTTTTAATTGTGTTGCAAAAATACATTACACAATTCAGACAAATTACGTCTTCTTATTACTTTGTCTAAATTAATAAAAGGAACTAATTGTTTCAAATGAAAGATGGTCAGAAAGGCTATTGATCTCTAGAATACAAAACTCGTAGCGTATGCATTTCGAAAGGTTGTGTAGAGTTCCCTCACCTACGTTAACGTAAGCCAAGAAAGCCTTTCCTCCGTGAATGAGTGAGTGCGTGAGTGAGTGAAAAAGTTACCACTGAGAATTGAACCTAATACTAACTGACTTAAACGTCTAGATGTTATACAATGGGTCACGAGAGCCCCCCGCTTTCGCAACAAACACGATTTTAAATAACTTAGTCAAGGTTTTGTGATATGCATCTGATCGGATTGCTTTTACTGTATGATTGAATTTTGATAAAGCGGTTTTTGAATAAAGCAAGAACAACAGTAGAGGTTTGTGTAGAGTGAGAAGATGGCACCGGCATTGTTTATTTCGTTCGTTGAATTCTCATCAGCTCAGCTGCTTACAGACTAAATAAATTATTATTATGCTTATGTACAGAAAGGTTTTAACACACTTGCGAATTTTACATGAGGTTAGTAGACAGGAGGTTCTAGACATAGTCAGCAATGCTCGGAAAGTTACACTTAAATAGTTTTCATACAAGGAGTTCAAGTTTAAACAAAGTAAATTTATGCATACAATGGCAAAGGAGTTATGTGATAAAGACGAGAGGTGCGTAAGATGATGAGTAACTAATAAATAGTGTGACAATGTACTGAGCTCAACTCAAATCATAGAAACAAGAGACAAGCAAAGTTATACTACATCAAATAGAGGGATAGGGGTGAGATAAAAGCTGAAGATTACGTAATCAAGTGAAAGAGAGACAGTGAAAATGTCGAGTCACCAGGCAGCGGAGCAAGGAAACACTGATGATAGCTACCTCTTTCTGAACACGGAAATTCGGGTTTCTGGCGCTTGATAGCTACCGCTTCAGCAAACTTGAGGAGAATTTAACAACTTTGTCTACTGTGATAATTTTGAAGGATTTCTAAATGTCCACGGCATGATTCGTGTTGACGTGATTTCCGGCAATTACAAACCACACCACAGAGTTTTGATGGAATTACTTAGCTTCATTCTCAGTGGTAGGTGTGTCAGTTGGTATCTTCATCGCAACTTAGTTTGTTCATTTTGAACATATGTTAACGGCTATCTCATGTAGGGAGATGCTATAATACACCTAATTGTGAAAAAAGAGAGGCAATATTGACAGTATAAAATGATGTCATTCTTGCTTGAAAGAAAAAAAGAAGATGGTTACCCACAAAGTTTAATTAACAAATATGGCAAGAGTGTGAACTCAAGAGGCTTGATACAGCTACAGTCAGTAAGAAGCCTGTTTTCATCAAACTCGACTACAAGGGTGACGAGATCATGAGAATGGTGAATAAAAGATTAAGCGCAGCCATGTCTAGGACGTATCCTGCAGCATTATTAGTCTCTCTCCTAAATGGTGCAGTCAAAGATTGACAAGTACCCCTCAAATGTTATCTCCAACTGTGTATACCAATTCACATGTATCTGAGGGAGCAGTTACATTGGAAGAACAGAGAGACGAGGGCCTACGTCAGATTCTGCGAATATGTACCAAGGAGTGAGCCTCCGGCTTAGGGACCGAATTGTTTAAGCTCTTCAATCGCCACCAAACACCTGATTGACACAGGACAGCACCGAGTAGATGTACTGGAATCATTCAAAATAATTAACAGACAAAGTACCTCAAGTCCTCTCAGGTTTGCTGAAGCTGTAGAAATAAAACGATTAAAGCCTGACTTATGTGTGTCCAAAAAGAATCCGTCGTTAGACTTCAATTACCCTGGTGACTCACTTAATCTTATTTACTCTTTGTTTTCTGGTTTTGTTAACTTATCTTTTCACTCCCTACCCCCACCCATTTTTTTAGCTTGAATCTCTTAAGAGATAATTTTTCTTGATCTTTTGAGTTCTGCTCACTGTATTACATCATCAACTTCTCATCTGACCTCAAATGCACAGAAATTTTGATCTTCTCTTTTCTAATTACGTAACTATTACTAATTTTCTTTTGTTACCACGCCAACAACACAACTGTTAATTGATATTTTTTCAAGAAACTTCTCTCTATCAAGATATATATATATGTACATGTCATAACACTTTAGACACCTTGTAAATCGCAACGCCCTATTTCACTATGACGCTCTGACAATATGCTTGCTAATGGGCAAAAGTTTGTTAAAATTGAACACTTTTTTGTTTCATTACAGAATTCAGGTTGTACGCGGCTGATGAGAACCAACGAAATAAAATGGATCCAGATTATTCTGCGCCAATGTTTCTTCTTTCTTTGCTCAAATTTATAAAAGGGAATCATTGTATGATATCATTCTGTTTCACAGGTTCTCATTAGCTGCAAACTACCTGAAATTACAATGCTTATAAATAATGACAATGACGTAATATCTTCAATGTTTGAATAATGGTAGTAGTAATAGACAAAACATTATAAGATGAACGCATCCGGAATATACGTATTACAATTTTTAGTCTAAGTTACCATCAGTTTATATGCTCTCAGAAGAGAAAAGGAGGGGGGAAGGAGAAGATAGAAAACAGAAAAAACCGAATATACAGGGGTAGCATGTAGGTTAAAGTAGCAATAATAGAAGGTTATAGTTCGTGAAATTGAAAAATTGCTCAGTGAGTTGAAATCACCAATATGGTTGACTAATCAATGTAATCAAAATGTAGTTACCTAGAGAGAATGAGTGGGAGATTGATCACACTCTCTTTCTGTATGCCTACGTTTGGTCTGAAACGTTTGATTGCAATTGCTTCAGCCAATCGTAGTAAATTTGCATGTTTAATATTCAAAAGACTCAGAAATATCGACGAATTAAAAACCCAATAGAAGTAAATCTTTCTGTCTTTTCAATGTATATGCCCCCTAAAGTACACGTAAATTAATAAACTCAGTCAGAGTTGATATCGACAGCGCACGTATCTAGCTCGGATTGGCTTATAGAGTATGTGGTGCTGCATAGCGTTAAGAGCTTTACTGCAGTGGGACGGAGAGGCTTGCTGAAGAGTACACATGCCCTTCAGTCGACCACCGGCCGGATATCACGTTTACTAAAAACGCCAGAGATGGCGATGCCATAAGTTAAATTGACTGACAAATGCCCAACGAGCCTTCTTTATTTGTATCCGGTCGAGATTTCATCGGTGATGAGATCAACCAGCTGGTGTTGGCTGGGCTGAAGCAACTTCCCAAATAAGTGCAGTAGTGGTCAACACGCTCAGCCAGTTAGACACCACTTCACTGATGCCTGCCTGCCTGCCTATCTTTAAGCTAGGAGTAGTCAACGTAGTCCAGTACAGTGCAGTTCAGTCGAGTCTTAAAGCATCATCTTAAATTTGACAGCAGTAGGAGCGAATCTTTCGCACTCCGAACATTCGAAGATTGCTGCTCAAGGCGAAAGTGTTCAGAAGACTTTGCTCTATTTTGTGAATTGGCAATATTTAGAATTGATGACCTAACCACTGGATTCCGTGCCAGTGACTGACTACTTTGTCCTTCTAGCCTGAAAGTATTGGTTTCAACCCTTGGTGGTGGCTTCATGACTGATGAAAGGCTCCGAGTCATGACAAAACAGATGTCCAGTAGTAGTGTGCAGTGTGCTACTGATAAGACATATAAGTAGTTGTAGTAGTAGTGTGGTGAGAGCTGTCTACTAGCCAATTGGTTGACAGTAATTGAGGTCAATGTTTATGTATCAAATATTAGTCATGTTGTGGTGAGAGATGGTTGCTAGCCAAATTGGTTGACAGTAATTGGGGTCAAGGTCAAGATGGACAGGCGGATACAGTTAACATATAGATGAACTGACACAGCCACAAGAGATGCAAGGTTAACTTTGTGTGGGAAACAACCAATCAACAGACTGTATTTTCTACTGACATTAACCTACAATATTGTACGTCAAAATCTATAAATATGTGTTGATTTTCCGTAATAAACGTTCTGTTGCCTGGCCATTGTCTTCTGTTGTTACAGTAGTAATATAGAAAGAGATATCCATGGGCATAAAAAGACCGAACAGCACGGAGACAGATTTGATGTCAGAGAAGGCAAATAATACGGCGTTGTGGAGATACATGGGAGACTTGAAAGGAACACAAAGAAACACAATACAAGGCGAGACAGAATTGGCACAACATGAAGATCTGTGCAAATGGTGCGTTGAAGTTAAAGGTATACATAATTTCGCTAAAAAAACATTGCTTTACAAAGTCTTACGTCTTCTACCGCTACAGTAGTACTCTCTGGTGCTTCTCAAAGGTTTCCTCAGTGATGCATCAGTTTGCGGGTCAGTCTTGAAAATATCCAAAAAAAAATACATTAGAAAAAGTGGCATTTTCTTCATGACAACGGTTCACTGTTCCTTTTACTTGATTTACAATTTTAATTTATGGTTATCAAAACAGTTTCTTGAGGTATAACCACCTTCTTTTTGTTCTGCGTTGTCCCGCCGTCCGCAACCTACCAGCCCGTGGCCCCTCCCACCATACAAAATAAAACAGCGCAATCCACTGAATGTAATTACAAATGTATTGATGAATAATTCAATTAGTGAGTTGTCATTAGGATGCACACAGAAACGAAGGAAAATATCCAATTATGTAAGTGTTCTAAAGAAATACGGAAGTTATGAGGAATTAGAGGAACAACCAAACAAACAAAAATCAAGTCAGTAGAAATCAACACGGTTAAAGCCATGACGGCAGTAGAAGTGATTGAATAACTTTCGTTTGTATGCATGGCTCCAGTTTTTCTAACTGAATGGCTAAGGCTACAGTGGTGCAAAGAAGGCGAAAGCGAATTGCCTTTGTCAGGTTATTCTTCACTGTATAGATAGATTACTTTGAGGGAGGAGGAGTTTGTTAAGATGGAATGGTTAGTGTTGTTGACAAGGTGTTCGATTACTACACTCCTTATAGAGAGAGTCACTACTAATTTTTTGTAGCCATGCTTTGGGAAAGGGATCTCGAATCCGTTAGGACAGGATCCACGTTGAACAACCAATTTACCTGACTCTACATCAACAGGTGAAGTGATAGATGCACACAGATGTGGTCAGATGCGAGATTTCGTCGTTAAGGCTTCCTCAGACCAAAGGACAAATGAAGAACAGATATTTGGACTTCCGATCAGCCCATCCTATGTCTGTAAAAATAGGATTGGTCAAATGTCTAAGTGACAGAGCACAAAAACTAAGTAGTACCAAGGAAAATCTAAGACAGGAAGTGAGACATATAAGAGAAGCCTTGAAACTTAATAATTACCCTGATAAATTAGTCTGGAAATATGTAAGGAAATGTAAAAATAAAATAAATAATGATAGTAGTGATAGTGATGATGATAACAATAATATTAATATTACTGACGACATGCACGTCAAATATGCGCAAGACAACACCAACAATAAGGAGTCTAAATCATCAGTAGTAATTCCATACAAAGAAGGAACTTCGGAAACCTTACGCATAATTTTTAACAAGGAAGGCAGGAATAAAAGTGGCTGGAATTCAAACCAACCACAAACTCAATTAGAAACAGGCTTTGTCGGTTAAACGATCAATCTTGTGGAGCCTGTAACCGACAAAACAATCTAGTTTATCTAATACCCTGCAATGACTGTCAGTTCAAATACATAGGTCAAACTAGTAGAACAGGATCAGTGAGTCAGACTAGCCGAACTAGCAGCAAAATTTTAATTGGTTGACCCGAATAAGATAAGAAATCTAGGGAATAGTTCAGCTATAGCACTACATGCAGTTACACGCAACCATTCAATAGGATGGGATAGGATGACAGTTTTAAAATCTAATGTCACAGGGTGTCGAGTGGGGAAGATTGGTAATAGAAGCTTTATTTATCGAATCAACTGCAAATACGTGTAATAGGAATGATTCAACGCCTGTTCCAAATATCTGGAAAATTCTACTACCCCAACGACGACAAGTAGGAGAGGACAAAGAAAACCATGAAACTCAAGTTTCAAAGTCGTGTGATCATAATTGATGGAATGATTATGAACAAAAAATTTTGTTCGAAACTCTGTCTTTCAGTAAATAATACAGTTTCACTGTGTGATACATCTAATAAGCAAACTAATATGGAACAGTTGAAGAACACCACTCTTAGCACTACTGTCAAGAATATCCTTCTCAAAGGTACTGAAAAGCTTCTCTTGACGGCATCGCAGACTAAGTCTGCCTTTAAATTAAGGTTCGTGCAAAGTTTCTTTTCTGGAACAAGTGATGCTTCGTTTCTCTAAAATTTTGGTTTGATATTCATGTCGATGAATATTGATGGGTATCCATTTTGGATGAAAGTTTCTTTCAGAGGATCTAGTTCCACTCCTGTTGCTATTGTTTTAATTTATTTTACTTTCCGTATTTCTGGGGCGACTGGAGTGACTCAGACAAGTCCTCACAGAGAATGGATATCTTCCAAGATTCATCGACAAAAACATGAAGTTAGAGGAAAAGCCTGAGAGAACCCAGACGGCGCCGAAGAAACTGCTATTTTTTGCATTTATTCCCCTTGATGAGTTTGAATAAAGCAAGAACGAAAGTAGTTTGTGCAGAATAATATGGTACCATCATTTATTTCGTAGGCTTCTCATCAGCTGCTTACAGCCTAAATACATAATGAGGTTTGCGTACAGAAAAGTTTTAACATACTTGCAAATTTTTACATGTTGCCAGTTGACAAAAAGTTCCACAGTAAGTGAACAGTGCTCAGAAAATTGCGCTTATATAGTTTTTACACATGCAGTTCAAGTTTAAACAAAATAGATGTATGCATACAATGGTAAAGGAGTTACGTAATAAAGACGAAATATGAGTTAGATACAGAGTGACTAATAAATTAGGTAACAATGTACTGAGTTCAACTCAAATCATAGAAACAAGAGACAAGCAAAATTACAGAATATAAAAGGGGGTGAGGTTAAAGACAAAGATTACGTAATCAGATGAGAGAATAAAGACATTCAGTTACCAGGGCAAAGAGAGATTAATAACTGCTTCTTTCTGAACACATAAATCTGGTTTCAAGCGTTTGATAGAGATTGCTTCGGCAAACTTAAGGAGAATGGAACTCCTTTGTCTATTGATAATTTTAAAGGATTTCTCGATTTCTACCTCATGACCCGTGTCGAGAAGATGTCTAGTGATAGCGCTGCTATAAGAGTTTGTTCCCTTGAGACGTAGGCTTCTTGGCACATGTTCAGAAAATCGGAGGTGTGCCCTTCTTTCTGTTCTCCCAATGTAACTGCTCCCGCAGATACACGTAAATTTGTATACACAGTTGGAGTTAACATGAGAAGGGTATCTATCGACTTTTGACTGCACCATGGTCAACAGAAGACTGAGAACATCACTAGCCAGAGCCTATCCTGCAGCTAAGTTGGTTCCCGTCCATCGAACAACATGCTCTTTGGTGCAGTCAAAAGTCGATAGATACCCTTCTCATGTTAACTCCAACTGTGTATACAAATTTACGTGTATCTGCGGGAGCAGTTACATTGGGAGAACAGAAAGAAGGGCACACCTCCGATTTTCTGAACATGTGCCAAGAAGCCTACGTCTCAAGGGAACAAACTCTTATAGCAGCGCTATCACTAGACATCTTCTCGACACGGGTCATGAGGTAGAAATCGAGAAATCCTTTAAAATTATCAATAGACAAAGGAGTTCCATTCTCCTCAAGTTTGCCGAAGCAATCTCTATCAAACGCTTGAAACCAGATTTATGTGTTCAGAAAGAAGCAGTTATTAATCTCTCTTTGCCCTGGTAACTGAATGTCTTTATTCTCTCATCTGATTACGTAATCTTTGTCTTTAACCTCACCCCCTTTTATATTCTGTAATTTTGCTTGTCTCTTGTTTCTATGATTTGAGTTGAACTCAGTACATTGTTACCTAATTTATTAGTCACTCTGTATCTAACTCATATTTCGTCTTTATTACGTAACTCCTTTACCATTGTATGCATACATCTATTTTGTTTAAACTTGAACTGCATGTGTAAAAACTATATAAGCGCAATTTCCTGAGCACTGTTCACTTACTGTGGAACTTTTTGTCAACTGGCAACATGTAAAAATTTGCAAGTATGTTAAAACTTTTCTGTACGCAAACCTCATTATGTATTTAGGCTGTAAGCAGCTGATGAGAAGCCTACGAAATAAATGATGGTACCATATTATTCTGCACAAACTACTTTCGTTCTTGCTTTATTCAAACTGCTATTTGTGAGCGTTGAATCTAAAGGTGATACCGCGGCAAGGTGAGGTCAAATGGTACAAATGGCGTCAGGTTTCGGATTTTATGTATGGCAGAGGCGTTGGCGATTCGTCAACACAACCCCGAACTCTGTATACAGGAAACGGTTGTCCAGTCTCTTATTTCTTAAGTGTTTTTTTAATCGTCATTTTCTGTAATACAAAAACAATCCATCCAGTGAAGAGACTCTTTTCAAAGAATTTATTATCAATTCCGTATTAATTGGTTTATTAGATATGTCACACATACAGGGTGGAACAGTATTATTTAGTGGATGACAATGTTTTGAACACAATTTATTTATTCTTCATAATCGTATCAATTATGTATGTTACTATCAAGCTGTACAATTGTATAACTGTACATGATTTTTGAAAACTTTTTAAAAAATGATGTGTGTACTTAAAATAATAATAGTAGTATGTAATTTAACTTAATTTTAGATTTGCCCGTCGCTTGTTTGGACCGAATTGCTCGGTCTTGGGTTGACATGCCGGCTCCTTGTGCAGATGCTTCGACAATGTCTCATCATGTAACTTGAAGTCAGCCAGTGGACAGTGATTAGCAGTGGAGTCCAGGCTGCACATTTCGTCCTATTTGCGACACATTAGATGGATGTATCTGCATTCTCCAGTGAATTTGAGGATGAAGAGCGCATCCTCGATTCCACTACTAGTAACCCTCCACCAGTTGACTTCAAGTAGTATGTAATGCAAATAAAGTTTTTGTGATTATAATCATGGTTAAATATTAACTTTCAATTGACCAAGTGGCTAGGTGAACTCCTCCAACCGTTACACAAGATGGTAGTAAGTCATAGTGTTAAAGACGTTTTTGAATTTATTGCTAACGTGAATGATATCAATGTAAATGGGAAGCAAATGCTTTCCTTAGATGTAGCATCACTGTTTACCAATGTACCACTTATGGAGACCGTGGAATTCATATGCCAACAGATTCTAGAAAAACAGATCGACATCGGAATTCCAGTTATTAGTCTGAAAGAGTTGCTTTTAAGATGTATTATGAATGTACACTTCACATTCAACAACCTCTACTACATACAAATCGATGGCATTGCCATGGGTTCTCCATTGGGGCCAATTTTGGCAGATTTCTTTCTTGCTAAGGTTGAAAATGGTCCATTAAGACAAGTAATAGAGAAAACTGATTCTTATTTTCGTTATGTTGATGATACGTTCATTATTCTTGATGTGAAAACTGACAAGAATGAAATGTTAAAAAAGTTTAATGATGCACATCCATCGCTCATCTTCACTTGTGAAGAAGAACATGATGGTAGACTACATTTCCTTGACGTCCAATTGAGCAGAAGAGAGGATGGTTCACTCAAGAGAGATGTCTATAGAAAACCTACATCTGTAGGACAATATACACATTTCCTCAGCTTTGTACCAATCCGATATAAAATCAGTTTGGTCAGATGCCTCACGAATAGAGCAAGACGTATCTGTACAGATGACTCCCTAAAAATGAATTAGGATACATCCAAAATACGCTGGTCCAAATGGGTTATCCTAGTAGATTTGTAAGGAGACACATGAATACCAGGTACAATAAAGAAAAACTGACAACAGTTAAAAAGAAACAACTGTTCATGAAACTGCAATTTAATGGGAACATGGCTAGCGGAGTCTTACATCTGAGATTATCGAGAGCGATAAAACGGACTTATACTGCCACCACCCTTTGTTTGTCATTTTCCAGCCGACCAATTATGCTTGCTCAAGTGAAAGACAAGCTACCTAGCTGTGCCACTTCTATGTGTATCTATAAATTTAGTTGCTCCTGTGGAGAGATCTATGTAGGGCGAACAACTAGACAGCTTAACAAACGCATTGATGAGCATCTTCCTTCCTTCATGGTTCGGAAAAGGTCATTTGATTGATAGCGGTCACCAAGTGGACAAAAATAGTGCCGCCTTCAAAGTTATCTGTCGTATTCCATCGAGTCTTTTGAATGGAATCAGAACCCGTCTTTAACACCTAGCCGAAGCTATGGGAATTCGAGAGAACAATCCTGGTCTTTGCATGCAAAAGAAGTTTGTTCTACCTTTGTCTCTCCCTTGGCCTTGGTGAATTCTATTCAAAACCCTCCCACGCTTTCTTATCTTCCATCTCCCTCGTACTTTTATAATATTTATTTAAACTCTGATTATCATTCCACTTCACCTTTTAAGATTTGACCTAATTTATTTATTTATTGAATTGTCTACATATACACTTATATGCATATACTATCTTTGTTATTCTTATCACCTGCATAAACCTTATTATCAATATTTTGTTATCATTATAATCATCGTTATTAACTACGTTCAAAGCATTTACCACATTATTATTATTATTCAGATTATTATTTGGTCCACAAAATAACCGTCATTGGTTAAAATTTTATATATAAATCTATGTAAATTAGAGTAAAGCCTGAAGAAGATCTAATTGAAAACAATATTGTTCGCTTATATGTCTTGTTCTAATATTATAAATGGGAATATTTAAAGATTTGAAAACAAATAATGTCATATATGGAATAGTTCATAGAATAGGCAGAAAATGGAAAGGGGGGAAAAAGGAATAGTAGGCAAATAGAAAACGTTACATAACATGAAGAGAAATCTGAAAAGACAGAAATTAGGACTTTCTAAAAAATCTTTAGATTTTGAATGATGAGTGGGATAAGTGAAATAACATTTCGAAGCGAAATTAATAGTAACAGTCTTAGTAGTGAGGGATAAGTACATAGATGAACTAAATAAATGAAAAATAAATAAATGTTTATCCTTTTGCGACCAAGGTAGAAATAGAAACTGTAGACAAAGATCTAGCTGGAATTCCTGAATAATTAAAGCCTCCATTCTCTTTACAAGTTTAAAACTAATAGAACGCGGTAATTCAGCATGAATTCGACAAGTGATCTTAAAATCGTGCTCAGTGTTGTTAGAGTGACGCAGGAGTCGATCAGGTGTTCTAGAATAGAGTTTCGCACATTCTTCTTTCATTCCCTTGTATTGTAAAACCATGCTGCTAGAATATGTTCTCGTATCCGTGTGGAAGGCATCTATTCTGGTTGCGGCCAATGTTTCTTGCTCCACAAGAACAGGTGGACCGATAGATACACATGAAGGTGACCAGATGAGAAAGCGTATATTTTACAGAGACGGAAAACAACTTGTGACTGGTGAATGTCATTTCTTAGTTTCGCAGCAATGAGCGTCATACTGACTAATATGGACAGACGATTTTTGAGCATATCCAAGGCCTTATCACTTTTGAATTCAAAATTCATGGACATGTTTTCCATTTTAGGAACTGAGTCATTGGTCAGTCTTGATTGCTTATCTTTTGTGTTTTTGTCAAAATAAATGGGTTCAGGTAATCCCTTTTCTGTGAATGTGGCTTTTAAGCAGACAGCTTATTAGTCAACGCAATCAGAGCTACAAATATTTCTTATTTGGAGAAAACAACAGATTGAGCGAAGAAATATGCATTCCTTTCCAATTAGTTCCTCATCATCGGCTGTACACTAATATATATTCATTTTTTACATCAAGATTTCGCCAGTCAAGTGATTATTTCAGTTATTCAGTTTAAGGTATGCGGGGGTGAGGGTGAAATTAGGAAGTTAAAAGTCATCAAAACACCAATTGACTAATAGATGTTAGTAACAAGATATCTAAGTTTTGAAGGAGGAATGAAGATCAATCAATTAATTACGGCATTCAAGATCAGTTAATTCGGAGGAGTCAGCAACACGTTATCACATAATCAAGAAATTTGCAGAATAACGATGATTAAGAAGAATGGGATGACTCATAAGAATTACATAAAATAAAAACAAACAAGGTAATCGAATTAGCTAGAATTGTAAAAATTAACAAAGTCCAAAGGTAGATAAAAGGAGTGGGGAAGACAGTTAACTAATAGATGTTAGTAACAAGATATCGAAGTTTCGAATGAGGGGTGAAAATTAAGTGAGCACCATATACTCACTTCCTGAGTTTCCTGCCTCCACAGTACAAACGTAATCTGGTTAGATGTCTGGTTCACCGGGCAGGCTAGAGTTATCTGATCAAATGAGACACTGACGAACCAAGAACTCGGTAATATCCGCGATCTAATAAGCAGAAACGCATATCCGACCAACTAAACTCGTGAACAAACACATGAACTCACAAAGTAAAAAGTAGAAGGTGCCGACTGTTCCCAAAAAATCAGCCTTCTCAAGAATACAATTTACGGGTGGTGTCAATAGTGAGATCTCCTCACAACGTCTGGGAAGGGCTTGCAAAACGACTTTCAACACAGCTAAGCTATGCTGTTTATTCACTAGCCAACCAATACTCAGTTCAAGAAATAGAAGCAAACTGCCCTGTTTCGCCTCTTCCATGTGTATTCACTAGTTTAACTGCTTATGTGGAGGTAGTTACATTGGGCGTAGTATCAGGCAAGTTCATCGTCGAATTTCTGATCACCTCCTATCTTGGTTTGACGAAGGTATGAATAAAGCTATACACAGTTCAATACACCTCATCCCAACAATACTGACTAGACATCAAGTCGACTCTAACAAAGCTTTTAAAGTTATTTATCAATCGTATTTCACCCAATCTCTCGCTTCGTCTACGAGTAAGAATTCTACATACATACAACAGAGGCAATCCAAATCCATCGAAATGACGCAAATCTGTGTGTGTGCAATCAAAAGAAATTTGTTCAGCCCCTTCTTCTTTGCCATGGCCAATTACATAATACGTATTAAGTTTTTAGAAACAATTTTCCCCTCCCCTTGTAAGTATCTTTTGACTTTGTTATTTTTTACAATTCTAGCTAATTCTATTAACTTGTTTGTTTGTATTTTACGTAATTCTTCTGAGTCATCCTATTCTTCTTACTACTCATTATTACTTTGCAAATTTCTTGATTATGAAATAACTTATCGTTAATGCCTATGGATTATATATTTAATTTGCAGTTTAGTTGGGTTCGAGTACGGAACACTAGATCAGATGGATAGTATGACATCAAAACAACCGTAGCATATTCCACTAACCTAATCCCTCTGAATGAGCTAATTAATTAACGGAAAGCATCAATCATACTTTAATACCTTAGCTTACAGTATAAACAAGTTAAATACAGAGTATGGCGTCGTGTTAGTTTACCTGCCAAAAATTTACACCGGTTTACAAATAGAAAAATTGTGATTACCAAACTTAGCGTCATAAGATTTAAATGATGTAGATATTTTATTGTCCACGGAAATCAGTTGCACTATACTAACACTAAATCATTGACAAACGTTTTAGGGGTAGTCGAGAAACTTTGTAAAATTATTTCAATACAAAACGACTTATTGCAGGAAACATATTTACCGTCACGCATTAGTAATTAGAAAACAAAAAAGCAGCATATCCTTAGACCATACAGACTGAAGACTTCAACAGACACGAATGAAGCCGGAAATAGAGAGAACCACCTATTATTGCAGGTTATGTTGACGACACCTTTTTGGCTTGTGACAGTATGGATCACTCTGTAAATTAATTACGACATTCAAGATCAGATAATTCGGAGGAGTCAGCAACAAGTTATCACACAATCAAGAAATTTATAGAATAGCAATGATGACTAAGGAGAATTATGTGAAATAAAAACAAACAAGTTAATAGAATTAGCTAGTATCGTAAAAAATAAGAAAGTCAAGAGATGTTTATGAGCGGAGAGGAAAATTGTTTTTAAAAACTTAAAACGTATTACGCAATTAGCCATGGCAAAGAAAGAGGCTGTACGAATTTCTTTTGAGCAAACACAGATTTGGCTCATTTAGATGAATTTGGATTGCCTCTGTTGTTTGTATGTAGAATTCTTACTCGTAGACGAAGCGAGAGATTAGGTGAAATACTATTGATAAAAACTTTGATAGAGTCGACTAGTCTAGTCAGTATTGACGAGATGAGGTGTATTGAATTGTGTATAGCTTTATTCACACCTTAGCAAACCAAGATAGGAGGTGATCAGAAATTCGACGATGAACTTGCCTGATCGTACGCCCAATGTAACTACCGAATACACATGGAAGAGGCCAAACAAGGCAGTTTGCTTCTATTTCTTGAACTGAGTATTGGTTGGCTGGTGAATGAACAGTTCTCATGCAAGCCCTTCCCAGACGTTGTGAGGAGATCTCACTATTAATATCACCCATAAATTGTGTCCTTGGGAAGGCTGACCTTTTGGGAACAGTCGGCACCCTAGACTTTTTACTTTGTGAGTTCATGTGTTTGTTCACAAGTTCAGTCGGATATGCGTTTCTACTTATTAGATCACGGATACTACCAAGTTTTTCGCTCATCAGTGTCTCATTTGAACAGATAACTCCAGCTAGCCTGGTGAACCAGACATCTAACCAGATTACGTTTGTATTGTAGAGGTACGAAGCTCAGGAAGTGAGTATATTGTCCAGTGGAAGAAGGTTTCCCAGACAAACATCAACATATTGGATGTATGTCAATGTACGTGTTAATTGACGATCCTCAGTGTGATACCAGGCAAGCTTCCAAGAATTCTTCAGTGTTCTTGGTGTTTCCTCTGCCTAATATTTCAATATTGTATCAGTCGAACTGACCTCCATGTTTGTCTGTATGTAGTGAGGCTACTTTGTGTTCATGGATACGAAGACGAAGAGAGGGGCGTCGATACTCTGCCCAGTGTAGTGTTTTCGCGATCGCTGCAATTTATTTTGTAAATGATGTTGGTTTTATATTCATCCTGTATTGATTCTGTCTTTTGGATGACACAGAGCCAGCTGAGTGAAGTGATTTAGTTGGTTTATGTGCGACATCAATTCGTGAGGGTTTGAAGAGTGATTTCTGAGACGTCCTTTGTGCATATATGGTAAGATGATTTTTTCTTGGGGGCCTCTGATTTTGAATAGTTGATTTGCTTGGGGGTGGATTTCCTTATAAGCTTAAAACTTGGGCACTCTGGTGGTAGAGTATAACTTCATTATGCATAAGATTTTAGTTTTGATAAATCACACACAGTGTTTTTTTTACACAGTAATATTAAATGATGACGTTCTGAGCAGAAATCATCATTGTCACTCGTAATCATATCAAGGCACTACTAACACAACTTTTTGCTTCATTTATATACATGAGTAAAAATTCATGACTAGACATTTGAATAAAATCAGATAAAGTACATTCAGTGATTTTTGTAAGTAAAAGTTTTTGTAAAAATAATTAACTTGTTAGAATGTCATAATGTGAATTAAATGCACTTTAACGTTATTTATTATTCTCTGATTTGACTGACTGGTGGTAACAATATCTCCCATATCTCTGGTATTAGCGATGATGAATCACTTCTATTGCATATGTTGGGTGTAGATTATTCGATGAACAAGGATTCAGTAATCAACCTACCTATATTACTTTTTAGAATTTTGGCTCTGTCCTACCCACCGTGTTGTGTGGTTGTGTGTTAATGCATGCAGTGCAATGCACTGCTGAGATTTTTTTTCAAAATTACTTATCTTCGTGGGATCAATCATTCGAACCTCAGCTAAATTCTTATGTTCTCACTGGCAATCTGACTACTCCCGATATACTGGTCTGACTCACTCATGTAAGTAGCTGACCTAACTTGCAGTGATTGCAAGGTATTTTGGAAATGATATTGTTTTGTCTGATTGTGTCAACGCATAGGGTCCTTCAACCTACCTACATAGCCTGTCCTACCTGAGACAGCGAGTTTGAATGCCACCACCGTAATTCCTACTTTGTCGAGAATCCTACGTAGGTTGACAGATGTCCTCTCCTTATATGGTAGAACTGTAGATCGAGGCAGAAAAGCCAAATCTATGAGTAAAGAAAAAGTTCGTTCAACCCCTCCAACTTTAATGGTCATAATCCCTCTATGCTGAAGTTTGTTAATCCCCATTTCATACTTTGACTGTTCTTATTTTTCGTTTTGTTTATTCAGTTTGTATACTCTTCCTTTATTACGTCAAATGCTAGGTACAATTCCTATTCTCAGTTTGAACTGTCCTCAGTATTATTTCACTTTTTCTACTTGTCATTGTAAATCTAAAATTTTGTCTTGCAACGTTATCAGAAATTTCACACAATATTAGGTATCGCTTTTATTTCATCCAATTTGGCTACTAATCCCTTCCAAATTCTATACCTTTTATGAATTGTCCTGTATATGACATTAATTGTTTTGCCACTTGACATTTAACTATCATTATAATCACAAACATTCGAATTGCATTTCATACTGCTATTAGTATTTTATGTATTCGCAACTATGATTGAATTACCGCACCGGATATAATTTCTTAAAGTGTAGCGCGATTGCAGACGCATCTACTTTCGAGAAGAACGCGAAATACAGGACAGTGACATGAATCTGTTTTGTCTCAGCCGACATATTTTTCTCTACAGCTTGAAGAATTGCATGAGATACAGGAAATTTTTATATATGTGTACAACTTCAACAATGTGGTTGTATTATTATAAATTATTTAAATTAATCCCAGCGTGTTAAGAAAATCAAAACAAGATCTGTTTTCTGGACGTTTCGCTGTGTAAGCCACCACAGCTTCTTCAGCAGCAGATTTATTCGGATTTTCATTAATCATCAAAATATATAGTCAAAATTTTTTTACATAAATTGAAGTCAGCTTATTTGGAGGTCATTTGTCCATGGACATTTTTACCAATAGATGAATTGCGTCAGAAGGTAGGATGTATCCTGTCGAATCAAAAGCAGGGCATCTCAAATTTGTCGAAGAACGAACGTCATGCATTACAAACATTAAGATCAGATAAATCTATTGTTATAACTAAAGCTGACAAAGGCAATATCACTGTGATTCTTAATACAGACGACTATGACAAAAGAGCTTTGGAACATATTGAAGCAGGACCTTATACATTAGTACCAGTAAACAAAATGTCTAGTACGATGAACAAAGTAAAAAGCTCAAGTATGCAATATGGTTAGAGAATTGAAACCAAAACTAGGGAATTCAGTTTGGTTTTCAATAGCTCCCAAGAAAAACACGGCAGCGAGATTTTATAGAAGGCCGAAAATACATGAAATAGATGTCACTTTGCGACCAATCATTGATTTTACCAATTCAGTAACATATACTTTATAAAAATACATATCACGAATACTGAAACCACTTCAATACAATATTCCTTCGAACACCAAAAATATTGAGGAATTTAAAAGGAAAGCAATGGACATAATTATTGAAGAAGACGAAATTATGGCAAGTTTTGATGTGGTTTCTTTATTTGCTAGTATTCCTATATGTGATGCACTTGGTATTATGCAACATGAACTTGAGAACAATCAGGAAGTATTAACTAAATCTTTATTATCAATAGATGAAGTTATAAAATGCTTAAAACTTTGTTAGGAATCTACATATTTTACCTTTAAAGACAAACTATACTGTCAAACAAATGGAGTTGCAATGGGTTCACCAGCATCTCCAATTGTAGCAAACCCATATATGAAAGACCTAGAAAAGAGAGCATTGACAAGTTTTAGTTGTCATCCTAGAATATGGTACAGATATGTAGATGACACATTTATCATCATAAAGAAAGCTGAAAAAGAAAACTTTCTAACAGAAATTAACTTAATCTCAGAATATATTGAATTTACTAATGAAATGGAATCGGGTGAGCGAACTCTAAACTTTCTTGATTGTCTTGTAAAAAGACAAACTGAAAGGGGAACTAAAGTTTACCATATGCAGAAAGCCGACATATTCCAAGAAGTATTTGAATTTCCAATCAGATCATCCAATAGGAATGAAAGTTTCAGTAGCTTTAAATCTCGTTAACAGAGCTAGAAACATTATAACAGATAATGACGACATGGAGAACGAGATATCCAACATAAAACAGATTTTGATTGGAAATGGTTATCCGGGAAAGATACTTGATCATATTATCAATAGAAAGGAGCATAAGGGAAAACCAAAAATTGAAAAATCCTGGCTATCGACGAAGGACACAGCTGAACAACTTCAAAGATTATTTGCCTGATATGATATTAAAGTCTATGTCAAACCTTCTAATTCTCTGGAGAAAGTGCTGGTGCATATCAAAGATATAGTTCCCGATATGTCACAAAGTAATTGTGTCTACAAGATAAAGTGTTCAGAATGTGATGCATGCTATATAGGGGAGAGCAGTAGACAGGTGAAGGTCACAGCGAATGAACACAGACTATGCACGAAACGTCCACCTAGAAATGAAGTAGAATTAGATATGATAGAGAAGATTTTTAGCTCAGGTGGATGATTTTGATGTTGTTGTGTTCTCTGAGCTGGATAGTTAATTTGCGAAGCTTTCATCACCTTACTGGGTGACATCTTCAGCGCATACTTCAATTTGAAGTGAGCTTTTAGATTTCTCCACGAGTTTATTAATCATCTCTCCTGGCGACCTTGTACGTGATTGGTTGTTTTTGTCTGTTTTCACACCTTCTAGGTTACTTGTATTGTCACTCATTGTTTCTTTGGCTTGAACTTTGACCCTTTGTGTGTGAGGTTTCTTTCTTATCGGTTGATAAATTTTGTCTATCTCGATGTGTCTATTGATTGATGATTCACTGGAATGCCAAGCTTCTAAAAATTCTCTAGCATTCTTGTTGTTTCCTCTGTCTAGTATTTGAACGTTGTCCCAGTCGAATTGATGTCCTTGGTTGTCTGTATGTAGTGATATGAGGGAGTGGATATCATGTCTTTTGACAGCTAGCTTATGTTCGTGGATACGAAGACGAAGGGGACGTCCACTTTGGCCAATGTAGTGTTTTTCGCAGTTGATGCAATCTATTTTGTAGATGATGTTGGTTTTATCTTCCTTCGCTGTTGAGTCTTTTGGTTGACATAGAATTGAGTGGAGTGACTTTGTTGGTTTGTGTACGACATCGATTCCTAAAGGTTTGAAGAGTCTTGTAGTGATTTCTGAGATGCCTTTTATATATGGTAAGGCGATTTTCTTTGTGCTTTCCTTGGGGGCTTTTGGTTTGATAGGTTGGCTTGGAGGTATATTTCTTTTGATGAAATTCCTTGGGTATCCATTCTTTTGGAAGACGTCCATGAGATATTTTTCTTCAATTTTCCTTGAGGTGGGAGTGCTGCAATGAGTCCTGGCTGGCCCTCTTGAATAGTGTTTGTATGCAATTCCTCTTGTGTGCTATTGGATTGTTGCTGTTGTAATTCAGGATTTGGTCTGTGTGAGTTGATTTTCTATAGACTTGAGTTTCTAATTCTCCTGTCGTTGTTCGCTTGACTAAGACGTCTAAAAATGGGATTTGGTTTTCTGATTCCTCTTCTCTGGTGAATTTGATGTCGTTGAAGACGTTGTTTATCAGGTTGTGAGCTTTATCTAATTCGTTTCTTTTGATAATTACAAATGTGTCGTCTACGTAGCGTATCCAAATCTTGGGTTTGATCTTTGGTAGAATTATGTTCTCGAGCCTTTGCATCACTGCTTCTGCAATCAAACCTGATATTGGCGATCCCATAGGTGTTCCTTTGACTTGTTCATATATTTGGCCGTTGAATTGGAAGTACGTTGTTAGACATAGGTTTATGCTCACTTCAAATTGAAGTATGCGCTGAAGATGTCACCCAGTAGGGTGATGAAAGCTTCGCAAATTAACTATCCAGCTCAGAGAACACAACAACATCAAAAAAGAAGTAGAATTAAAAAGTCTAGAGATAAGATCAGATATAGCAATGCATGCTATCATCTATGGACAGCGGACATAAGATTGATTTCGACAATGTCGAAATTCAAAAAAGAGGCTTTCATTCGACACATAAAGAAAAGTTGACACCTCTGAAGCCTTGCACATTTGAACCACATCGAATGCAGTGAATAGGAAGGAAAGAAGTGATAAACTTATCACCTATATGGCGAACTCTTATGAAGCAAGACAGATGAAAAAACGACAAAAACCTCGATGAACCTCCATGACCTTTAAGAAAATGTATTATCATGTTTATCACATGTGAAATGACGTGTTTTCCATATGACAGCTAACACACACTTATACAGAAAAAAATATACACAATAACAATTTGACATTAGTCATTACAAATATATGATTGATGACTGCTTACATGTTTCTATGGGTACAAATGTCTATCGACGAGAGACCTTCAAATAAACTGACTTCAATTTATGTAAAAATTTTTGACCATATATGTTTTGATGATTAATAAAAATCCGAATAAATCTGCCGCTGAAGAAGCTGTGACTTACACAGCGAAACATTCAGAAAACAGCTGTGGTATCGATTTTTCCTTAAACACTCTCGGATTAATTTATATAATTTATAATGAATAATGATAATAATATTAAAGAATTCATAAACTTGTAAGCTCCACAACAAACTAGCGTAGCAATAGTGGCTCGACGTGTCTCTTTTGCACACAGAGCTTCGATTGTTTTAAGCGAATTGCACCGATGTCTATTGTTTGGAGTGTTTGGTATCTGGAGGCTTTCGACAATTTATTTTTCACCCGAAAGATGACGGGAAAAGATTGTCAAAGCTACTAAATTTGTGGCCGGTCTGAAAGAAGGGATCTGATTAATATCGAACTGTTAATGGCTTCTTTTACAACAACTTTATTTACCCAAGTTGATAGATATTCCCGAGAACAATTCAAGTGAAATAACCAAGAAGTTGCGAAAACCGATTCAAAAAACGTTCAGTGACGGCAAGCTGGAGTTTATACTTTCCATATGACCAGCTGAGGAAACACCAGACTGAAACACGAAGTAACTAGGCTCATCATGTCTTATAGTATCTATCAATTCTGCGCCAGTTCTTGCAGAGGCGTAAGTCGTCATTCTTTGGAAGTTTGACAAAGTAGCCTTTCTCCCAAACAGTAGATTTTTTTATTCCGTTCAATCATTTTGCAATAGTGACGTCAGCAATATCGACTTTGATCTCTGCGTCCGTCCTCAGTGCTTCAGGGGATTCCGTCTGGTCCTAATTCCTTAACAGACTTCCGTGGCGCGGTCGCCTTCAAGATTTCTGCTTTAGTTTGAGGATTGGTGTCCACTGCCAAGCAGTTCTATGCGTACTGTTATTGTTGGTATTTCTGATCAGGGTATCTACAGTTTAGAAGATGTCGAGGGGTGTCGTCTTAATTGGCTTTTATGTCTCATCCACTTTTAATTCCCCATATCCACTTCATAAATTATTGTTCCACGTGTAACTTTAGTCTGACTTTTAACTCATTTCGCTCTTCACAGGCGATAATCTTGACCATAGAAAATGTCACCCTTTTAGAAATAGGCAGTATCACTATTATAGTGGTCAGGAGGGCTCGGATGCAATAGGAGCGGGTACTTTGGATGGCGCCGCAGGTGTCTTCGAATTGAATATTTTCATTAGTGGTTCTGCTTCCGAAGATGACTGCAAAATGGGTGGCTTTTGAGACTCTGAAATTTTTTCAACAGCTGTTTGGAGTGCAAGAGTTTTGACATTATCGTTATATCGGATGCCATGTCTGTTTGCAGAAGTGCAGGCTGTGAGTTGATTTCCACCTAAACGCATTTACGTGGAGCAGGCGTGGTGAAGTGATAGACGGCTATAATGCTCATGGCTTCTAGCAGTGTTCATCGGCGGGGTTGTTTTCTGCACTTTGCTCAGCAAACCTGCTTACAATATCTATCTGTTTATCCAACATTGTGGCATCGGCAACATTTATTGTGCTTTTATGGACATGAGTTTACGTAGTACCAAGCCCCAAAATGCCAGCATGTTGAGAGCGGAGTCTGCTGCAGACAATGCAGTGACCTTGACGTCGAAGTTACTAGATGCATTTTGAACACCAGATTGTATTAAGGTGTTATCTTTGCAAAGGTTAGTAAGCCACTGATATTCCTCACCAATGTCTTTCAATGTCATCTGTGCGTCTTGTTCAAGCCTGCTCAACAATCAATTTCTAATGTGGGAGAACTTGGATGACTACACACCACAAATGAAGATAAGAACTTTGAATTGGTCTTCTGTCAGTGATTTTAACTTGAGTCACTGACACTGCTGGTGCACAATACCAAGCTGAGTGTGTATGTCGTCGTTCTCGGTCAGTACACGTTTCATGCAGTGGTAACGAAAGTTGAACAACGATCTGTGGTCACCAAAATGCTGACAGAGTGTTTGGAAAGCCTCATCAAACGTCATGTTGCTGGGCTTCTAGGAGAGAATCAGGTTGCAGTGTATATCCAACTTCCGTAGTAAGAGTCTCACTTTCCATGCGCCGTCTTTAGTTGCTGATTCATCAGTTCCTCCAAGCATGAAATCATTGCCAATTTCCATATGACTGTTAATACACTTGATGCTGCCAGCGGTGGTTAGAACAACAGGCTCACAAATCGACTGGGTAGAAAATTCGTTAGCGCAACTGCCAAGTGTATTAAGGGTCATATCAGACTTGGAAAATATTATTGTCAGTATAGTCCAAAGATAAGAAATAATTGTATTATATAAGCAAACTTTGGAAGCTGTCTGAGTGTGCTGGTATGACTATGAGCAATAAATTAATAATAACAATAATAATTTGCTTTATTCCACAACAGTATTAATGATACACAGTGTGGAATTTTCAGTATTTGTTACAATATTTTCTGTCTAATTTTATCGAATAACATTAAAAGTAATTATAAAGATAATATTACAGGATTGATTGGTACTGCCAGTTCTCTTTTGGTATTTTGAGTGACAGTGTGGTCATACGTATAGAAAGACAGAAACTGTAAATGATAATGATAATAATGTTAGTAGCAAAGATTGTCAGTAAGTTGAGGAAATAGAGTCACCGTACATTGCAGATGGGAGATTGCAAACAGAAGAGTGGATTATTTTGCTAACAACGTAGTAATTCATAGGTTTCGCGCCTAATTTTGTCTCTATCCCATAGAACACGAGCTGGCCAAATATGCTATCGTTGACTTCCAATACCTAATAGTATGAGCATATGCTCTATTGTACTGACTTCTACTTCTACCAGATGAGATACAAGTGATACAAGGCGGGGAGAAATGAGAACAGAGTGGCTGGGTGTTGAGGGTCAAACAATATGGCTGTAGACCATTTCTCACACATGAGTTGTTCACAAGCTGACTGACTGACTAAGTCGCACACCACTTTCCCTACTGACAACCTTTAATACCCTTCTTCTCAAAATGATATAGTCCTTTTTGAGTACGTAGCCCAGGAAGGACTTTGGGTGGGGGGAGCAATAAAGTACACTAAGTAAGATACAAGAGTTAACAAACTGTAAAAGTAGAGGTTGAGTGATTCCAGATTGTCTTAGCTTCTTAATGTAGTAACTTAGTCGTAACATTTTCTTGGAGATCGACAAAATATGGGGTGACCAATTAAGGTCAGAGGTCAACAGATTGTACTTGAAACGTCATCAGTAAACAATACTGTACCACTGTATGTTTTTCCACCAAATATCTCTAATCTTGTTCGTCTTACAAAGTCACATATCGGATATGTTAGAGAAACGTTACAAGGACTACTGGCTATTCATGCCGATGCGTCACTTATTTTATCTGAATTATCAATAATATGCCACATGAAGATCCTTCAGTTTTGTAGAGATGTTACTCAGAAAACAAAAATAAATATACAAAATAAGTTGATCAGTTCAATTAATGATCGAAACCGCGTAGCTGCTTTTTCGGGAGATTCTCGATAAATATGTGACAGATGTTTCTGAAGTTACACTATCTACTCATCGGAAAGAAGCTTTATCCCTTGGACTTAAATTTTGTGTTCCTTGTATGCGATTGACGGATTTAGGTATCCATGCTGAGTTCGAAAACTTGTACGACTAATTCAAACCTGTTGTCCCAGCATCCGTGGTTGGTTTAAAGCCGAGATGATGGATATGGCTCACCAGTTTCCAAGCAACAATCCAAAGGATAAAACTATTTTGACTTCCCAGCATTTCATAGCTTTGAAATAGCTATGGAGAAACCCTAATATAACAATTACGAAACCTGATGAAGTCTGGTGTTGGCATCATGAACAAAAGTGTCTACAATTCCAAAATGTTACCTATTCTTGATGATAAAAGTGAATTCAGCAGTGATCCTTCTTCTGAAGATATTCAGTTGTTGCAGGGCACAGTGACAGCTAATCTAGTGAAGCTTCTTGGTCTAAATACAATAAGTAAAGATACATCTGACTCTTTAAAACCATCAGAATGTAAATTCCCGCATATGTATGGTTTACCGAAAACAACACATAAACCCAATAATCCTCTACGTCCTATATTGTCAATTTGCCTTTGCTTAAAGCAGTTGACATTTTGTGTGATTACATTTCCACACACAACGTTTTCATCCCGTTCCCTATATCTTATTTAAGGCATTTATTACTTCTATGTACTAGCAATGTTAGATTCACATTTGAAGTTGATTGATTCCGTCAGTTCGATGGTGTCTCTATGGAAGGTCCGTTAGGGCTTCTTTTGGCAGATATCCATATGTCGCATACTGAAAGTTTATCGGAAGACTTAATCGGAAATGCACCACTTTATAGAAGATATGTCGACGACATTGTAATCGTAAGTGATAAGCCTTGTTCTGCCACCTCAATTTTAAATCGAATGAATGAAGTTCAGAATAGCATATCACTTATGTCAGTAGAAGAGAAATATACTTTTTTAACTTCCCTAGATATATTCCTGAGTTGACGGCTTGATGGATAGATAAAACGATCTATTTATAGAAAATCTACCTGGACAGGACTGCATCTTAATTATCACAGTTTCTGCCCTGTTCGATACAAATCAGCCTTAGTGAGAGAGATGCCTCTTCAGTAAAATCCAACGAATAAGCACTGAAGACACACTTGGTGAGGAAGAAAGAAAGTTGACACAAACTCTGGTTGATAATAATTATCCAGACAAGTTCATTAGGAGATACAAAGTGGTCAGTGGAACACCAAGACCCACTCTCAAACTGCTCACTAAGAAGACGCATATATCAAGCTACCCTTCGCATGGGTGATCAGAACAGCTTGCTAACTCGACAAGGATTGAACCCTGTTATGGTTAAAAATACTTTTATGCATCTAAGATCAGAATGATTGAGAATATGAAGGCTATGTATCCGTCAAAGCCCCTTGAACATGCGAAAAATGATGTCACATCCTCCCACTGTATCCACCAATTTGAATGTACGTGTGGGCACACATACATGGGACAGAGGACTGACCCGCCTCTGCAAGTAAGCGCTGGCTTCATGGCACATTCCTAAATGGCTTCAGAAGTAAACTGAATCCTCAGAACCCATGAATTAATGGTAAGAACGGACGACCCAGCTCCTCTATTGTGAAACATGAGACATGACATGAAATTAATATTTACACGTCTTTTAGACGTATCTTTGGAACGTGTTTTGGGAAGGGCATATCTTCAGGTTTGTGGAAGCTAACCCTAGCTAGCAATTAGGAAGTTTAAACCACCTTTAGGCGTTCAAATCAACAATTCGTCATCACGCTAAACCTACCTTCTTTGGTTAAATTTGTTTTGAAAAAAGCAGGGTAGATGTACTATTACCTCTGTTATTTGGTTTGGTGATCTTCATTGTTATTTTCCTCTTCAATATGTCCTTTAAACCTGCCTGACCTACGTCTGTTTTCTCACCTCTTTACTCTTGAATAATTTCATATACATTCTTATGAAAAATCTGTATGCCATCAGATTGTTCGAAATGTGTTGTGTGCGCAAATACACATTACACACGATTCAGACAAACTACGACCTCTAATCGCTTTGTCTAACTGAATTCATAAAGGGAACTAACTGTTTTAAATAAAATTATTTTCCATTGTGGGATTATACTCTACCATAAAATGCTTAAATGATACCTCTATATCAATGGGTAAGCACCTCACTTCATATACGGTATACACCGTATTTCTGAATGTTCTTCATCATTTCTTACGAAAATATATTTTGCACAATCATAATTATTGTAGACAACTAAATAAAGCCAGGCAGTAAATACTACTCAGCTATCTTGACACTAATTACTGATAAACAAGAAAGTTGCCTTGTACAGAAGTTGTCGTCTTCCATGGCTAAACAGAAAACCAACTGGGAAAATAACATGCTCTATTCATCATCGAGATGTATTCATACATTTACTTCATGTTATCTACTGAAGAGGACATTTTCGTTTGTCTACTGGATACTTTGCAGTGTTGTTACTCAAAACGCATCCTGGGTGTTGACAATACAGAGTGAAATGTTTAGTGATTTAGCTAGATGAAACATAAAAGCGTGTCACTGTCAGAACTGTGTAGTTGGTGATTGATGAATTTGATTTACAGTATTACCCGTTCATCCACCAAGTAGTTAAGCCATCAGGATTCTGAACTGAACCAGCTCTCAGGACTTAGTCACATCGGATACACACTGCTAGTGAGCTCAGCCTGAAACAAGCAAATCAGCCATGGGTACTTCAATCTGGCTAGAAAGCACTAACTACTCTTTGTCTTAAGTAGTTCCTCGTTGACTACTCAAATGAGTTAATCAGTAGTGTATATAATAAACGAAGAAGTTGTCATTGCATAACTTCCTTCAATTCTTAAAAAAAGAAAATTATCCATTCATTTCTATTAGATAATTCCACTGTGTGTGTTTTTGTTTTGAATAAAGACTACTGGATAAGAATCAACTTCTCAGTTGAAACAGTTGAAACTTTGAAACAATTTAACTTTCAATTGTTGTTATTGTTTGAGAGTTAGTGTTGTTCATTCATTCCATAAGAATAACAATAATAAAATAATGTTTAATTTGCGTTTATCACGCGGAGAAACAATAATAATACTAATACTACCCTCAATAATATTGTTTTTATCAGAAGGTAATCTCGAATCCACACGTCTCGCATAATAACTCTATGCAGAGAATACAATTGAAGTCAGTGAAGAATAAATGCAACACACGTGATGCCTATAAATATAGTAATAATAATAGTAATAATGGAATAGTGATTGTAGAAGTAAGTAGGTAGGTAAAACGGAACAGTTTAATAATAATAAGTAAATGACTTGCTCATTAGAAGAGTGTGTGTGTGTTTTTTAAAAAAATTTTATTTTCACCTCAAAAATCGTATGACTGACAAAATAACAATGAGATCACACAATGAACAACACACTGAATGCAGAAAGGCTGAATTCGAACAGATTTTAACGCGTGTTGTGAATAAAATAATCGAAAAGTACACACACACTCACAAACAAAATAACCAACGTTATAGAATTTTTTGTGGCTTTATTCAACTCTGCAGCTTTATGAAATTGTTTGTTCTTAAATAAAGCCTAGTTATGCCGACGGATTATCCAGGTGGGACCGGGTGACTTGTCATTGGTTTACGCATAATCAAGATGCGCTGAGAATGTGAACCAGTCAGTCACTCAGTACACTACTGCTGAACACTATTCTTCGCTTAATGAAGGAAATGGAATATCACGAGTATGGCAATAGCCATCTTCTTTCACAATTAGTGTTTTCCTACTTTCATGATTGAAGCGATTAATGGCCCTAATTTACCACAAACACACACACTCCTTCTCTCTCTCTCTCGTAGTGACTTTCTTTTAGCTGCTTGCGATAATGTTTCGACAAAATTGTATTTATGCTATTGGAATTCAGACTTTTGTCGAATATTCCACTGCTTTACTCTGGAATAGCGTCATTATAACCAAGAGATAAGCTGTGTAGATATGAGCCAGCTTTCTAAAGACGCATTATTAATATTACTGATATCGTGTTACATTTTGACAGTGAATCCCTGACAGATAAATTTCATGCTTCGTGTAGCAATCTCAGTGACTTAGTTATGCCAAGTCTGATAAACAAGCACAGGGTATTGACAAAGCGTCAAGTCAAAAGAACTTCAGCTTGTTTAACACTGGATTTATGCATCTTATAGTGCTGCAGGAGAAGACCGAAACTGACCTTTTATTCACAAATATAAACTCGACTGAACTGACGACCTCATCAATTGTATTATCTGAAACATATTCATTGCTCATGTGACTTCACAGCAAACTGGAGCGCGAAAAGCTCAGTGATAACTTGTCTGACTGCAGAACTGAGTGACGCCAGTTCGAATGTGAAAGGGTGCCTCATCCGTTTCTTCGATATTCCAGATACGCTTTGCTGACGATTGCTAACGAGCAGGCAATCAGTGTGGAAGGCTTTCTGCTGATACTCTGTAATTGTTTGTATCGAAAATTGAGTGGGAGAATACTCACAAACCATGTGGATGTTTGAGCTTAGATTCTCAGTCAACATATTTCTGAGCCTACCGTAGTCCTTTAGTTGATGGAAAGTCAGAGAAGGTTGTATGGAAGTGAAGCCACTAAACTCACTACCACTAGTGTGACTTCAAGCCTCATGAAACTGTAGGGGATAGAAAGATCAATGATTTCTAAATTACACCATCTGTAATATGGGTATTCCCACCCTTTGTTTAAATTCCCACACTGTAGACGCTTTCTTAAATAAAATACATATAAATATGTGTGATTGTAGACCTTGATGAAAACTTCGTTGAGAAGATTCTCTTCGCCAAATATCGACTGAAATCAACCGACATTTTGTTAAGTTATTCAAAAGACATAAGATTATGCGTGAACTAGTAGTTAGATACATATTTGTTCTAGTGCATTTGAATAGCCTGGCAACTCTGTCTTTTACATTCAGTTCTGAATATCGTGTCTCTAATATGTTAATTTACTGACAGCTGACGGAGACAGATATGATCGAGTTAGGTGTTCATGTGCGTGTGTGTGACTAAGGATAGCACTGCATGCATTTGGTACAGCCGCATGCTGAATAGTGACGAGACGAAATTTATTAACATGAACAGTTAGGAGTTTTCCACTCCAGACAACGCAAACCCTGTGTCTAATAATATATTTGCACACAAATGGACAAAGTGTTAACTTACAAAAATATATTCTAACAATTACACCCATCCTAGAATACACTGTGCTACACAGACAGCCTTGAATATTTTATGAACTCAGTTACTGCAGTCATCAGTTTTCATCTGATGTCTTGCAAATGAATTAAGAGTAGCCTGTGCTTAAAATAGCTCTTTGGTATGGTTGTGATTCAGCCATAGATTTTTCTTATTGTGTTATGGCAGGTACTACAAGGTGGACGGTTTCTCATCCTTTGATGAATCTTCGTCTCCTAATTTCGATAAAACATACGAATTTGGTTAAGGCGGAAATTGTTGTAAGCAAACGAATATTCTTGATAATACTGCCTTCACACACAGACACACACACACACGGTTACACTGTAAATATGATTACCCTTCTCTCCTCATTGAGATATTAATCGCCAAAATATATGAATATTAGCTTGAGGTGGATAGAACACTTGGTATCATCCGTGCAATTTGTTCTGAAGGCTGACTCTTACCAAGTAAAAGTCGAAGGAAATTCTACTTCAGTCAGTCTTCAGTTGACTGAGAATATGAAACTTCTTATCTGCAAAGGCTGTAATTTGTCCCCTGAGGTCTCTTAATGGGAAAGAGGCTGTGAAGTAGGATAACTTAATTCATAGTAAATGCTAAACAATCACTGACAGATTTCCTGATGCATTAGGTGTCATTGTGATAGATAGATAGATTTTGGTTGCTAAACACAGTAACCACGGTTACTCTAGAAAGGGAGAAATGACAGATAAAGGATGATTGACAAAACAACCATTTAATACCAGACCACAGATGGCAGTTATAATTTCATTCTTTTTAAAAATCTAGTTGAAACAATTCGCCTTCAGGAGAGTAGCCTTCTGTTTTAGTCACAATCAGTTTGAAAACGACAGTTCAGTCAGGCCCGCTTCTCCTCCTGAGAAGTCATAATTTACAAAAATCCTGTTTACCCTAAATGATCTTCGGTTATACCACATTTATCATGGTCAACTGATTTTTGCCGCTATTGTTTCTTCGGAAAGAAGTTCACATCCTGAGTGATCATGAAAACATGTACAAATAAGTAAAAGGTTAAAGATGACAGACGAAAACTCTCTCCAAGTGATATATTACCAGCTGTTGTACACTGGACAAACTGTCTTCAACTGTTGACAACAGAATTTGACGAAAATCTCAGTAGAAAAACAAGCACATCGTCACAGATGTGCAGGAGACGTCGTCAGCATTACACAACAGCGTCCTTAAGTGAATTAGACTGTTCCAGTCATCCTTGAACTTTTGCCTCTTCCACATTTTTGGCACCGTTCAATAATCCCCCCTTATTTAGGGTTTACAGCGTCAATTTTATTTTATTTTTAAAGGTAATCTCGAGGCCATTACTGATTGGAAATATATTCCCAGAAAGCTAAAACCATAACTGTGAATTTTTACTCACCAGTACAATAGTAACTAACACCTTGTGCCATTAGATATTGCTATTCATATTTGATAACAAAATTTTATCTTTGTGTGACAGTCTATGGTACAGTATACATAATACATCTACTCACCCATGCAAGAGATTTTATCATCGTTATCTTAAGCTATAAACACGATTCATCAGGCGATTTATTTAGTCTCTGGCTATTTGGAACCTATTTTGAACTGTACAAATACATTTTCACTACTAGATAGAGAAGTCGTGACCAGTATGGTGCAGCAGGTTACGTGTGAGGACAAATGCTCGCCGAAGACATTGGCTAGGGGTCGCGCTATGTCGTGAATTGGCAGAAGGTAGAATTCATGGGCCATTGGATCGGGTTCCATTGGCTGGTTAATGGTCTACGAGCTCACTGGCCTTGTAACCAGAAGGTCCTGGGTTTGAACCCCGGTGTGTGCGTACTGATGAAGAGTCCCAAACTAGAACGAAACAGCTGTCCAGTACTCCCAGGTTTTCCACTGGTTCTCTAACTGATGTCAGCTCATGATGAAATCTTGTAACCAATCAAATCCCTACAAACCAACACTTGAGATATCTTTTCACTGGTTATTCGTTTCATTCAAATATACCTTTCCGTGTCTACAGCATATTTTATTGGACCCTTCTGTACTTTCAGGCACATAATTTATTTAACCCATTATAAAAATTATATCTGCCGCACAAAATTCCGTGAAGATGGGTGATGATATGATAGAATGGATTTCAGGAATGTAAGATGGCACACTATTACAGAAGTCACTTCCATACGAAATACACTTAAAATCTGTGATTTCTGATCAATAATTCGCATGAATATCTGAATGTATGAGATTTTCAAATGAGTCAACGACACCGTAAGCAATTTATCTTTGTGAGACTAAAAAACATTTAGAGAATAATGAAACGGAGTTGAAAAATTTAGTAGAGTCTACAGGAGTGTCTGAAGGACAATTCAGGGGAAAGAAAAACACGACGGTAGGATGAAATGCATACCGCCATCTGTTGTCTATTATCGCTGATGATTGTAGTGGACTGGAGCATATGCAAAAGACCATGCGATGCGAGGAAAGACTGTAGAAGATCTGGACTTCAAGGATGATTTATTTCTAACTTCCCACGAACTCGAAGATCCACAGGCAGAAGCCAGCAAGTTGGCAGAAGACGAGGTGAAGATGGGACTCCAAATGAGCATAGGGAAAAAGGAACGGATGAGGATACCGACCAGCAATTAAAAACACCAATCGCCGTCATTGGGGGAAATCTGGAAAAGAAGACATCTATTCCAAACAGCTGAGTAGCATCGTTTCAACTACAAGTGAAGGATGGACAAAACTAGACAGACCTTCGTCGCTCTGAAGTCAGAATGAAAACCTGCTGCGCTCAGAATAAGGAAGAAGATCTAACTTTTCAATAGTAGTATCAAGTAAGTGCTCCTATATGCTTGAGAGACTTGATGTATCACGGAAAGCATTTCCAACAGGCCACTGCAGACTTTCATCAACAGCTGCCTTAGCTCCATACTGAAGATCAGCTGGCTGGTCAGAAAGGATAAGAAACGAAGAGGTCTAGCAATGAACCAATTGCCAAACAAATATGCAGAAGAAAATGGAGGTTAATCGAACACCGTTGAGTGAAATCACCTGCCTCTGACTCTTGAATGGAACCCAGATGTGAAGCAACGAGTCGGGTCTGGATTCGAGGCTGACATAGAGAAGACCCTGAGTTGAAGGGATGAGGGATTAAGGACAGTTGTGGAGATGACTAAATGGTATGGTGAAGAACAGGACGATATGGAGATGTACTATTGGGCATGCTGCGTGCATACTTGTGAAATAGAGCCTATTCACTAACTTATATGCTTAGGTATAAACCTTCAGAAAGATAAGGGTTATCACATTCATGTGTAAATCAAGGTGAAGTTACCTGAATGAACAGTCTTCTCTCTCGCATACCCATAAGATTCAGGCACACTTACATCTTACTCATTCTGTTTCCGAAACCAGCCTTGTTTTGCCCCGACTAACTCATCATGTCATATCATTTCATTGTTACTTCGTGGGTACTTCGTTTTAATTAAAGACAGTTTCTCAAAATTTGCTAATTTGCTCTCACGTTAGATACTATATTAGTGATTATCAGACAGGCGATTACAGCTTATCCTTTATAGTTGACAGTGGAGAAATAGAAATATTGACAAACCTGTTCTAGGAACACATTTAAAATGTCAGAGATATCTTAGCGAAATCCCACCGCAGTACCCTCGAATGACTCACACTCACAACTAGAAACCATATCACACAACCTAGTGCGTTTATCAGATATCACACACACTCTGAGTGGAACAGTGTTATTGTTTACTGGACAACAAAGCTTCCGACACAATTTATTTATTTATTTTTCATAATCATATCACCAATTATAATCAGACAACTTCGAAACTCTAGTTTTATAGATTTCCTTATTCTTTCCTACTCGTCGTCGTTGGGCTGGAGCGGTAGTAGAATTCTCCAGATAACTGGGTAGATAGATGTTCTGTCATTCCTACTACAGGTGTTCCCTCTCAGGTAATTCAATAAATAAAGCCTCAGTCAGTTACCGATCTCCCCCTGCCTCCACCCTGTTATATTCAATTTACGGAAAGCCCACACACTGACAACGATATTTAGATTTCCGATCATTCCACTCTACGTCAGTAAAGATAGGATTGGTGAAATGTTGTGACAATAAGGCCAAAAAAACAGAGTAGTACAAAGGAAATCTAAAAAATCTAAAACGGCAAGTACTCCATATAAGAGAAGCTTTGAAGCTTAATTAATAATTACCCGGATAAACTAACCAGCAAGTATGTAGGAAAATGCAAACATAAAATTAATAATAGTGGTAATGATGGTGATAACAATAATAATAATATTAATGATGAAATGCATGTCAAACATGAATAGGAATAATGACAAAACCAACAATAGGGGATTTAAATCACCAATAATGTGTGCTTCTATACAAAGAAAGAACCCCAGAAACCACAATAATAAGCTAAGAAATGTGGAGAATAGTTCAGCTATACCACTTACTACATGGAATTTCACACAAGCATACAATGGGATGATGATGGGATAAGCTGACAGTTTTGAAATGTAATGTGACATAGAAGAGGTGGGGAGAGATGGAGAGACTGATAACTGACTGAGGCTTTCGTTATCGAATCAACTGAGAGGGAACACATGTAATATGAATGACAGAACATCTTTCCACCCAGTCATCTGAAAAATCCTACTACCGCTCCCGCCATACGACGACGAATATGAAAGAATAAAGAAATCTATAAAACTAGAGTTTCGAAGATGTGTGATTATAAGTGATGATATGATTATGAACAGTGAATAAATAAACTGTGTTTGAAACTTCATCATCCAGTAAACAATAATACTGCGTCACTCTGTGTGTGTGATATATGCAATAAATAAATTAATATGGAATTACTTACTACCACAGTGCTCACGTTTTACATCAAGACGTTACTGGTCAACCACTAATTTGAGAGTCTAAGGCTGATATCAATCTGTTATTGGAACCGTTTTTCAACCTACGCTTTCCTTCATTGAAACGGATTTACATTTATTTCGTTTGGAATAGACTCACTGTTTTATTCACTTGGTGAATACAAGGCGGTGAAAATAATGAACACTTTGGGAATTAGTGAGTTGGAACTTACTACAGTCTGATGCATTCGAAGCTGGTGAGTATATCTCTGATGAATCGAAACTTGCAACACCTGTCAGTTTTATATTGTCAAACTTCAAAGAAAACAGAAATGCCCTATGCAGTGATCCATTGTGAAAGGAAATCTACTCTAAGTGGAAAAATTGACAGACCTTCGAATTTAGTCACCTTTAGGGAAGAATGAGGGAGAAGGCTGAAACCTCAGTCGCTTCTTTCTCTTCTTCCAAAATTCAGACTGATCTGAATATGGCCATTGTATTCTGTTTTGATGATGGGTATAGAAACGGACAATTTTTAAGCTTCCGGAAGGCTACAAATTATTTTTTTTAAGAGAAAGAGAGAGTTATTGTGGTGATCTAATCATGCAATGCAAGAGTTCTTATTCCCAACTTGCATATTACGAAGTTATATTTGGACGGGAAACTCCTTCAACTCATCGGCGTGCAGTGCCCCGAATCTTTATCAACCTCATTCAACAGTTGGCTGGCTGTATGACAATGCCACACGTCAGATGATCCACGACAGAAAACTCAGTGAAGTCTTTCTTTGAAGTGAGTGATTACAGGAGTAAGAAAGTCTGGCTGGCTGGCTACCTGTCTGTTATGACCAAGGATGATATTCCTAATTGTTGTGGACTAGATCATGCGTCAGACTGCGAAATGACAGTGAGTGAGAAGACAGCAATACGCTTCGCGGACCCATGAGAAGACTTTAAAAAATCTGGATTTCGAGTGTGGATGATTTATGCTGCTGAATGTCACACAAACTGGAAGACTTGCAGGCAGGCAGGCGAAAGCTGGCAACCAACTGGATGAAGACACTGATGAAGATAACAAACCATCAACAGTAACAAAAGCAACAGTGCCATAATGACAACGACAACAAGAAGCGACAACAGTACGAATCACCATGAACGTGAGAAAGAGGTTGAGAGAGGTCATTTCCTGCCTTCACTTATCTTATCTAGCCTAGGCTGCAACATCTTTTCAACTAGAGACAGTCGGAACGGATGAAGATGTCGAAGCCAGTGAACCAGCCAGCCAGCCGGAATGGGAAAGGCAAGATAAATTCTTCATCAATTTGAAACCAGTTTTGAAGTCTTCTGCAGTAACTAAGCAGCATAGATAACAAGATTCGGATTCGCAGCGCAAATTTCAGTGAAGTCAGCCAGTCAGTTCTTCTATTTGGGTCAGAAACGTAAACTATGCGTGCGTCATGAATACCATTTCCAAATGGTTACAGACTTTTATCAACAGCTGCCAACTTCACTGGCTGGTTGGCTGGCTGTCTCCATACTGAAGATGAAATGGCCAGCCACCCAGCCGGCCAGAAAAAATTGGCAACAAGAAACTCTGGCTGGCAATAAACGAACCAACCAAGAGCCCATTGCTCAAAAAATATGTAGGAGGAAATGGAGATAGATTGATTGGGCATACGCTGAGGAAGGCTGACATCGTCGAATGACATCACGCACAATGCAGGTCATAGCTCGAATTGAAGTTGAGTGGGAGACGACGAGTGGGTGGTCTATGGGAGGTTGAAGTGAACGTGATTGTGTGAATTAGAAGAAGAGGGAGGAATCTTGTGATCAGCCAGCTGAAGAGGACAGCATACAGTAAAATAAAGTGGGGATGTGTTGTTGAAGACCTATGTTCAACTCGGAACTCAAGGGAATAATAATATAATATATCGGGGGGATTTTTCGCTTAATTCAGGCAATCCTTTTTGAGTGTTCAACACAAAATCCTGATGTATACCCGGTGAACTTCTGTAAAATAAAACATTTTACTGGCATCTCAGAATAATTTATGTTTTCAGATATTTCTGAGGCAAAGTGAATTACAAGGTACTCACTTACTGAACAATAATAATCGTTATCCGTATTTAGTCCAACTCTCCAACTATTTTTAGTCTCCTAATTGCCTAGCAGAGAGAATAAATAACCTTCTGGATTTACGTCAAAGGCGACTGTGGTAAACAAACAGTCAACCAAGAAAAATTAACCTACAGTTTGGTGAACGTTTTCGTTGCAAATATTTAATTTGGATTACAATAGGTAGGTAGGTAGGTACTGGCTAAAATTACGAGAAAATGTGGTTCACCAATAGAAAAATCCTTGCCAGTAACGCAAGATGTCCGCTTCTGGTTACCACCAGCCATTGCACTCCTAAATTGCCTTATAGTTAGTAAGGCCAGAAAGAGGAAAGGTTGGGCGTGGGACTAGAAATTCCACTTCGTAAAAATAAACAAAATTATCACTGCTAAACCTTCAAGGTGTCAAGCTTGAAGCAGTATGTTCCGCTTGGAATACAATGAGTGAAATAAAACCCACTGAAAACTGTTGAAGAGTATTTTCTTTCAATATTATATGACACTGATTTATATACCTAATTTTGCTATTATCTTATTGTTTCTGTATATATTCATAATACAAACATGTACGCCCAAATTGTTCTTATACTTCATTTTCTGTTCGTGTCTTGGAAGTTAGAAAGGAATTAAAGTGATCTGTGTCTCACTTACTACGTTTTATCGCCTGGATTTTAATCGTTCCTAGCATATCCTAAATAACGGTGATTAATAGGATACATCACCCTTATTCAACAGCTGTACGACAATGGCACATGTCAAGTGATCCACTACCGAAAACTCAGCGAGGCGTTTCGAGTAAACACAGGAGTCAGACAAGGGTGCTTATTATCACCAATGATATTCCTAATTGTGGTGCACGACTGGATTATGCGTCAGACAGTGGGAAACGAGAAAACAGGGATATCCTGGACCGACGTGAAGAACCTAGAAGACCTAGATTTCGCGGATGATTTATGTTTGATGTCACACAAAATCGAAGACTTACAAGCGAAAACCGACAAACTGGTCGAAGAAGCAGCAAAGACAGGACTGCAGGTGAACATAGACAAGACGGAGGTCATGGAAATAACCAACCAACAACAACAACAGCAGCAGCAACATCCAGTGCCAATCACCATCAACGGGAGGGATTTGAAAGAGGTTACTTCATTCACTTATCTAGCTAGGGAGCATTGTCTCAACTACACGAGGAACGGACGAGGATGTCAAATCGAGAATCGGGAAGGCGAGAAACACATTCATCAATCTGAAACCAATCTGGAAATCTTCGTCACTCAGCAACACTCAACAACAAAATTCGGATTTTCAACACAAACGTCAAGTCAGTCAGTTCTTCTATACGGATCAGAAACTTGGCGATGGGTCACAAAGAATATTTTCGACAGCCTGTTGCAGACCTTTATCAACAACTGTCTTCGCTCCATACTGAAGATTAGATGGCCGGAAAGAATCACCAACAAGAAACTATGGGAACAAACAAAACAAGAACCTGTCGCTCAATAAATATGCAGGAGAAAGTGGAGATGGATTGGACACTGGCTGAGGAGGCCGCTGGGTGAAATCGCACGTCAGGCCATCGCTCGAGTGGAACCTGAAAGAGAAGCGGCGAGTGGGACGTCCAAGGGTGACATGGATGAGATCGTGTGAAGAGGAGTTGAAACATTATGGACTACCATATGTTAGTCCATCCATATGGATGCAGGTGAAATGTACAGCAGAAGACAGAAGCAAGTGGAGACGTGCAGTTGAAGCCCTATGTTCCACTTGGAACCCAAGGGAACAATAATAATAATAATAATAGGATACATCGCTTATACTATAGCAATGCTTAAAATGCTAACTAGGTTGCAACTGGACTTTATTTCCTGCTGTGAACGCAAGCGCTGTCAACCATTTTTGCTGTTGTTGCGAGACAGTAAAAGCTCTCCATGTGCACACTCTGTCTTCTCTTCTCATCATCTTCAGTCGCGTTTTCCGCGGTATCGTTTAGTGTTTTTGCCAATAGTGGTCCGAACAGCAGACTCGCGAATAGACTAGGTAGGAAGTTCGTTAACTCAACTATACGTTTATTAACGGTCATATCGAAGTTGTTGTTGAGGATGGCATACTAGATTATTATCTGATCACAATATACTAATGTTAGCCTATTCTCCATTCACTGGAGACAATACAATAACAGTATTCATTGATGTATACTCAACTTGTGATGCACATTCAAGTGGAACACTGATATCTGAATGAATATAATCCAAAACATCTGAATTACAAAGCTCGTTAACAACAGCAGATGTGGTATTCCCCACCTTTACTAATAGATCACGCCCAAATACATGGCGAATACAACGCCACCAAAGTATTACAAATATGGCTACTGTAAACAAAGCTGGTAATAAGCCACTTGAGATCAAAATAATGCGGGTGTCTCTTTAATCAACGAATAACCTGTATTATTATTATTGTTTCCTTTAATTCCTAGAGGAACACAGGGCTTCAGCCGTGTGTCTCCATTGCGTTCGGTTCTCTGCCAAAGTCTTCACCTGGCTCCAAGTCTGCCCACACGCTTTCATCTCCTCTTCACATGACCTCCTCCAAGTCACCCACCCTCGCACTGACGACCAACTCGCCGCTTCCCTTTCGGGTTCCACTAGAGCAATGGCTTGTCTAGTGATGTCACTTGATGGTTTGTTTCCTCAGAGTATGACCAATCCATCTCCATTTCTTCCTGCCTATTTGTTTCACAATCGGTTCCTTCTGTGTTGGTTCGCTCCCAGAGACTCCCTGTTGCTGATCTTTTCTGGCCGGCCATCTGATCTTGAGTGGTATTGAGCGAAGACAACTGTTAATGAAGGTCTGTAGTTTGTTTGAGATGCTCTTTATGACGCGCAGTGCAAGTCTCTGATCCGTATAGTAGCACTGACTGACTTCACATTGGAGTTGAAAATCCGGATCTTATTTTTGATGCTGAGTGTTGTTGACCTCCACACAGACTTGAGAGTAGTGAAAGCTTGTCTTGCTTTTCCAGTTCTTGCTTTGATATCCTCGTCAGTTCCGCCTGTAGTTGAAACGATGCTTCCCAGGTAGGTAGGTAAAAGAGGTTGTTTCTTTCAGGTTCCTCCCATTTATGCTGATTTTCGTCTGTTGTTGTTGTTGTTCCTGTTGGTGTTGCCCAGGAATCTTCATCACCTACCTCTGTTTTCTCTATGTTTACTTGGAGTCCTATCTTTGATGCTTCTTCTGCCAACTTGTTGCTTTTCACTTGCATATCTCTTCCAGCTTTGTGGGAAATCAGACGTATATACCATATCGGCGAAGTCCAGATCCTGCAAATTTTTTGTGTGGGTCCATTTTATGCCTGTTTCCTCGCTGCCTGGCCCGCTGTTTGTCACATTATCCAATCTACTGCAATCAGGAAAATCATTGGCGATAGTAGGCAGCCAGTTTGTCTTACTCCTGTCCTCACTTCGAAGGGTTCCATAAGTTTCCCGTTCTGCATTACTTGGCATGCAGCATTGTGGTCCAGCTGTTAGATGAGACATATAATTGTCGGCGACACCCCTTGGTAGTAGCGAAGTAGTTGCCGAAGCACTTCTCGATCGACGCTGTCGAATACCTGTAGGAGAATATTAATCCAATAACGAAAGTAAATATCATCATACTGACAGCACAACGAGGCCATATCCGCATGTTACAGGCAGCTCACAAGAAGTGGGACGGCGATGAGGAAAAGAATAATTGATGTATTTTTCGGAAGAATGCCACAGTCTACATCAGAACTAACATTTAAAGCAGGTCGGTTGTATCCAACACGATAAAAATGTGTCAAACTTTCAGTACGACATCCAAAACGAACTACATGAAGGTAGGGTACTTTCCAGGTGCCACCAGAGACCGACAACTCCACAACAACGATAACAATCTAACAGTCATATCAGACACTCAAAAACACAGCGTTAAGCCTAAGTCTTTCCGTAGGACTGCGTATTCAAAAACAGAAAGGATTACCTTATGCTTATGATAAGGCCACATTATTGAGTGGTTATAAAATCGAAAATTCATCGTTAATAATTTAGTTACTCATAAGTAGCAAACAGCATACATCAAAATAATTCCGCTAACTTTCCACAAATTATTCATTAAAATTTTCCTCACCGTCTTCATTTTACTTTCATGACAGGCATTTTGTAAATGAATCACAGAGAAATGAGTCAAACAGGGACTCATTATTCCTGGTGGCATACCTCTCCAGCATCTCGCAGATTCATTTTTACTGGCTTCCTGTGTATTCTGTAAATAGAACACCTCAAGGTAAGCAATGAATGCCTGAGATAACAGAGAACTGCTTCTCGTGGACTGAAAATATTGTTACAGGTTTTCTCTTTGTAACCTTTCAGAATCGTGCTTGTGTCTACAAATTTCAAATTCGTGCTGTAGGAGAATTTCCGTTGTGTATTTCTGATTGTGCACAATTAGTTATTGTTGTCAAAGTAGACTTTGGAGTAACTTGAACGAATCCGATAAAGAACAACAGCTGAAGTGACGTCAAAGAACTTCACTGGAGTTATGATTTGTAGGGGCTTTAATCAACCGTGAAATAGTAATTGGTAGAAATCAAAGTGAAAATGTGATTTCATTTCTTGTAAAATTTGAGATGCTCAAAAATGTTCAAGAAAAATTCATAAAATCAGCTGAAATTCCCTAGTTGTCCAACGCTGTTAAGAGATGAAGTATATAAATTTGGTCTTTGGTAGGATAGCAAAGAGCACAAACTCTGAGTTATTCATTATTAACACTAATTTATTCACAAGTATTGGTTTGTAGGGATTTGATTGGTATAAAGCTAAACCTGACATTTGTTAAACATATGGATGCAGGAGTCAACAAAAAACACTTGTTCCATGCATAATATCTAACAGTGTAGACGACATTAAAACGGACATATACTGCCGCCATCCTTTGTTTGTCATTCTCCACCAGACCAACTATGATCGCTCAAACGAAAGACAAGCTACCCATCTGTGCTATTTCCATGCATATCTACAAGTTTAGCTACAACTGCGTAGAAAGCCGCCTATGTAGGGCGAACAACAACTAGACAGCTCAACAAACGCACTACTAATGAGCATCTTCCTTCTTTCCCTCGAGAGAACCATCCTATTTTCTTTGCATGCAATTAAAGAGGTTTGTTCTAACTTCATCTCTCCCTTGGCCCAGGTAAAGCCTAATTAAAAATACCGCCCACCCACCCTTTCTTATTTTCCATTTCCTTTGTATTTTTATGATATTTATTTAAACTCTGATTATCTGTGCACTCTGCTTTTAGTATTACGTAACTCTTAAGATTCGACCTAGTTTATTTATATATTTTGCCCTCGAGTGGAACCCGAAAGGGAAGCGGCGAGTTGGTCGTCCAAGGGTGACTTGGAGGAGGTGATGTGAAGAGGAGATAAAAGCGTGTGGGCAGACTTGCAGCAAGGTGAAGACTCTAGCAGAGAACCGAACGCAATGGAGACGCACGGCTGAAGCCCCATGTTCCTCTAGAAATAAAATGAAACAATAATAATAATTAATATTTATTCAACTATCTGCATATACATATCTCAGAGTGGACATGAGTTGTTCCTTCAAGGTGGTCGCAGATACGCCTTGCTGACTGACTTGACTAGTGAGTGACTGCCAACTACCACGAAACACCTAGGTCTAGGCGAGGCTTCCTTCGTGTGGCCAATTGCCTTCAACCATCCAGTACCAACAACAATTCACGGTGCACGGTGATGGAGAGCCAGCCATCCTAGTGGCATGATGTGGCCACATTGCAAACCTGACTGACTGACTGACAGAATTCAGTCTGCACCAAATATAGGACTAGATACATAAACATTACACTAGTTACTCACTAGTGTCCAATCAAAAATAGTTAGTGTTATCACTTTCATACTGCTTTCCTTAGTCTGCAGTTGTTAAACTCCATTTTTCTCTCTTTATGCCAGTTGTAGAGGTGATTTGTCGATACATTCCAATACAGATTACAGAGGTTGATGATATTCGCCTCTTGTAACAGAGCTGTCCATAAAATCGATTCAAGTATTCTGTGTAGCATGCTCGGAAGTCGACCACAGCAGCTTATTACGATCCTTCATTATCGAAAAGCCTCATCCAATTTCTGTTATTCCGTTTATCCTTCTCTGCAATAATAGTCGTTATCGTCATATTTTCATTGTCGAACATATTATTGTTATTATCAAGTAAAATCTCATGGACGTCAGAACATACACAGTATGTGTTGGTCGACTCAGAGCAGCTCACATTGGGGAGGAATCACTACCCTCTCTACACCATCAAAACCAGGGACACTCCTATAAGTCAAATCTCGAACCAAACTCAGTTATTTGTAATGCCAATGTGTGAATAAAATCCGTTCCCCTTTCGTCGGATCAATGCTGTGAAATCATAACTCAAATACACGACCTCTCAATGTTGGTTATTCGTTGATCACTATTCTTCTGCACATCTCCACCTACTGTCAGAATGGAAATTATTATGCATAAAGTGGTGTCTAACAATGTCCTTGAATTATGTCGGTTGAGTAAACTGCACGGAAATGCATTACATCTATTCCGCCTTGAATGAAGTCTACAAGGCTACAAAAATCGTTATTCCCAGGTAAGGGAGCCTGTCAGTCACACACTTGAAAGCTGTTATACATCAATATAACTATATATATATTATACGTATATGTATATATATCCTCATTCTCCCATAGTCTTATTTCTTATGAATGGATAATAAGATTCTAATCAACTTCCTTCATAGATTTCTTCCCTTCCCCACATATCGTACAACTTGCCAACCTTATTATGCAAGATAATATCAGTACACCCTAACCACTAACCATTCACTACTACTACTACTAGTACTACTAGTACTACCACTATTGACACTCACTATTCATTCAACTATTCAACATCTCCTGTTTATGTAGTAGTAGTAGTAGTAGTATTATAATCACTCCATTTTTACGTTTATTCCCCTGCCTAATCTAAATCACATGACTTTCATTTTCTGCTTGACCAAAGACGAGGAAGAGAAAGAGGAAGAAAGTTTGTACCAGTTGAGTAAGTACTTTTAATGCATAACCAACCAGAAGAACAATGCTCATTTCATGCTTCCCATAGACATTTTGAGAATATTGTGTGTGACCTCAGCGTGTGCAGTATACGCACATCTACACATACACACAAAAACACACACATACATACATGCACACACATACATTGACACATGCAGATATACAAGGTGAGGATAATTTCATGTCTGTTTATTTACTTGTTTATTCCTACATTAGCCGAAGAAGGAGATTAATGAATGCGTATACAAATATTCTCACACTGACCCACATTCTCATCAGATTTGCATCGATTTGATTTTAAGGACAACTAACTGAAAGTGGTTTATGCCTCCCTCCCTGCTGATAAATGTGTTTCTCTGACAAACGGATGTAACCAAGTATGAAGGTTGTTAGTGGGAGAAAAAAACACACAGCAGAAATGTGATGATGGAAGTGTTTTAAAGTACAAAGTATCCAACTGCCAGTCGTAATTACTCAGGGGCAATGAAGTTTTCTGGAGAGTAGCATGAAAAGTCGGAAGAAACGCTTATTAGCAAAACAAAGAATATGCATTCTACTAACTTCTGTCTCGAATGACACAGTGTTATGATGACATCACACCATCACTGCAATCAGTATATCTGTGAGGGCATTAGGCAGTCAGTTCAGTCGAGAATCAAGTTGACAGTCGATGAGGTTATATTCTAAAAGTGAAATATATTTAATAGACTGACAGAATGGATTCGCCGATAGAAAATTATGTTAGGTGTTGGCATATGGTGTAAGTTCCAAACTATGCTCAAAATCTCTCGCAGAAAATATTACCATATTACCATAAATTATGCCGAATAAACCAGCTTACATGGAATTATGCGTTGCCACAGTACCCTAGTTTTATTCATGTGTTCGAATCTGTCACTACATCTCTTGCGTACCTAGTTTTCGTTATTGTTTGCTAATGTGACTGACCACCAGTTCGATGAATGCTTATTTACATGACGACTTCTAAGCAGCATAGAACACCAGAGTGGCTTCTGATGGTTAGACCGACTGGAAAATCCTGAAATGTGAATATCTGCTGGATGTGTTTTAGAACACGAACAACTATTCTTACCAATAAATGTACTTGTGTAAATGTGTTCGCTTCTTTTTAACCACCTACTGTCAGTGAACCGGGAAAATCGCTGTGATTCTTCCCCAGTTCCTCAACACACGACCGTGTATAACTGGTCACTCTGACCAAACTCAGCAGACAGATTGAAAAGGAAAGATCTATTCCTTCAAGGAGGAGAAAAAATTGTCATAAATTGTAGTTACTTTACACGATTAACAGGTTACCAATTTAAAAATATAAAAATTATGTTGTGACTAGTTAGCAACTTACCGATAAAAAGGAAATGATGCCACGTTCGACCTAAGTTAGAGCCAAATATAGGGCAAAAGCTCACGCACAAAACACTAACCCATAATATGTCTCCTCTCTGTTCTAACACGTCCCTTCCGTTGTAAGTTTTCGATTAGAAGACCTGTGCAAAATACATCGCAATTTGCTATACTCCCTGAGGAGTTCGTAAGTACCTCAGGCTGTTGGTTTTCTGTTTTCTGGATTTAAGATTTTTATAGGTGAATTTTCTTGAAACTGAATTCTGGCACCGTCAGAATCTCCTCGTTCTCTGATGTGGTTTTTTCGGTTAAGGGATTTCATCATGAGCTGACATCAGTTACAGAACCATTGGAAAACCTGCAGGGAGTACTGGACAGCTGTTTTGATCTGCTCTGGGACTCTTCATCAGTACACACTCACCTCGGAGGATTTGAACCCAAACCTTCTGGTTACAAGGTCAGCGAGCGAGCTCGTAGACCATTAAGTCATTAGGACTTGATCCATTAGCCAGCCCATGAATTCTAACTTCTGCCGATTCATGACATGGCACGACCACTTCCTAATGTCTTCTTCGACGAGTTACTGCCTCATCTTCAAATTGCCATACCTTAGCCGTCATGCCTTCCCACTAGAACCCCTCTGCCGGAATACGGCCAGTCGCTAGTGAACATCAGATTATTTTTCAATTATTGACTTTGTAGAGAAATGTTTGTTTAATTGGTTGGAGGATTTCATCATGAGTCTCAGACTAGGCTGATGAAACAGTTTTCCAGTACTCCCAGACGGTTTTCAATGTTTCTCTAACTGATATCAGCTCATGATGAAATCCCCTGACCAATCAAACAAAAATCTCTACGAAACCAATACTTGATGTGGTTTCTACATGTTCTGGCCACACCATCCCCATGACTCACTTTGTATGTGACTCTTCCACTTTTTTGATAATCCAAGCTGTTTATTTTTCTTTGGCGGTTGGAAAGCAGTAAGCTGGCACACGTCAAGCAAGCAAAAAGCGATCAAGTTCGATTCAGTGATGTTTAATGCGACTTCTTTCTATCTGCACATTTCTCAATGTTTCGTTTCTGGATTTTACTAACCACAGCTTCCCCTGCACAGTAGTCTTTTTAAAGTTAACCGCCAAAGTATTCAGCTTGATAAGTAAACTGTAGGTGATATCATAGACATGGGAAATGCTACTGTTCTTACAGAATTGCTGTAAACGAATTTGTGTAAACTGCACTCTCTTGTAGATTACAACTACACCTCAAGCAGGCCAGAATGGCAGAATGTTTCTCTAAGTATTTTCTGTTTGCATTGGTCACTGAAATATTCACCATGGTAAAAATTTATGGCTATTCTGAAAATGCATCAATCCTTATCAAGAATCATCTCCATGGGAATTCGTCAATAAAATTAATATAAACTCTTATTCGGGGATAGACTTTAAGGTAATGGTAGTCCTATCGGTTAGCTACACTATAATAGTCCTTAGCAAATGTAATTTACCTTATTACTCATTAAGAAATTTCTCTAGCTAGCTTCTAAGTGCTGACGAAAAACCGTAAATTCAAAAGACTCAGCTAATTAGTGATGTCACATAAACACGAAGAGGCAGGTGAAAACCAGAAAATCAGCTGAAGAAGCAGCTGAGAAGATGGTGCACTACGAATCTACATACACCTTCCAATCGACACATACTCCTCTCCCTCAATGACACTGAACCATCCCCTCTTATGTGTTCATGCATCCTTTAACTGGAGATATCGCTCCAGGCTATGGTATGGTTGTTCACGAGCGAGTAGATTCAACTTCTTTCAGGCGCCTCATAGTCATCACTCAGTTGTTTGATTGATGCTCAACTGTCTACAGCTTCAAACAGACGCGTCTCGTTTTATCAAGTCATTCTAGAGGTTGCCGCAAATTCCATAAGAGGTCATTCATCGATTTTTTGGGCATGTAAAAATCCGCAAACACAGAATTTGTCTAGAATACGGTACTATATTATGCATAAAATACCGAGATATATTACACAAACCTCAATCATATTTTAAGGTTTCTGTGGCTGAAAACCGTCAAGTGGAACAGCAATACTGTGTGTCAAAGGCGATCCATGTGCACATGAAAGGTTGCACGAGTGCTTGAAAATGGAAATGGAAAATGGCTCGAATAAACAATATTCAACAGAGAAGGGTATATAATGGTGTATAACCGAACACGTTCGGCGTCGGTGGAACAGTGGTTAGTATACCCGCCAACCATGCGCATGGTCCGGAGTTCGATACCCTGGCCTGCAATTTTTGGGCTACCGATATCCATGCTGAAAATTCCACACTTGAACTGAAAATACGGTGTAGCATCAAGCTGCAATCAAAAAAATACAATGTTTAACTATTATTATTGTTCCCTTGTGTTCCTAGTGGAACATAGGGCTTCAACTGCACGTCTCCACTTGCTTCTGTCTTCTGCTGTACTTTTTCACCTGCATCCATGTTAGTCCGTACTGTTTCAACTCCTCTTCACACGATCTCCTCCACATCACCCCTGGATGTCCCACTCGCCGCTTCCCTTTCGGGCTCCACTCGAGCGACGGCCTGACGCGCGATGTCACCCAGCGGCCTCCTCAGCGAGTGTCCAATCCATCTCCACTTTCTCCTGCATATTTATTGGGCGATTGGTTCTTGTTTCGTTTGTTTGTTCCCATAGTTTCTTGTTGGTGATTCTTTCCGGCCATCTGATCTTCAGTATAGAGCCAGCGAAGACAGCTGTTGATAAAGGTCTGCAACAGGCTGTTGGAAATATTCTTTGTGACCCGCCAAGTTTCTGATCCGTACTATAGAAGAACTGACTTGACGTTTGTATTGAAAATCCGAATTTTGTTGTTGATGCTGAGTGTCGAAGACTTCCAGATTGGTTTCAGGTTGATGAATGTGTTTCTCGCCTTCCCGATTCTCGATTTGACATCCTCGTCCGTTCCTCCTGTAGTTGAGACAATGCTCCCTAGATAAGTGAAAGAAGTTACCTCTTTCAAATCCCTCCCGTTGATGGTGATTGGCGGTGGATGTTGCTGCTGTTGTTGTTGTTGGTTGGTTATTTTCATAAACTCCGTCTTGTCTATGTTCACCTGGAGTCGTGTCTTTGCTGCTTCTTCGACCAGTTTGTCAGTTTTCGCTTGTAAGTCTTCGATTTTGTGTGACGTTAAACATAAATCATCCACGCGCGAAATCCAGGTCTTCTAGGTTCTTCACGTCAGTCCAGGATATCCCTATCTTCTCGTTTCCCACTGTCTGACGCATAATCCAATCCACCACAACTAGGAATATCATTGGTGATAATAAGCACCCTTGTCTGACTCCTGTGTTTACTCCAAACGCCTCGCTGAGTTTTCGGTAGTGGATCACTTGACATGTGCCGTTGTCGTACAGCTGTTGAATAAGGTTGATGAATATTTGGGGCACGCCGTAGTACCCGAGTAGTTTCCAAATTACTTCGCGGTCAACGCTGTCGAAGGCCTCCTCAAAGTCTATGAAGGAAGTTGAGGTAGAGGTTTGATTGCCGTTCCATACTTTGTTCGATGATGATGCATAGAGTAGCGATTTGGTCAGAACATGATTTGCCTTTGCTGAATCCAACTTGTTCTGTGGGGTGGAGTTCTGTATCCAGTGCGTCCTTTATTCTCTCCAGGATGATACGACTCAGAATTTTACTTGGAGTTGACAGGAGCATGACTCCTCGCCAGTTCTTGCAAAGTCCTAAGTCGCCCTTCTTCGGTAGTTTCACGAGGTGACCTTTCCTCCAATCAGTAGGCACCCTTCTTTTCTCCCAGACCTTTTGCAATAATGGAGTCAGCATATCTGCTGTCGTCTCTGGGTTCGCTTTCATTGCTTCCGGGGGTATTCCATCTGATCCAGCTGCTTTTCCAGCTTTCAGAAGCTTGATTGCATTCAAGACTTCAGCTTTCGTTGGAGGACTGGTGTCAACTTGCAGTTGTGTACGTGCTGTTGTTGGTATTTCTGGACGGGTTGCAGGTGGTGGTCGGTTCAAAAGTTCTTTGAAGTGATCCGCCTATTGTTTAATCTGTCTTTCTTCCTTGGTAATTGGGTTCCCGTGGCGGTTTTTTATAGGTTTTAATTGTGTTGACCTCTTCCTGATGTTTAACCATAATAAAATATAATTACTGTACAGCAAATAGAGTATTAATACCAGGTTATTATTTATTATTATTATTTCTTCCTTCACGTTCCCAGTGGAACATAGGACTTCAAGCTAGTGGCTTGAAGTTTCTGTAGCAGTGTTTATTTTACAGGATGGGGTTGCTAGCCTCATGCCCAACCTTTCCTCTTTACCAGCATTATTTCTGGCTCAGCGAGGTAAAGGAGTGCGTCGACCGGGGATCGAACCCCAGACCAGGTTAAATGGGTTAAACTGCAATAGCTAAGCAAAATTCGTGATTATGAAGTAACACAGATGAAACTCATAGTACTTACTACTGAGAATTAGTATAACTTCTATCAGAATATAATTATCATAAATCACAGATTGGAAAGGAATTAACGATTAGATGTGTGCAGTCATTGTCGAATAAGAAATCGTATCGAATATGGAGCATTGATTTTATTTGAATACTTTTGAAACTCTCTTACATTGTTGTGTAATGTGATTCATGATAACGGCTATGATTATTAAGACATATACAATATAAAGTATCTACACAAGTACTGACGTATAGCTGACTACGCATAGCTTGGTAGTTACGGAATTGTGATTATAAAATCATGTGGTTTATGCTGGTTGACAGAGTCACGTATTGTCTGGGTTCTGTCTGGGTTTTCTATTTATATTTTCATTACGTTTTTTTTATGTAACGCACCTATTCTATGAATTTAATTCACACTTTACTACTTCGATTCGATTTTTAGAGTTTCTTGTCTCTTAATGAACGGGAATATGATTGTTAGTTTCATGTAGGCTGTTAATTAAGTCAATATATCTTATTTTATCGACTCTACGAATTGTCATTATCATCATCATCACAGAACGAAGCATAGAATGGCAGTCAAACCTCTCTCTTTACCTCATCTTCCTTAATCCAATTAGAAGAGACCTTCGAGAGACAGCGTTGATCGAGGAGTCATTTGGAGACTACTTCAACACACACTATGGCGTGCAGTGCCCAAGTCTTTATCAATCTCACTCAAGGGTTGTTTTTATGACAGTGGCACGTGTCACGGAAAACTCAGCGAAGCCTGTCTTTGAAGTGAGTGAACACTGGCTTCAAGCCTGTTAAAATCAAGGGTTATATTTGTAATTGTAGTGGACTGGACTGGATTATGCGTCAGACTGTGCGTTAGCGGTGAGTGAGTCAGTGAGTGAGAGGAGAGGAATACACTGTATTGACCGATATAAGAAGATTCCAGAAGATCTGGATTTCGCGGGTGGATGATTTATGCCGTAGAATGTCACACAACCTTAAACACAAACTGGAAGTCTTGCAGGCAGGCAGGCAGGCAAGCGGAAACTGGCAGTTAACTGACTAAAGACACTGCCTGCAGAAGCTGGCTAGGTGAATGGCAGCGAATAAAGAACTGACTCCATCCAGGTGATGAACATAGAGAAGGTGGGAAAGGGGAGGTGATGACGACAACCAACCAACTAACTACTGCCACCAACAACAACAAGCAGCGGCACCACTCACCATCAACGGGAGAAAGAGGTTGAAAGAGGTCACTTCCTTCCTTCACTTATCTTTTCTAGCCTAGGCTGCAGCATCGTTTCAAACACATACAGTCGTCAGAAAGGATCAAGATGTGAAAACTAGCTAGCTAGCCAGACAGAATGGGCAATGCAAGATACGCCTTCATCAACCTGAAATCAGTTTGGAAATCCTCTGCAATAACTCAGCAGTGTATAAACAACAAGATTCGCATTTCCAACACAAATGTGAAGACAGTTAGTCAGTCAGTCAGTTCTTCTTTACGGGTCAGAAACTTAGCAATGGCATCACGAAAAGCATTTCCAGCATGCTAATGTAGACTCTTCTCAACAGCTGCCAACTTCGATGGCGATGAACGAACCAGCCAAGAGTCGATTACTCAACAAATATGTAGGTGGAAATGGAGATGGATTGATTGGGTGTATGCTGACGAAGGCTGAGATCGTCAAATGACATCGCACACAGTGCAGGCCATCACTCGAGTGAAAAGTGAATGGGAAACGACCAGTGGGTCGTTGATGCTGTTGTGACATGGAGGATATGGTGTGAGATGGAGGGAAAAGGAGATGACAAATTATGGAGGATCATGGGGTTAGCCAGCTGAATAGGATAGCAAAGAAATCAAGAAAGTGGAGATGTTCTTTGAAGTCCTATTTTCCCCCTGGAATCCTAGAGAATAATAAATAAATATTATTTTAGGGAAGGGGCGAAGTAGTCCGGTTTATACATTCATGTAACAATGGCCAAGCTAGGGAAAGTGGCTGTACAAATTTCTTCTGAACACACAGACTGGGCTTCTTCAGGTGGATTCCTTTGGATTCAGCTGTATGTGGAAGACAAACTCGTTAAGCAAACTTAAGATTAGTGGGAATGTGACTAATAACTTTAAATGCTGTATTAACGTCCACTTTATGCTCACTTTCTACAAGATGTGCTAAAACAGAGCTACCAATAGATCTTGTTTAGCCCTTGCTTTATCATGATGTTCAGAAATACTATGATGAATTTGCCTAATCATACGTCCGATGAAGCTGGCTCCGCAGCTGCAGTCAAACTGGTAGATACATATAGAGGAGGAGGCAAAATAAGGTAGTTTTTCCTTATTTCTCAAACGTAAAATAGGTGTGGTAGTGAAGACATGACGTACCACCTCCACTGCATTGAAAGCTCCTTTAACTGCATTCTTCAGGTAATCTCTGTGTTACTATTTAGCTGATGTTGTCACCAGGGGACCTCAGTTTTATGAACAATGATTTTCTCGGAGCTGTCGCCCTATTGGCTTGTTTTTGTGCTTAATGCATAATTTTTCTCAATGAACTTATCTGGATAACCATGTTTACTAAGTAATTCTCTAATAATCTTAAGCTCCTCTCTTCGAGGGAGTCGTTTGAACAGATTACCTTAGCTGTATGAACCAGACGCTTTACGAGGTGACGTTTATATTTCAAGGTGCGAAACTCAAAAAATGAGTGCACTGACCTGTTGTTGTAGGTTTCCTCTACACACTCCTTCTCAAGGTGCTATCTTCTTTCCTTTCCAAGAAGACGTCTAGTAGTGAGATACTGTCATTACTTTCTTTCTCTATGGTGAAGTTTATTGCTGAATGCGCATCATTAAACTTGTTGGGGATGTGCATTGCTTCGTTCTCGTTTTTCATAACCACAAATGTGTCATCCATATATCGACAGTAGAAATCCAGTTCATTAATTACTCCTATCAGTGATCCATTCTCTTACTTAGCGAGGAAAAAATTCAGCTGGGATTGGACCTAATGGGGAATCCATAGCTACACCATCAGTTTGTCTATAATATTCCTTATTGAATAAGAAATGAACATTCATTGTACATCTCAAAATAAGTTCCTTCTTCATGGAGGATACAGAAACACGATGTCTGTGTTTCGCGTAGTAATCTCATCACATATAAAATCCACTGTCTCCACTAACGGTACACTGGTGAACAAGGAGGATACATCAAAAGATATCAGAAACTTGTCACTCACATTAAGATCTCTTATTTTTGCGACCGTCTGCCTTATGTTTTACCAATTCGTTATTCAGAGGCTTTATGGACTTCATCAATCATTTTATTATTGCGTGATATGGGGAATTAAACATGTCTAACGCTGGTCGAAATGGAAAACCAATTTTATGCACTCTTAGTGGCCCATATAATCTTGGTGTGACCGTACCACCACACCCGTAGGCTTGAGTAATCCATATAAATCTTCTGTGACACTATCTTGTTCTTTAAGTCTTTTAGCGACTCAAGTTTTTTTCACCATTTTCAGTTGGATCAGTGGAAGCCGACCCTGTATGTGTTCATAACAAATTTGTACAGCCACTTTCTTTACCTTGGCCATAGTTACCTGAATTTATAAACTGGACTACTTTTCCCTCGTCCCCTCCCCCACCTTAAAATAATATTTGTTTATTATTCCTTATGACTCCAAATGAAACATAGGGCTTCAACAACACATCTCCACTTCCTTCTATTGCCTGCTGTCCTCTTCAGCTTAATGACCTCTCGATTGCCCAAAATCTCTCATCTCCTCCTATCTCCGACGCACATCATCTCCTCTGTGTCCCCGTTGCACCAGCGACCCACTGGTCGTTTCCTATTCACTTTCCAATCGAGTGATGGCCTGCATCATTCGACATCCTCAGCCCTTCTCAGGTAATACCAAATCCATCTCCATTTTCTAACACATATTTGTTGAGTAATCAGCTCTTGTTTGGTTTGTTCCCAGCCAGAGTTTCTTGTCGCTAATTCTTTCTTTCGCCATCCCCCTGAACCTTTTAAAAATTATAACTGTCCAAAAGTTTTTCCGTAGACTATACTAGTGTTTAGCATTGTTATTTCTTAATATATGTGTAAAATCCGAGCACTGTGGTAGTATGTAATTCCATATTAATTTGTTTATGAGATATATCACACACACAGAGTGAAACAGTATTATTGTTTCCTGGATGACGAAGTTCCCAACACAATTCAATTATAACAACACAACTTTATTCCTGCCTGTTCTTCATCGAGTGAGGGAGGTAGTAGAAGCCTCCAAATGCCTATTGCACGTATTCCCTCTCAGTTGATTTGATAAATAAAGGCTCAGCAGGTTATCGAGCTATCTCTCCCTCCCTACCTCCTCCCAGTCACATTACATTTTAAAACCCCCCATCTTATCCCACCATCCTATATATTGTATGATTGTGTGTAATTGCATGTACTGAGTGGTATAGCTGAATTATTCTCCACATTACTTATCATATCTTCGGGTCAACTAATCTAGGTATCTGGACTGCTCCACAAGTCTGACTGACTGACTCACCCCGTTCTACTACTTTCACCTATGCATTATTTCACCTGACACACAATCTTTCCAGCAGGTTATTAGATAAACTGAATTGCTGTATTTAATTGGCTCCATAGGCAGGATCCTCCACCTGACAAAGCTTATTTCTAATTCACTTTGTGAATGGTTTGAATACCAGGCACTTTCATTCATTGTTAAGAATTCTCCGCTGTAATATTTTCGAGGTTCCTTCTTTGCATGGAAGCACGTACTACTGATGGTTTATATTCCCTATTGTTAGTGTTGTCATTATTCTATGCATGTTTGACATGCATCTCGTCATTAATATTATTATTACTATTATTACTTTCACTATCATTACCGTGATTATTAATTTTATTTTTACATTTTCCAACATACCTACCGATTAATTTATCGGTGTAAGTATTAATTAAGTTTCAAGGCTTCTCTTAAAGGCCTCCCTTGCCGCCTTAGATTTTCCTTCGTACTACTCAGTTTTTGTACCTTATTGTCACTTAAACATTTCACCAATCCTAATTTTACTGACATATGGTGAGATGATCGGAAATCCGAATATCGATTTGAGTGTATGGGTCTTCTGTAAACACTTCTCATCTTCTTTCCTTTTCACTTTACAAGCTAACATTGGAAACTCCCCTTCTCGATTTTCCAATTCATGAATGAATTTAGTTTCGTTTATTTTCGAATTGATATGTTCAGAAAATCTATTTATGCCCTGTGTTCTAAGTATATTGAATGTGTCATCAACACACCTTCATCATACCTTTTGGGTGGCGCTGAACGTTTCGACTACTAAAGTTTCCCACCTCTTGTCATTTCTTCTCTTTGTGTGTATCAACTTTCGAGGTAATCATATGAGATAGGTTTATTTTAAATGTCACACACAGTAATGATGGAGTATTAACAACTGGATGACAGACAAGGTTTCGAGCATAAATTATTGCCACTCATAATCACATCAATCAGTTTAGTCAGACGTTTTCACAATTTGTCTTATACGTGTATATTTCCTCTCTTGTCTGTCTCTCCAACTTCCCCTCCCTTGTTGTTTGTTGCCACAGTCCATATCTCCGGTATAGGCGGCATTGCATCATTCCGATTGCTGCACGTGTGCGGTGGTGAATCGATAAACGAAGCTTCAGTGAATAAACTCGCGTCCCAGTGGCTTAGTGGTCTACGAGCTCGCTGGCCTTGTCACCAGAAGGTTCTGGGTTCGAACCCTGGCGGTGAGTGCGTACTGCTGAAGCAGGGTCCCAAATTAGGACGGGGGAAACAGCTGTCCAGTACTCCCTGTGGCCGGTTTTCCAATGGCTCTCTAACCAATGTCAGCGCATGATGAAATCCTGTAACCAATCAACTCTGTATCTCTCGCTCCACCTAACTAATTAACTATATCACCTTTTAATATTCTCATCCTATTCCACCCACCCTACTTTTTGTGATTCCATGTAAGGTTGCTTGACTTAACCGGGTCAATCACATTCTAGGTCTAGATAAATTTGTATGTATTCCAGTAATCTAATCGACGCTGATCTACTAGTTTGACTGTCCTATATTATAGCTGACCTCACAGTTAGCAAGCACTACATGGTATTTGATACAGTTTTATCAATTTTTCTTAATTGGATCTATTTGGATGTTTGAGTCGACAGACAAAGTTTATCTCTGCGACAGTTGGCTGGTTGGTTCAAATGTCGACTGAGTTTTAGAAAATAATTCCATTATGGGTAATTTTATTTTAAAAAGTCTCACAGTGTTATACAGTAATGTTTAGTGATGACGTTTCGAGCACAATTTATTGCTCATAATCATATCAAGGTAATCACACGACTTCCTAAATTCATTTGTATAGTTCCATTGTTTTTCACTTGATTTTCACTTGATTTGATTGGTAGTATTATTTTCCATATCTCGGGTATGAGTGATGATTCATTCCTATTGCATGTGTTGTGTTAGGTGTAGATTCGATGAACAAAGATTCAGTAATCAACCTCTCTCTCCACCTACCTAGATTACTTTTTAGAATTTTAACCCTCTCCCACCATCTCATTGTGCGGTTGTGTGTTAATGCTTACAGTGCAACTGCTGAGCTACCTTTCTAAATTACTCATCTTCTCAGAGTCAACCATTCTTACCTTAGCTAAATTCTTATGTTCTGACAATCTGACTACCCTTGACCTACTAGTTTGACTTATGTAGTTGACCTCACTCATAGTCATTGCAAGGTAATTTGTAAATTATATTATTTTGTCTAATTGGGTCCACTGGGTCCTTCAACCTACAGAGCTTGTCCCTGTGTGAGTTTGTAGGTTTAAATGCCACCCTAATTCCTGCTTTATTTAGAATCCTACGTAGGGTCTCAGATGTCCCCTCCCTATATGGTATAACTGTAGATGACTTATATTCTCTCTTGTTTATATTATTATTACTTGTTTCACAATTCTTTTTATTTTTCTTTTGGCTTTTTTCAATCTTCCTAATGAATTTTAAAGGATAGTTATTTAACACCAACGCCTCTTCTATCTGTTTTATTTCATCATTCAGGTCATTTTTGTGCTACTTAGTGCCACTGCTCGGTTTGCTAAACACTTAACTAAGCCTGCCTTCACAGACAGTTAACGGATGAGATGAATTAAAGTCTAAATATCTATTAGCAGAATGCGTTGGCTCTCTATAAACACTAGTGTGCAGTGGTTTACCTTTTTCTATTCGTTTCATTTTACAATCTAACATCACAGCTAATTCTACTTGCTCATTTTCAGTTTCAAATGTGTCAACGTCAAAGAACTTGTCTTGTATTTTATTAATATTATCATTATCAATATTATTATTATTATTACTATCATTTTATAGAAATTTTTTAAAAATTCTGTTGCAATCAACACGAAAGATGAAAAAGTCAGAGTGAGAACCATGGTGACATTTAACAAACAAAACTGAAAATGTCAATATATATATATAAGACTTGAAACAGGAAATGTTAAAATGGTATGTAGTACTTGGACATTTAAGATGAGAAGGTTTTGCTTTTTTTTAAAAAAACAAAAACAAAACATCAATGTGTTGATTAGTAATCAAGTAATCCACACACACACACGCAACACAAACAACAACACTGCACAGCTCACTTGATCTGTACGCTGGCTGAATCACAGTGTGTTATTCAAGTAAAATCAAAGTATTCATATCTTTCATATGCCAGTGTTTCTTCACGATTATCTTTTATGTTTATATCGCCTAGACTCTGTAATTCACCGCGTTCTTTAATCTGGATAAACCAGTCAACTAAATTCACGCCTAATTTATTCACAAATATGCTGTCTTCTTTAAGCATTTTCAAGGCCTCTTGTAGAGTAGCAGGAAGTGATTTCACATCCTTTTCAGTATAACCACCTTGGCCAGGTCTTACACCTGTTGGTGGCGGTTGTAATTTTCTTTCTAAACCGTCTAATCCAGCGGCCAGTGTAGCAGCCATTATAAGATAAGAACAGCCAGCAGACGATGGGACACGATTCTCTATAAATGTGCGTTTCTCATCAATACTCTTTACACGTATGGACATATATCTGTCGTAGAAATCCCAGTTGACATGTGAAGGAGCTAAATGCCTATGAAGTCTTCTGTAACAGTTGACAGTTGGACAGGAAATTGCAGTCAACGCCGGTAAATGCTCTAAGAGACCTGCAAGCCAATGACGAGCCAGCACGGATAGTTTATCAGGATCTGAGATAGAAAAAAAAAGTAGAGTAATGTAGGAATTTATTGATTGATTATAAAGTGATTACAGTTGCAACATGATTGAAAACCACAGAGTGCTGGACAGTTGTTTTATGTCACTGCAGAACTCTTAATCAGAACGCATCTATGATCTTCCCGCTAAGCCTCTTAGTGTAGTCATGGGTGCGTAGTGCTAAAAAGTCCTGAACAAGAAAAAATACAGCTGTCCGGTACTCCCTTTTTTCATTTATTTACGTTCCCTGTGGAACATACAGGGCTTCAAGCTAGTGGCTTGAAGTTTCTGCAGCAGTGGTGATTATTTTTTACAGGATGGGGTTGCTAGCCTCATGTCCAACCTTTCCTCTTTACCAGTTTTATTAACTACTGGCTTAGCAAGGTAAAGGAGTGAGTCGGTGGCCGGGGATCAAACCCCGGACCGACTGCGTGGTTGGTAAGCAGTCTACCGCTGTACCACCGGGACTCCCTAGACCTCATTAACTTTTCAACTAATATTTGTTCATAATTTAACTTGAAAATAATCGAATCCTTTAATGCTGACATTCGGAAATTTACTAGACTGTCTGCCAGAAAACTTCAGAATACGTTGGATTCTCTCTGTGGAAATGTGCTTTGTTGTAAGTACTTTTCACGAAAATTATCCACAATCCTACATTTTATTTCCAGAAATAGATCACAAACATCTACATGAAAAGTGATGCTGTTTTCATGTAGCCTCGTTGAATTATGTCTATATCTATACGCTGTCAAGATGTCTATTCTATAGACGGAAAGTATTGCTAACTATTGTCACCAATTCACAAGCGTTATTGTCTCTGAGCCAAAGAATCCTCAGAATTTGCAGCTCTACCACTGTGGAAGAGGAAATAAACACTCTGTAAAGAATCGTCCTGGAAACTGGCTACCCAGAACGTTTCATCACGAAACTTAAACTACTTAAACTGCCGACACTTTCTCCCCCCCCCAAAAAAAACGTCTCTACTTGAATATTCAACTCAGCGGAGACACAGCAGTAGAAATTTTGATAAACCGCCTGTCCTGCTCACTGAAGTAAACTTTCTTCACGGCTGAACTTCGAATAAATTTCTCTAAGAAACCAGTGATTCACAGTAACGTGAAGAATAAGCTAACACTGTTGGCTGGCCTCATCAGTGTGCTCTACCTGTGGAGCTGGGTATGTTGGCCGTACTCAGCGTTTGCTATCCAAACGTACCATTGATCAATTACCTAGAGTCATGGTTTTATAAAGGGGAAAAAAGATCCCATACACCTCCGTAGCTCGATGCTGGAACAGCTGATCGAATCTGGACATCAAGCCAACCCACCCACAAGTTATCTAAGGGATATATAGGAGTTTCGCTAAAACACTACAAATCAAACTTCTTAAAACCCCACAGAAGTAATGACGATTCATCACATGTTAAAACCTGAAATGTACATGCCGAAGAACAAGTATGTTTGTGGTGAGAACTGTCTGCAAGACAAAGCTGTAAACAACAATTGACGTCGATGTTTACGTCCCAAATCGGGGTCATGAGAAAAAACACAATAACAAAGCTTAACCTTGAGGAACTCAACAACCAGTCACAGCAGACTTAACGTGTGCAAATGCGATTCGCAGATATTTGGCTTGAGTTTCTAAGAAACGTCCACAAAGAGACAACAGAATAACCTTCAACAGGAAAACGGCCAGTCAGAGGACGTTGCTTCTCTGCTAACAATAACGAATAATAGTGCACATAAAAGTCTATAAATATCTGTTGACTTTCTCAATAAACGATCTGTTGCCTGGCCATTGTCTTCTGTTGTTACATGTTCAGTCATTAAATCTACAATGGTCCTGATCTGTCTTAACACCCAATACGTAATTTTAGTGTCATTACTGTACTGTATTATTTTCTCTCCTCACTCCCTATTAAATTTACACCCCTTATTACCACTGTTGCAAACTTGACTCTCCTTCAAATTTCAGTAGAATTCTACTCAACTCCATCATTTAATATGTACGTATATACGTATATATATGCGCTAAAATTAAGGCAGAGAATAAAAGAAGTAAACCGCGAAGAAAAAATTTCCTTTCGACGATTCCTTTTCATAAGCTGTATAAACATAATTCATTTTTGATGTAGTTGTGTTTTTTGAGCTGCATGGTTTATTTCCGAAGCCATTTCATTTGCCATACTAGACAACATCTTTAACACATACTTCAATTTTTTGAATTGAAGTGAGTTTCTGGATTTCTCCACGAGTTTATTATTTATCTCTCCTGATGGGTCACCTTGAAAGAGACACTTTGATTCCACTTGTCTATCTTCACACTCTCTAATTAGTCTACTTGTCTCGGTATTGATTCTTTCCTTGATCTGGAGTGTGACATTTTGTGCGCGAGATTTCTCTCTCATGGTGTGGATTGGTAAATTTTATCTATATCAATGTGCCTGTTAATTGCCAATTCTCAGTGGAATACGAGGCAATCTTCCAAGAATTCTTCAGTGTTCTTGGTGTTTCCTCTGCCTAATATTTCAATATTGTATCAGTCGAATTGACCTCCGTGTTTGTCTGCATGCAGTGAGGCGATATGAGTGAGTGAGTGGATATCATGTCTTTTGACAGCTAGTTTGTGTCCATGGATACGAAGACGAGGGGAGGGGCGTCAACACTCTGGCCAGTGTAGTGTTTTCCGCAGTCATTGCAATTTATTTTGTAGATGATGTTGGTTTTATCTTCTTCCTGTGTTGATTCTGTCTTTTGGATGAAAGAGCAGCTGAGTGAAGTGATTTTGTTGGTTTATGTGCGACATCAATTCGTGAGGGTTTGAAGAGTGTTGCGGTGATTTTTTAGACGTCTTCTAAATATGGTAGGGCGATTTACTTTGTGTTTTTCTTGGGGGTCTTTGATTCGGTTGGCTGCCTCGCTTCGGGGTAGATGTCTTTCGATGGAGTTCCGTGGATATCTATTCTTTTGGAAGACGTCCATGGGAGTGCCGCAATCATTCCTGGCTGGCTGTCTTGAATAGTGTTTGTATACAACTCCTTTTGTGCATTTTTGAGTTGTTGTTGTTGTAATTGAGTACTTGGTCTGTGTGATTTGATTTTCTATAAACTTTAGTTTCTAATTTTCCTGTGATTGTTCGCTTGACTAAGACGCCCAGAAATGGGATTCTGTCGACGGATTCCTCTTCTCTTGTGAATTTGATGTCGCTGAAGACGTCGTTCATTAGGTTGTGAGCCTTGTCCTACTCTTTTCTTTTTACTGCAGCCAACCAATCACGTTCAAGGTTACCCATCAGGAGCGATGACTAATAAACTCGTGGAGAAATTTAAAACCCCACATCAATTAAAACTGAAGCATGCACCTAGGATGTTGCCTAGTAGGGCAGATGAAAGCTTCGCAAATAAACCATTCAGCTCAGAGAAGACAACTACATCAAAATCCTCCAGTTGGGCTATAAATCTCCATTATTTAGCTGGAGGATTTCATCATGAACTGATATCAGTTAGAGAACCGTTGGAAAACCTGGGTGCATTCTTCAGAAAAGTCACAAACTAGGGCGAAACAGCTATCCAGTACTCCTTGCAGGTTTTCCAAGGGTTCTCTAACTGACATCAGCTCATGATAAATGAAATCCTCCAACCAACCAAAACTGGAATCCCGATAAAACGAATACTTGAAAATCTCTATTATATTTAACAAATGTGTGTGCGTCGGTGGTATAGCGGTTAGGACGCTTGGCGACCATGTATATGATCCAGGGTTCGATACCCGGGCGACGCACTCCTTTACCTTGCTAAGCCAGTAATAAAGCTGGTAAAGAGGAAAGGTTGGGCATGAGGCTAGCAACCCCATCCTGTAAAAAATAATCACCACTGCTGCAGAAACTACAAGCCACTAGCTTGAAGGCACCCTATGTTCCACAGGGAACGTCAAGGAAAAAAAAGTTAGAATTCAAGGACCATTGGATCGGGTCCCAGTGGCTCAATGGTCTACGAGCTCGCCTTGCAACCAGAAGGCCCTGGGTTCGAATCCCGGTGGTCGCGTACTGATGAAGAGTCCCAAACTAGGACGAAAGAGCTGCCCAGTACTCCCAGGTTTTCCAGTGGCTCTCTAACTGATGTCAGCTCATGATGAAATCCTCCATGTAATCAAAAATATATATTTAACAAATCATTCATAAGACGACCAATCAGATACTGATAAAATTTTTTCTCGAAAACGTATTACGTAGACAGGGTGACTAACTGGGAATTAGAAAACAGGGAGCAGAATTGAGATGATGTAATAAGTGTGAGGAAATGACTAAGCAATATGATTGTGTGGAGTGGACAAGAACTAGTGGAAAGACAGGGGTGGCCAGAGTAACGTTCCCACCATAATTTTGCTTCCTTTAATTATTCTCATCATCCTTATTTTATTGTAACTCTACTGCTCTTCACTAATAACATTGCGTTTTCATACAGATTTTATAAAAACAGTTTATTGTGTTTCCACTAGTTCTTGTCCACTCTACACACTTATTTTGATGAGTCATTTTCTCCCGATTATTAAGTCATGCCAACTAATACCGCTTTTCTAATTTCCAATTAATCACTCGTTCTGGACTACACCCTACATTATCTGTCTAACTGTGTCTACAAAATGGAATGCTTGCAATGTAATGTGACATACATCGGATAAATATCGCGAGAAATCAAAATCAGAAGAAATAAACACCGTAGAGCATCTGTTCGACCACCGTTCATCAACCGTAGGTCGTCTACACAACACGCTACGCTATAGAATCAATCAGGTCACAAAATTGATTTTGACGTTGTTGAAATCATCAACCAGAAATAGTTTCAGAAATCACAAAGAGCGTCTAATATCACGAGAAGCACTTCATATCAAATGGAATCCAAATTGTCTGAACTGAATAGGAATTATGGACTAAAAGACAAATTGACCTGGTTACACCACAACACCTCCAGTTACTCGCATAAAATGACAAAATCAACACGAATGTGATATGCAAGTTCACTATGTAAGCACACACTGCCTTTATAATTTTACACACTGATCAAATCCAACAATCTACACGTGGTTTTGTTATCTTCACCAACTGGCTATCTCAACAACGAAAAATGCCCACAGACTAACGAACGATGATCAAGTTAGTAAACTTTATTTCGATTCCATAACAGATGTACTATTACTTGTGTTATTTGGTTTAGTGATCTTCATTGTTATTTTGACTTTCAATATGTCCTCCTTTTAACTTGACCTAACTTGTCTATTTTCCCACCCACCTCTTAACTCTTTGTTATATATATGCTGAGATTTTGTAAATTCCGGTTTAATAATACTACTTTGATAAAGCTATTAGCAGCATTAAATAGCGAATCGTCGTCAGTAGAAACAACAACATCGTTTTGTTTTTCATTCAATGGGAAATGCAAAAAACAAAACTTTTATAATAATGTACACCCTAATCAGCACCAACCGACTGACTTCAGTTTACACCCCACATTACGTAATACGCTTTCCAAGGATAAATTTCACCAGTAGTATCTGATCTGTGGTCTTATAAATTCTCTGTTAAACGTAATACAATTACGATTATTGTACAACTGCTTGTGAACGAGAATGAATCGTCGAAAAGAAAAGAAGGGAAAGTTTTCTTCGCTGTTTTACAATTTCCTGTTCTTATAACTCAGGACTTCAATAATAAATAGCACAAAAAAGGGAAATATGACTTACCTTTACTGTCGAAAAATGCATTCCGATGGGTATCAGCATACCACAAGGAGTGATTATAATGACAGCCACTAGCACTGCTGTTCAACAAAGGCATAGTCATAAATGAAACTGCCATATCATGCTTTGAGCCGATTTCTTTCGCGGCTTGCTTAAATATGAAATAATTATCAGCGGCTGATAATCCCCAGGTCGGCATTAATGGAGCTTCTAACAGTGCTTCACCGTCTTCATTACTATAATCTTGTATATCGATTCTAGCCAGCTGCATATTATAGTCAACATCAGCAAAATAATCCTCGTAGAGAGCCAGTAGACTTGTTGGATACATGTTAATCGGTGTAGTGTACGGTACAGGCGGTTTAATTACATGCTGTGCAACATTTTGTGATTTTGGCTTTAAAAAGGAGGCTTCAACAGATTCTTTCGTAAAAGCTCGAAATTCTGGTTCAAAAGCTGAATATAGGCGTAAGTTATATTTGTCTTCAAGTTCTTTGACTAGTCTATCAGCAACAGTTCTTGGATAAGCCATCATTGGTTGATTATCCGGCCAGACTAAATCGCATATAACAGAACAAACACTATAGCTGTGTTTATTTTCCTCTCTACTTGAATTGCACTTGATGCCTGTTTGTGTCTGAAGAATTCTACTCTGTGCACCCCAATTACACGGGTGGAAAGTTGAAAAATCCGGTTTTAGGTAATTATTTAAATGTTTCCTTTGCAGTATTTCAGGGATGTTAATCATCTACAATTGAAAATATCTCATCACACTAATGTGAAACCGAAAATTTTTAAAAATATATATATTATAGACAGTATAAGATAATAATATTACAATATTATTAATCAAGTGGACCACAAGGGAAAAACAGGAAAAAAAATTGAAAAATCTTAGCTGCCTATCGACTATAGACATATTCCATATCGGAAGGATGTATACAGGTGAACAACTTCAAAGACCACTTACTCCATATGATATTATAGTGTACTTCAATATCAAAGATATGGTTCCCAAAATGTCACAAAGTAATTGTGTCTGTAGGATAAAGTGTTCAGAGTGCGAAGCTTGCTATATATATGGGGAGAGCAGTAGGCAGGTGAAAGTCACAGCGAATGAACACTGACCATGCACGAAACGCTCACCTAGAAATGAAGTAGAATTAAAAAGTCCAGAGAAAAGATCGCCTATAGCAATGAATGCGATTGACAGGAGACATAAGATTGATTTCGACAATGTCGAAATTCTAGGAAGAGGATTTCATTCAACACATGAAGAAAGGTTGACCTCTGAAGTCTTGTATATATTTTGGAAAACCTGGGAGTACTGGAAAGCTCACTCGACAGACCAACAGACGGGTTTGGACGGGGCGATGTTAGCTGACTGACATAGGATGGATCTATGGGGTTGGAGAGGAGTTAGCTAGTGGTGGTGGTGGTTTTGGTAGTCAAACGAAAACATGGCTTCATGATCAGTCAATGAAATCCATGAGGGTTAGTCTAAGCTCGTTAGCCAGCCAGGCAGTCAGCCACGTAGGGAGGTGTAGACTGCCTGGCTGTGGTCATCAGGATATTAGGAACCAGCGAAGGTTGGAGATAATTGATGATATGGCTGGCTGGTGCAGATTCATTCACTCTTTGTCATTTATCATATCCATTAAAAAAATCTACTGTTCTTCCATATTGTTCCTATTCTTTTTCCCTCACTGACACTTCTGTTTATTATCTCTGTCTCTCTGTTTTGAATCTCTCTTCATTGTCTTCTGTTGCTTTGTGTGGTATATGAGGGAGTGTGGCAACTGGAACTGGTGGACATCTGTGCAAATGTCTACGCCGAAACCACTCAGTCAGTCAAGTGGCATTCTAGGTATATAATCCATATAATATTCGTTATTTTACTCGCTCTAATGAGCAATTTAAACTAGATAAGGTGTATGAAATAGGAAGGGAAAATTTCTCTAATGCACACACAACCGTCATCACGACTACATGGTTTATTCATATAACCAGTTCAGTAAACCACTTGAGGTCAAGGGCTACTTGTAATTCGTTTTATGCATAAATGTGTTGATAAAGTTGCAGAAAAGACGAACGTTGAAATTCAATTATATGAAAGTATAAAAATAAAGAATAAGACAAGCTTAAGACAAGTGCAACACAAATCAGAATAGGAATACTATGCACAAACTACATTTTGAATGTGTTTATTTTTATTTAGAATTCCATTGCGTTCCAGGTGGAACATAGAGACTGCTTCTATTCAGATGGCTGACCCCACTATATTCCCCATAATCTCTCATCTCCTCCTGCATCCAACTCACACCGTCTCCTCCATGTTACCGTAGCACCAAGCAAACACTCGTCGTTTTCCATTAGGATTCCACTCGAGCAATGACCTGCATTGCGCACCATGTCATTCGACGACCTCCTTCCTCAACGTGTGACCAATCTACCCATCTCTATTGTTTCCAAACATACTTGTTGAGTATTCGGCTCTTCGCTGCCAGAGTTTCACACTGCTGATTCTTCCCGGCTGGCAGGTCGGCTGGCCATTTGATCTTTAGTACTGAGCCAGCCAGCCAGTGAAGTTAGCAGCTGTTCATAAAAGTCTACAGTGGCCTGTCGCAAAGGCTTTTCGTGACTCACACGCAGTGCAAGCTTCTCACTCATACAGAAGAACTCACTGACTGACTGACTGAATGACTTCACTTATATTTCTGTTAAAAATCCGAATCATATCATATCAACTTGACATGATTATGAGCAATAGTTTACGCTCGAAACGTCATCAGTTAATATTACTGTACAACACTGTGTGATTTATCAACATAAAATCGTATCTATAATGGAGTTATGCTCTACCACAGTGCCCAAGTTTTATACTTATATCAAAAATCTGAATCTCCTTCTGTATGCTATTGAGTTATTGCAGAAGATTTCCAAACTGGTCTCAGATCGACAAATGGTGTACCTCGCCTTTCCCATTCTGGCTGGCTGGTGATTTTCACATCTTGATCCTTTCCGACGACTGCATGTGGTTGAAACGATACTGCAGCCTAAGCTAGAAAAGACAAGCGAAGGAAGGAAGTGACCTATCTCAACCTCCTTCTCTCGTTCACGGTGATTGGTGCTGCTTGTTGTTTTCGCTGTTGCTGTTGTGGTGGTGGTGGTTGGTTGTTGGTTGGTTATCTTCATCTCCTCCATCTCCACCTTCTCTATGTTCATCACCTGGATGGAGTCAGTCCTGTCTTCGCTGCCTTCCAGCCAGCCAACCAACCTCTTCAGCCAGTTGGTTGCCAGTTTTCACCAGCCTGCCTGAAACTCTTCTGGTTTGTGTGGCATTTAACGGCATAAATAATCCACACGTGAGTGCAACGTATTCCTGTCTTCTCACACACAATCACTCACCGCCAACGCACAGTCTGACGAATAATCCATTCCAGTCCACCACAATTTCGAATATCACCTTCGGTGATAATATGCAGCCAGCCAGCCAACCAGTCACCCAGCTTGTCTTACTCCAGCATTCACTCACTTCGAAGGCAGGCTTCACTGAGTTTTGAATTGTGGATCACCTAACATGTGCCATTGTCATATAGACAACTCCTGCGTGAGGTTGATAAAGACTTGGGGACAACAAGTTGTAGTGTTGAGGTAGTTTCCAAATTACTTCTCGGTCAACGCTGTCTGTTAAAGGCCTTTTCGAAGTCGATGTGAGAAGTTCTGTGATGATGATGATAATGATGCGTAGAGTTGTCATTTGATGATCACATGATTTGCCTTTCATGAATCCAGCCAGCTTGTTCGTGTGGGGCAGGTGGAGTTCTGCATCCAGTGCACCTCTCTCTCTCCAGTATGACGCGGCTTAGTATTTTATTTGGCGTAGGTGGACAACAGCATGATTCCACGCCAGTTCTTGCAGAGTGAGGCGTAACTCGCCCTTCTGTGGTAACTTGACTAGGTAGGTAGCCAGCCAGCCAGCCTTTCTTCTAATGGACAGACAACTTCCTTTTCTTCCTTCCAAACCCTTTGCAATAATGGCGTCAGCATATCTATCTCAATCTCAGTGCTGTTTTCAGTGCTTCGGAAGAATGCTGTCTGTTCCTGACTGGACTTCAGTAGCCTGATCACATTCAAGATATCTGCTTTCGTTGGAGGATTGATGTCCACTGGCAGGCAGTTCTGGGCGTGCTGTTGGTGGTAGAGGTATTTCTGGACAGGTTGCAGGTGATAGTCAATTCAACACTGCTTTGAAGTGATCAGCTATTTGTTTTATTTTGTTATATTCCGAATGTCAGATAGCTATATTCAATCTGCACCCGTAACCTTTGTTCTCTGGACTTCACTATTAGTGCAATCAATTTAATTGTCTTATTAATTCTTACTTCTGTTAATTCACGATATATGTATATGGTGTGACAGCCAGTCAATTTCATCAGACTGTACGTGTCCACACATCGGACTTGATAGGCTCTACTGGTCACAGTTTCTCACTAGAAATCGGTTAGGGTTGTCCCAGTGACTTGCTGATTTGTCAGTAAGCGATCATCTTGTATTCTAGGTTCGATTCCCTTTGGGACCATGAGATACTTCTTACCGAAGAGTCTGAAACTAGGGCAAAGCAGCTGTTGAACACTGTAACTTCCTTCATAAACCAGCTGAGTCTTTGAAAGTCAACACTTGCTAATCAAAGTTGGGTAGAAATTTTTGTAGTTTATAACAATCTACCTTATTCCAGAAATATAACACTTCACATGTTCTGTGTGCATTTGCAACCTGGTGGTAGGGCACCCACACAAAACACTGAATGGATGGTCAGAGTAAGTGAATTTTTTGAAGTGTAAGCAAAATACTTCAAGAATTTTCAACGCTGAAAAGTTAATCATGTCAGACACATCTTGTTTAGCTTTATCTTAGTCTAAAGCAAACAAAAATGTATTACTAGATTAATAATAAAAACAATGCGTTACAGCATTTCATTATGAGCTGACAGCAGTCAGAGAATCATTGGAACCTGGGACTACTGGACAGCTGCTTCGTCCTGCTTTGCGACTACTCCTCATCAGGGGGTTTGAACCCCCGGCCTTCTGGTTACAAGGAGAGTTTGTAGACCATTGGGCCACTGGATCGGGTCCCAGTGGCTTAAAGGGTCTTTTGATGAAATCCTGTAACCACTCAACTAAATCTCTGCAAGCTAAAACTTGAATAAATAATTTACTGAATCTTAATACATAATAAAAAACTTGGAGGATCTGGACTTCGCCGATGTGATATATGTCTGATTTCCCACAAACTGGAAGATATGCAAACGAAAAGCAACAAGTTGTCGATAGTAGAAGCATTAAAGATAGGACTTTAGGTGAACATAGAGAAAACAGAGGTAATGAAGATTCCTGGGAAACAACACCATTAACAACAACAGACAACGATCGGCATAAATGGGAGGAACCTGAAGGAAACAACCTCCTTTACCTACCTACCTGGGAAGCATCGTTTCAACTACAGGCCGACGGAACTGACGAGGATATCAAAGCAAGAATCGGAAAAGCAAGACAATCTTTCACTACTCTCAAGTCTGTGTGGAGATCGACAGCACCACTCAGCATGAAAATGGAAATAAAATCCGGATTTTCAACTCCAATGTGAAGTCAGTCAGTGCAACTACATACGGATCAGAGACTTGCGGCGTCATAAAGAGCATCTCAAACAAACTACAGAGCTTCATTAACAGTTGTCTTCGCTCAATACTCAAGATCAGATGGCCGGCCAGAAAAGATCAGCAACAGAGATCTCTGGCAATGAGCGAACCAACCAGGAACCGATTATGAAACAAATAGGCAGGAAGAAATGGAGATGGATTGGCTGGCCATACTCTGAGGAAACAAACCATCAAGTGACATCACTAGACAAGCCATTGCTCGAGTGGAGCCCGAAAGGGAAGCGGCGAGTTGATCGTCAGTGCGAGGGTGACTTGGAGGAGGTCATGTGAAGAGGAGATGAAAACGTGTGGGCAGACTTGGAACCAGGTGAAAACTTTAGCAGAGAACCGAACGCAATGGAGACGCACGGCTGAAGCCCTATGTTCCTCTAAGAATTAAAGGAAATAATAATGTATATATATATATATATATAAAATTTGGTTTTACTTCAAATCTCGGTCCAAAAGTTATTGAGCCTGAATATAATTCACAATCGCCTGATGCAATTTTACCAGCCAAACGTTTAGGTACCAGTTTACTGAGATGCAATCCATTTAAATCAGGGACACAGACTCTTATGAAATCGTGTTGCTCCACATTTTTCAGAAAACATTTCGCTTCTTCGGATAATTGTTTTTTACCATCTGCAGCCATCTTGAAGTGATTAGCCTGCCAATTTACTAAATAGGTGAAGGAAACAAAACAGTAAAGTATTTTAATTAATAAACTAACTTTTGCATGATTTTCAAAAGTACTTAGATTGAAAGACATGCAATCGATTAACTAGATGGAAGAGAGGTCAGTACCGGCTGGTTAATTCTCATCTTCTTAGGACTCCTGGACTAATGACAAAAAAGGTTGTTAAATCTACACAATCAATAATGATTGATAAAAGAATATTATTATGTCCCATGAGAAATCGTTCAAACTCTAGACTAACTAACTAACTAATTCATATGAGATGAAAAAGAAACTAAATGACATTCAAGCAGAGAATAATGAAAGAAATGGTTAGTTTTGATATAACTAGTCTTTATACTAATATACCAATCAATATGGCAGCCTTAGAAGCAGTCAAAAGAGAACTAACTGCAGATCCTGAACTCTTATCATAGGACGAAGCTGCCCATTGAAGGAATTATTTTAGGAATTCAGTTATGCTCCCTCACATCTACTATCTTTAAATTCCAAGGCAAAATATATAGACAAACAGAAGGTGTAGCAATGGGATGCATCACCAATATCCCTTATCATAGCAGATATATTTTTGGACAGTTGGGAAAATATGGCTCTTAATACATTCACCTAATCCTACTCCAAAAATATGGTGGAGATATGTGGATGACACTTTCACACACAGTGTTAAAAACACAACATATCTCCCTCTAGCTTCTTGACACATATAAACTCACTAGTAGAGGGAATAAAATTCACATTTGAATCGCAAAATAAACAAGGAGAATTAGCTGTGATGTTAAAGTGTAAAATAAAACGAATAAAAGAAGGCAAACTACACACTAGCGTTTATAGAAAACCAACTCATTCTGCTAATAGATATTTAGACTTTAATTCATCTCATCCGTAGTTATCTGTTGAGGCAGGCTTAGTTAAGTGTCTAACAAACCAAGCAGTAGCACTGAGTAGGACACGAAAAGACCTAAATGATGAAATAAAACAGATGGAAGAAGCATTGGTGTGAAATAGCTAACTATCCTATAAAATTCATTAGGAAGATGAGAAAAGGTTGAAAGCAAAATATAAATAATGGTGAAACTAATGATGATAACATAAAAAAGACAGAATATAAGACATCTACTGTTATACCATATAGGGAGGGGACATCTGAGACCCTACGTAGGATTCTTAATAAAGCAGGAATTAGGGTGGTATTCAAACCTACAAACTCGCTCACTCAGGTAGGACAAGCTCTGTAGGTAGGTTGAAGGACCCTATGCGTTGACACAATTAGACAAAACAATATCATTTGCAAAATACCTTCCAACGACTGTGAGTTAGGTCAACTACCTACATGAGTGAGTCAGACCAGTATATCGGGGGTAGTCAGATCGCCTGTGAGAACATAAAAATTTAGCTGAGGTTAGAATGATTGATCTCACAAAGATAAGTATTTTAGAAAAACCAACTCAACACTGCATTGCACTGCATACATTAACACACAACCACGCAATACGGTGGGTGGAACAGAGTCAAAACTCTAAGAATTAATATAGGTAAATGAAGATGGAGGTAGGTTGATAACTGAATCCTTGTTCATCGAATAATCTACACCCAACATATGCAATAGAAGTGATTCATCATTGCTAATACCAGAGATATGAAAGATATTATTACCACCAGTCAGTCATTCAAATCAGAGGAGGATAATAAATAGTGTTAAATTGTATTCAATTCACATTATGATATTCTAACAAGTTAATTATTTTTACAAAAACTTTTACTTACAAAAATCATTAATATTATTTCTGAATGTACTTTATCTGGTTTTATTCAAATGTCTAGTCATGAATTTTTACTCGTGTATATAAATGAAGCAAAAAGTTGTGTTAGTAGTGCCTTGATATGATTATGAGTGACAATGATAATTTGTGCTCAGAACGTCATCAGTTAATATCACTGTATAAGAAACACACTGTGTGTGATTTATCAAAACTAAAATTTTATCCATAATGGAGTTATACTCTACCACCAGAGTGCCCAAGTTTTATACTTAAATGAAGGAATAAAAGTGGTTGGCATTCAAACCACTCACAAACTCACTTAGAAACTAGCTTTATCAGGTTGAGGATCCTGCCTATGGAGCCAATTAAACACACAGCAATTCAGTTTATGCATAGGTGAAAGTAGTAGAACGGGGTGAGTCAGTCAGTGAGACTAGTGGAGGAGTAAAAAATACCTGGCAAGATGTAGAATGGATGACCCTGTTAAGATAACGAATGTGGAGAATGTGTTTAGCTATACCACTCACTGCACGGAATTACACACAAGTATACAATGTAGGATGATGGGATAAGATGACAGTTCTAAACTCTAATGTAATAGGGTTTGATAAAGGGAGAGATTGGTAACTGGCTGAGGGTTTATTTATCGAATCAACTGATGGAGAGAATACGTGTAAAAGGAATCTGGAAAATTCTACTACTTCCTCCTCCTCCGCCCGATGTCGAGTAGGAAGGAATAAAAGTAACTATAAACGAGAAGTTTCGAATTTGTTGTTGTAGTAATAGCTGATGACATGATTTTGAACAAAAAATAAATGATTTATGTATGACCAAACCAAGTTCACTTTTAACAGTTTGAAAAAATTTGGGCTTTGGGTGGTATATGGTATTCATTATCATAAAGGTTTGCTTGTATTTCCCAGTGAATGAATGAATGAAAAGCAAAACGATATTATCGTTGCTCTTACTGACGTTTCGCTATTTGACCTGGTTGCAACACCCCCTCCCCCATGAAGTGACAAAATCAACATGAATGTGATATGCAAGTTCACTATGTAAACACACACTGCCTTTATAATTTTGAACACTGATCAAATCCAACAATCTACACTTGTAAAATTATATTTGTAAAATCTCAGCGAAATTGAAATGATTAATTCCAACGTTTCGTTCGGCAATCTGGTCCGAACTTCTTCAGGGAAATTAATCGAATTAACATAACAGAGGTTTATATATAAAAGGAACAACTCATGTTTTTAAATTTTGTCCAATCATGAGTCATGCAACAGTCATCAACATGTATAATAAATAAATAAATAAATAAATAAAATAGTATGTTTATAAATAAAAGTACATCTCTTGTTTTTAAATTGTTTGTCCTATCATGTGAATCAAGAAACAGCTATCAAAAGGTATAATAAACAAAACAAAACAAAATTTTTATATGAACTGTGATCAAAATTTGACCTCACACTTTCAAAATTAGTCTACTTTTGTTAAAATATATGTGTACATGCAGTATCAATGGTGTGTGTGTGTATGTGTGTGGGTGAACTGTCATAAAACATTTGTTGTTCTCATAGGAGCTGTGATCAAGATTTGACCGGATAGTTACAAAATAATTGAGAAGTTCGGACCAGATTGCCGAACGAAACGTTGGAATTAATCATTTCAATTTTATGATTGTCTACTTCTCACTCAGCGCTCAATTATTTTGCAACTATCCGGTCAAATCTTGATCACAGTTCATATGAATCTACACTTGGTTTTTTTATCTTTACCAATTGACCAACCTGACAACGAAAAGTGACCCCATACTGATGGACGATGATCAAGTTAGTAAACTTTGTTTTGATATCATAACAGATGTACTATTACCTTTGTTATTTGGCCTAGTGATCTTCATTGTTATTTTGACTTTCAATATGTCCTCCTTTTAACTTGACCTAAGTAGCCTATTTTCTCACCCACCTCTTAACTCTTTGTTATTATTTTATTTTATTTATTTTGATTACAGCTTGGTTCCACACTGTATTTTCAGTACAAGTATGGAATTTTCAGCATGGATATCGGTAGCCCAAATTTACAGGCCGACCATAGATATCGGGTGTGCGCCGGCAGGGGATCGAACCCCGGACCATGTGCATGGTCAGCGAGAGTCCTAACCACTGTGCTGAGTGGATTTCGTAAATTCCGGTTTAATAATACTTTGATAGAGCTATTAGCAGCATTAAATAGCGAATCGTCGTCACTAGAAACAACAATATCGTTTTACGAGTTGATCACGGACTGATATCAGTTAGAGAACCATCGAAAACCAAGGAGTACTGGACAGCTGCTGTTTCATCCTAGTTTGGGAATCATCGGCAGTACGCACCCACTGGGATTCGAACCCAGGACCTTCCGGTTACAAGGCAAGCTCGTATACCATTCAGCCACTGGGACCCGATTCAATGGCTCATGAATTCTAACTTCTACCAATTCGTGATTTTAGCGCGACCCCAACTATTGTCGTTGGTGGAAATCCATCCACACACGTGACTTCTAATTGGACCTCACTGGTCACGACTTCTCACTAGAACTGCAGGAAGCTCCAACCTGTAGCAAGTCACTAGCGAGCATCAGAATAATTATCTATAGTTTGGTTTGTAAGGATTAGTTAGAATTCATGAGCCATTGAATCGGGTCCCAGTGGCTGAATGGTATACGAGCTTGCCTTGTAACCGGAAGGTCCTGGGTTCGAATCCCAGTGGGTGCGTACTGCCGATGATTCCCAAACTAGGATGAAACAGCAGCTGTCCAGTACTCCTTGGTTTTCGATGGTTCTCTAACTGATATCAGTCCGTGATCAACTCGTAAAACATAACTAATCCTTACAAACCAAACTATAGATAATATCGTTTTGTTTTTCATTCACTGGGAAATCCAAAAACCTTTATTATAATGAATAAATAAATGAATTGTATTGGAAACTTCGTCACGCAGTAATTAATAATGATGTTTCTCCGTGTCTAGTTACCTACCTTTTTATCTATTCAAGTCATATCATTGCACTCATATGATGAATCTGCTTACTTCATGTAGAATTACCTCAATATTGAGGCATCATTTACAAAAAAAAAACCACAACTTATTTTGAGGGATTTTTCAATCTGTCAATCAACCGGTTATAATTCTTTTCAATTCATAACATTCATCTAAATTATAGGTTTGCATCGAATTGACAAATCAGCCTATACTGAAAGTCAGTCACTTGTAGGTATTTTTCACAGCTTACATAAATTTAAATGCTTAGTAATGAACTATCTCGAATGATCATGTAGGCCGCAATGTAGACGATATCTTGAAAGCGTGTGGTACATGTGTACATGTTATTAAGGAGAACTATACGGCAAATATTTCATAGGTTAGCCAATACCAGGAAGAAAGTAAAAAGGATCCTTACATTTGGTTCCCTTGATAAATTTCGATAAAGAAAGGAAGATGAAATTTGCAGTGTAAAATGATATCATTGTATTTCACAGGTTCTCATCAGCTGCAGACTACCTGAAATTACAATGATTATATAGATGATAATAACATACTTTAATGTTTAAGTAGTAGTAGAGAAGAGATAAAACTGACGCATCCAAAAAAGAATGAAAGCATTACAATTTTTAGTTTAAGTTATCATCATGATTTTATACACTTTTAAAGTTGAAAAGAGGGGAGAGTAGAGGGGTAAGACAGAAAACAGAAAAAATTGTTAATTAACAGAACAGTGTTAGCTTGTAGCTTGTTCACATAGCAAGTCAAAAAGCAAAAGCGGTCACAGTTTATGTGGTTAAGATTTGTTCAGTGAGTCGAGATCACTCACTGAATTAGATGACTAATTATTTATTAATGTAATCAAAATCAAAATTCAATTACCAAAGGGAGTGAGAGGTTCACCACACACACTCTCCTTCTGTATACATAAGTCTGGTTGGTTTAAATCGTTTGATTGCGATCGCTTCGGCAAATCGTAGTAAATTTGCTGTCCTTTGTCTATTTAATATTTTGAAGGACATAGAAATCTCTACGAGATATCTGGTATCCACAATATGTCTGGTAATTGCACTCTGAGAATATCTGCTTCCTTCCTTCCAAGAAACCTTCCAAGCAAATTGACTACGATTTGCAGAAGCGATCGCAATCAAACGATTCAAACCAACCAGACTTATGTATATGGAAAGAGAGTGTGTGTGTGATGAACCTCTCACTCCCTTGGTAACTGAATTTTGATTTTGATTACATTAATTAATAGTTAGTCATCTAATTCAGTGAGTGATCTCAACTCGCTGAACAAATCTTAATCTCATAAACTGTGACCGCTTTTGTTAGTTTTTGAGTTGCTATGTGAACAAGCTACAAGCTAACACTGTTTCTGTTAATCGATTTTTTCTGTTTTCTGTCTAACCCCTCTACTCTCCCCCCTTTTCAACTTTAAAAGTGTATAAATTGATGATGATAACTTAAACTAAAAATTGTAATGCTTTCATTCTTTTTTGGATGCGTCAGTTTTATCTCTTCTCTACTACTACTTAAACATTAAAGTATGTTATTATCATCTATATATAACCATTGTAATTTCAGGTAGTCTGCAGTTAGCTGATGAGAACCTGTGAAGTAGAATGACGATATCATTTTATACTGCAAATTTCGTCTTCCTTTCTTTATCGGAAAAGGATTCTTTAAAATTTATTCCTGTTCATGTCTTTTTTTTAAATCCTTCACTTTCCTAGTTGAACAGAGACCGCTTTCAAGCTAGAGCTTTGAAGTTCCCTTAGCAGTCGGGTTTATTTTCGCGGTGTTGCTAGCCTCATTCATGTTCAACCTTTCTCTCTTTAAGGGTCTTATAACCGGCTTACCGAGGTAAAGTAGTGCGTCGATGGCCGGGAATCGAACCCCAGGGCACAAAGTGTGTGGTTGTCGAGAAGTCTACTGCTAAACCACACACACACACCCATTCATGTGTCAGGTTGTAATTGATTAGTATCTGACGAGAGACATTCTAATTCCGAATTCAACAAATGAGCAATTGTGTTATTAATAGAATATCACAGCAGATGAATAATTGTCATTGTATAGATAATCTGTTGAAGTTATTTTGCAGTTTTCTAAGTTTAATTTTGTCACGGTACTAAATCCACATCATTAACTCACAGGATAACAGAAATATACATACTACTGAAAACACTGAATAATCACAAGTATTCATTGTAAGTTAATGTTGTATTAAATTTTGCTACATAACATGAATTTTCAAGAGCTGGTTTGTAAGGATTAGATTTGTTTTATTTCGAGTTCTACCACGGACTGATATCAGTTGGAGAACCGTTGAAAACCAGCTGGGGGAGTACTGCCAGACAGCTGTTTCACGCTAGTTAGGGAATCATCGGCAGTGGTCACCCACTGGGGTTCGAACCCTCAAACTGGTAGAATTTAGAATTCATGGGCTATTGAATCGGGTCCCAGTGGCTGAATGGTATACGAGCTTACCTTGTTTGTAGCTGGAAGGTTCTGTGTTCGAACACTCCGTGGTGGTTGCGTACTGCCAATGATTCCCTAACTAGGATGAAACAGCTGTCCAGTACTGTCTGCTGGTTTTCAATGGATCTCTAACCGGTATCAATCCATGGTCAAACTCGAAGTAACAAATTCATTAATCTCAAATTCTTTTTCACTGGTGGTTCATTAGTAAAGTAATCTCATGTTATGTTTTAGACCTGGGTTCGATTCCCAGTAGACCTACCCCCAAACTTCGCCTAGATTACTAACCGGTGATCAGCCTTGAAAAGTAGAAAGTTTGAGCATGAGCCTACCAATCCCCTACCCTGTAAAAAGCCAACACCGTAAATGAAATTTTAAACAGCCTGATGTCCTATGTTCCATTTGGAGTGCAGAAGAATAGAAAATTCACATCTTTTAGTCATTCATCAACATTCGTAAGCCTGTTGCACTTATTGTTACTCCTTTTTCTTTGGAATAAGATGAGAGTTCAGTCTTTTGGTATTCCGAAAATGTCTGTGTTACCTTGGCGTGTCTTACTGATAAAATTTATCGTTAGTAGTATATAAACCGACTTTCACAGGCATAAAAACATCAAATAGCAGGGAGATAGATTTGATCCCAGAGAATGCAAATGATTCAGCATTGAGGAGACATATGGCGCACGTAAAAGGAGCGCAAAGAAACACAATATGAGGGATGGCCAGAAGTAGCACAATACGGAACATCTGTGCAAATGATGCGCTGAAGTTAAGGTGTACATATTTTTGCTATACAGACATACACCAAATTGCCAATTACCATGAATTTAAATAAACCAAGTACAATAGTTTTTGTGGAATAAGAAGATGGCACCATCATTGCTTATTTCCTTGGCTTCTCATCAGCTGCTTACAGGCCAAAGTAATTATTAAGTATATCTACAGAAACAATTTTAACATACTTGCACAGAGTTCATTTTTAAACAAAAATCAATCAATGAATATATGCATAAAATAATAATATATATATAATAATAAAAACTTTATTCCAAACAATAATAATCATATACAATGGAATGTTTCGGCGATACGCAGTCAAACTAAAGAGAGAGAGAGAGACAGTGAAGACATCCAGTTACCAGGCAGGGCAAAGAAAGACTGATAACCACTTGTTCCTGAACACACAAGTCAGGTTTCAGGTGCCTGTTGGAAACTGCTTCGGCAGACTTAAGGAGAAATGAGCTGTTTTGCCTACTGATAATTTTGAACGATCTTGCGACGTCCACTTCATGACATGTGTTAAAGAGATGCCTGGCGATGGCATTGTTAAAAGGATTTGTTCCCTGCTGGAGACGTAGGCTTTTTCGGAGCTGTTCAGAAAATGGGAGATATGCAATGCACTGCTGAGTTGATTTTTCTAAATTACTTATCTTCGTAGGGTCAATCATTCTAACTTCAGCTAAATCCTCATGTTCTATTAATCTCACTATCCACGATCTACTAGTCTGACTCACCTATGTATATAGTCTACCTAACTCACAGTGATTGCAAGGTATTTTGCAAATGATATAATTTTGTCTAATTGTGTCAATGTATAGGGTTTTTCAACCAACCTACAGAGCTTGTCCTACGTGGGTGACCAAGTTTGTAGGTTTGAATGCCACCATCCTAATTCCTGTTACTTTATTAAGAATCATACATAAGAATTTTTTCAGATGATCCCTCTTTATATGGTATAACAGTAGATGACTTATATTCTGTCTTATTTATGTTATCATTATTAGTTTTGCCATTATTTTTACTTTGGTTGTGACCTTTGCTCATCTTCCTAATGACTTTCATAGGATAGTTTTCTGAAACCAACCAGCCATTCTTCTATCTGTTTCATTTCATCGTTTAAGTTTTTTGTTGTGTTCCTGCCTGAATTGTTGGGGATTCTCCACTGTAAGATTTACAAAGTTCCTTCTTTGTATGGACACACGCACTGCTGATAATTTATATTCCTCATTTTTGGTGTTGTCATTATTCATATTCATGTTTGACATGCATGTTGTCATTATTATTAATATTATTATTATTATCACTATCATTACCATTAGACAGTTTTGAAATGTGGTGTGACAGGGTGGTGGTATGGAGTGAGGGACAGATTGATAACTGACTGAGGCTTTATTTGTCGAATCAACTGTAAAAGAACACGTGTGATAGAAATGATTCAACATCTTTCCACCCAGACATCTGGAAATTTCTACTACCTTCTTCGCCCTTCGACGACGAACAGGAAGGATTTCAGGGAAACTATAAAATGACAGTGATGTGATCATGAATAATAAATAAATGAATTGTATTCGAAACTTTGTCATCCACTAACCGATTATACTGTTTCACTATGTGTGTGTGACATATCTAATGAACAAATTATTACGGAACTGCAGAGGGAAACTACGTCCCTGTCTGGAAAGTCATTTTCTTAACTCTAAAGAAATAAGTTACAAGAGTACATCCTCTTCCCTGTATGAGGATATATGCAGTATATATGTTATTTGCATTTATAATGTTTATTTGTGATTGAACTAACATACTACTTTTTTAAGTAACTTAGAAACTATAGGTCAAAAATTGTGTCATGTGGTGTGAACTTGATACCCTCAATACCTTCTGTTCTCATGAAAAAATCATGTAGAAAAATACACAAGACTGTCTTTCATCCTATTATAGATTGATTATTCAATGAGTACCAGTTCCTAATTTTCCCATCTAACAATCAAATACAAAAGATAATAATAATAATAGTAAGTACAATCTCTAGGAGACGATAGCCTAACAGAAAATTACTACTACAGATTTTGAAGAGCAAAGAAATCTGAAACACGAAGCTTTTCTTAAATAAGATGGTGACTTATAAGCAGTTTTAGAGGTATTTAATTACTTTGATTATTATGAATTCGTGACTAATAGGGGCCAACAAGTCTCCGGTGTGGGAACAAACACTCACCAGTCGCGCTACATCATGCGTGAATTGGCAAAAGTTAGAATTCATGGACTGGCTGGTCATTGGACTAGCATGTCCCAGTAACTGCCTAATGGTCAACAAGCTCGTTGGCCTTGCAACCGGAAGGTCCTGGGTTCAAACCGCCACCCTCCTCCCAGTGATAGGTGCGTCCTTCTGAAGCAAAGTCCTAAAACTAGGACAACAACTGGAACAGCTATCCATGCAGCATTCCTCTTTGCTGATTTTCCAATGATTCTCTAACCAACCAGTGTGGTCAGCTCATGATGAAATCCTGAAACCAGTCAGCTGCCTGCCTGCCTGCAAACCACTACTCGAACCAATCCGATAATTATTCCTAGATTTTCTGGTTTGTCCAGTTTTGAATACGTAAAAACATATGTATTTTGTTTTAAATACAAGCCATTTTCGTTCCCATCAAAAAATATCCTTATCATCAAAATTAATCAAAGACTGTAAGCGTCTTCATAAAAACCAGAACAGTGGTGTTACTTCTCTCATCGAGAAGCATATGGATTATACATTTCAAAGAAGAATTCAAGATGACCATTTATTATCATTCAGATAGAAAATGAAAAAAAAATTAAAGACTCCTTCTTTTCTAGTAAGGCATAATAAGCAGACAAACGCATACTCTCTGTTTTTGACACTTTCATTATTCATTTTCTGTTTGAAACACATATCCCATTATGCGCCTATACCCTGACAATGATTTTCAGGATACTATTTGGGTGATTTCTTTTTTTCTCCTCTGACACTCGGAATATTCAAAAATTTGTATTGATACGGGAAAAATGCTTGCTCGCTTTCACTCTCTAAGATGAAATGTACGTGCGTTTGTGTGCGTGTGTGTGTGTGAGAGAGAGTGTGTGTATGGTTTGAACAGAATTATTCAGAGTTGAAGATGATAAAAATCTGACATGTTTTCTTCTCTCTCTAAAAAGCGTAGATGCTTATTTTTTTCCTTTTGGTTGGCCTATTCAGTACTTGTGTAGTACTTGTGTTTAAGAATGAATATACAACAGACAGAGTGCTTGAAATCTTTCTTAAAAAAGAGTAACTATTCTTGATGTGAGAATAGTTAGTATAATAAACTGTCCAATTCCCTATGAAGCACTGAAATCAGAGCCAAAGACTGCGGTAATATGCAATTGAAAAAGGTTTGGAAGGAAGAAAGGAACGAATGGTGCCTACTCGTTGAAAGAAAGACTGGCCACCTTGCCAAATTGCCAAAGAAGGTCGACTTAATTCCCACTCTGCAAGAATTGGCGTGGAATCATGCTGTTATCCTCCCACGCCAAGTCAAATACTAAGCCGCGTCATACTGGAGAGAGACAAAGAGAGTGAAAGGTGCACTTGATGCAGAACTCCACCTGCCCCGCACGAACAAGTGTGAATTAAGGCAGATCATGTGATAATCAAATTAAAACTCTACGCATCATCATTATCATCATCACAGAACAACATTGAGTGACAGTCAAATCTGTCTACCTCAACTTCCTTCACCCACTTCGAAAAGGCCTTTAACAGACAGTGTTGACAGAGAAGTAATTTGGAAACTACCTCAACACTACAACTTGTTGTCCCCAAGTCTTTATCAACCTCACTCAGGAGTCGTCTATATGACAGTGGCACATGTTAGGTGATCCACAATGGAAAACTCAGTGAAGCCTGCCTTCGAAGTGAGTGAATGCTGGAGTAAGACAAGCTGGGTGACTGGTTGGCTGGCTGGCTGGCTGCCTATTATCACCGACGGTGATGTTCGTAATTGTGGTGAACTGGACTGGATTATTCGTCAGACTGTGCATTGACGGTGAGTGATTGTGTGTGAGAAGACAGTGAGAATACGCTGCTCTGACCAATATAACAAGATTCCAGAAGGTGTGGATTTCACGTGTGGATGATTCATGTCGTTGAATGTCGCACAAACAGAAACACAAACTACAAGAATTTCTGGCAGGCAGTAACTGGCAAACAACTGGCTGAAGAGGATGGTTGTCTGGGTGGAAGGCAGCAAAGACAGGACTGACTCCATCCAGGTGATGAACATAGAGAAGATGGAGGAGGAGAAGTGATGAGGATAAGGAACCAAACAACCACCACCCCAATAGCAACAGCCAAAGCAACAACAGCAAGCAGCAGAACTAATCACCATAAACGAGAAAAAGAGGTTGCGCGAGGTCACTTTCTTCCTTCACTTATCTGATTTAGCCTAGGCTGCAGCACCACAGACAATCGGAACGGATGAAGATGTGAAAACCAGCAAGCTGGCTAGACAGGATGAGAAAGGAGAGATACGCCTTCATCAACCTCAAATCAGCTAGGAATTCTTCTGTACAACAAGATTCGCATTTCCAACACAAATGTGAAGACAGTTAGTCTGTCACTCAGTTAGTGCTTCTATTTGTGTCAGAAACCTGCACTGTATGTGCCTCATGGAAAGCATTTCAAACAGGCCACTGCAGCCTTTTATCAACAGCTGCCACCTTCTCTGGCTGGCTGGCTCCATATTAAAGACCAAATGGCCAGCTAACCGGCCGGCCAGAAAGAATTAGCAACAAGAAACTCTGACTGGCAATGAACTAACCAACCAAGAGCCGATTACTCAACAAATATGTAGGTGGAAATGGAGATGGATTGATTTGGCGTACGCTGAGGAAGGCTGAGGTCGTCAAATGACATCGTGCAGGCCATCACTCTAGTGGAGGGTGAATGTGAAACGAAGAGTGGGTGGTCGGTGATGTGGCGACATGGAGGTGGCTTGAGGAGGAGATGAGAGATTATGGGGAGTCGTAGAGGTCAGGCAGCTGAATAGCACAGCAGAGAATAGAATGAAGTGAAGATGTGTTGTTGAAGACCTATGTTCCATTCGAAACCCAAGGGAATTACAACTACTAAACTGCCCAGATTAATGTGAACTGTGAGATAAGTGGTACAATACTGAAGAAATTCCGTGAGTGCATTGATATTATTTTTTTCATGAATGTTAAACAAAACGACAAAAATAAATCATCTATGTAACGGATTTTCACACGCATGCTTAAGCATTCATTACCATTCACTGAAATGTCTGTCTTCAGTAAACGAATGAAAAAAACCGTCTAATTCTTATTTGTAACACAGGGTCTGGCATCATGCTTGCCATATAAATGAAGCATGAAACACACAGTATTTCAATATTATGTTAGCAGTGGCCTCCTGACACACACTCACACACACAGGCAGTTGTTACTTCATGTCTTTAACATGTGATTAAAGGTGTCTCCAAATTTTGGCATTCGCGTTATGAAAAATATACAAAACATTTTGCTTAACAAAACATCCTTAAAATGCAGATATAAATTTTGAAAAATTAAAGTCGAATTACTCTTCTTTGCCAACATGGTTTTCTCTACAGCTTGAAGAATTGCATGAGGTGCAGGAAATTTTATTATATGTGTACAACTTCAACAATGTGGTTGTATGCTTATTGGATATATCACACAGTAAAAACTTAGCCACTGACAGGTTCACCACCACTACAAAACCATGCTGGAGGCATGTTGATGACACATTCAACGTACTAAGAACACAAAATATTAACGGATTTTTTGAAAACATCAACTAGGAGATGGAGGCAATTCAATTCACTTATAAATTGGAAAGTCAACAAGGGGAGATTCCAATGTTAGATTGTAACGTGAAAAGGAAAGAAGATGAGAAGTTAAACACCAATGTTTACAGAAAATTCACACACTGAAACCGATATTTGGATTTCGGATCATCCCACCCGATGTCAGTAAAAATAGGATTGGTTAGATATTTAGGTATCAGCGTACGAAAACTGAGTAGTACAAAGGAAAATCTAAGGCGGCAAGGGAGGCATATAAGAGAAGCTAGAAACTTAATTAATAATCACCCTGATAAATTAATCAGGAAGTATGAAGGAAAATGTAAAAATAAAATTAACAATAGCTATAGTAATGCTGATGGTAATAATAATAAAGGTTAAAGGCATGATATGATAAAACAGCGAATGTAAATCATCAGTATTGCCTGCTTCCATGTGAAGAAGGAACCTGAATGCGGAGAGTTCTTAACAATGCAGGCAGAAATAAAAGTGTCTGGCATTCAATTCCGCACAAACTCACTTAGAAACAAGCTATGTTGGTTAAAGTATCCTATCTGTGGAGGCAATTGAACAAAACAGTTCAGTTTATCTAATACCCTGCTGTAATGATTGTGTGTCAGGTGAAATAATGCATAGGCGGAAGTGGTAGAAGGGGATGAGTCAGTCAATCAGAATAGTGGAGCAGTACAAAAAACCTGGAAACATGTAGAATAGTTTACCCTAATAATAAGATAAGACATGTGAAGAATAGTTGAGCTATACCACTGACCACATGGAATTACACACAACCATACAATATAGGATGAATAGACAAGATGACAGTTTTAAAATGTAATGTGACAGGGTGGAGGTAGGGAGGAAGGGATGGGGAGATTGACAATTGACTGAGGCCTTATTTATCGAATCAACTAGGATGGAACACGTGTAATAGGCATCTGGAAAATTCTACTACTACCTTCTCCGCCCGACGATGAGTAGCAAGGAATAAAGTAAACTATAAAGTGAAACATTCGAAGTTGTTTTACTAATTGTTGATAATAGGATTACGAACAATAAATAAATAAATTGTGTTAGGAACGCTGTCATCCAGGAATCAACACTGTATCACAAGAAATTTTGCTTTCATAAGGTAACAGTGAGAGCCTATTATACACCACCTCACAACAATATCTATACATCTTATGAATTATCCTATATATAAACTGCATTTCATACTACTATTATTATTATTTCATGTATTCACATTTTTGATTCGATTCCCTAACCGTATATAATTTCTCCAAACCCAAGTAAATATTTGTATGACTGCACAGTTTGATAATAAATTCGTTGTTGAAAAGAGTCTTTTCCTAGCTGAAAATATTGTGTTCCTAATGTTACAACGGGAATTTTTAAATTACTGAAAAAAATCCGAATGCACCTCCGAGCAAGCCATCCCCGGCCACCTGCTAATCATGAGTCACAACTTTGGAAAAGCTCCCAGCTCTCTCTCTCTCGCCCAAAGTTCTGGATACCTCCAATCCTGCGATGCCTCGTACATCACAATAGGCCCATTTTCTAGAAATGAGCAGCTGGACGCGAGTGTTGTTGTTGTTGCTAGCTACAGGTCTTAGGTCAAGCTAAGGCCCAGTTTCTCAGTAGGTTCTCCCCGGTGGTCACCGTGTGGAGGCACCTGGAATGTGTAACATGTGTCTCTTGGTACTGTCATTATTCGTGCCTGGGTGAGTTTATTCACGTTGACAGTCAAAGCACTGTACGGAATGATCCTCAGTGAAAATATAGCCAAATCGAGGCATATGTTGGAGGGACAACAATGCAAGAAAAGTACACGATGGTCTTAGAGTGTCAATTCTATCGCCGAATACAAGAGCATCCCTCATTAAAGTGACAGGGGATGCATTAAATAGGAGACAATGGGCTGTTAGTGAGTAAGTAAAACGCCTGTTAGGGCAGTAACACGTGTAACTACTTATTTGAGCAATGATCGCGTATTCATTTACACACTAACTTATTTTGTCGTCACATATGCATGCAATACCTGCTTTTTGGACACGAGGCATATAGCTACTCTAAGCTAGTCATAGTCACTCCCAAGCAGGTTACTACCCCTTGTAGTAACTTGTATCCATTTCTGCTTTGAGGAAAGATTAGAGAATAATAATAATAATAGTAAAAAAATAATCCATTGTGTTCCTGATTTCTGCCAAACAAGTAAAAGAAGGAAAAAAAGATAAAAACGTTTTAAGTTTCTGCCTGTCTAGAAAAATCTTTTTCTCAAAAAATAAAATAAAGAAATCAATCCCCTAGTAGTAGGGAAAAAATCTGCTACACACTTAGAAAATATATAACTACAGCTTGCATAGAACCCAAATTTTGCCCATAGAAAGTATTTTGTCCAAAGAATTATCTCTGTCTACTGGTAATCTGTACAAAAATAACTTGGTACAATCATCATCATCAGCGAGCAAGCCAGCAAGCAAGCAAGTAACAAATATGTCAGCTAGCAGCACTATAATTCCCTTCTCCTATGTATCCTTCTTAAGTACCTCACTCACTCACGCACCCACTTACTTACTTGCTTACTTACTCACTTACTCACTTATTTGCTTTCAAGAGAGATGTTTTAAGAATTTTTGATGGGGGAAAAAAGTAACATTTATTGTAATATATATAATTCTACTGACTTTATAACTCACCTTCAGTAGTCTGTGTCAGTTGAGCGAAAAATTTAGGCAAGAGAAAATCAACAGAATTTTATTGGTTTGTTTTTAAAAGGCCAGACAAGCACAAGAAGATGTGAGATGATGGTGATGATGATGTTGATGACGAAAGTTGTTCTATATGACGATGGAATGTAACCAGTAGCGAGTACGCCAACAAGATAATCACAACACTGAAACCAGTATTATATTAGATGAACAAAATAAATTCTCACAGACAATATGTATATATTTATATATATTTAGGGCATTTTTTTCTTAAATTGAAACAGCCAATCACAACCGTGCAATTTCAATGCTTTTCAACATTGGTTATAGATGATAATTATAGATGAGAGTTTTACACGTAGTTTAAAATTTTTATTTTAAAGAAAGAAATCTATGAACTTTCAGCAGAATTATTCAGATTTTTTACCGATCGATTAATAAAAAAAATCCGAATAATTCCGCTGAAGAAGAAACTGTAGCTTGCTTAACAGTGAAACGTTCAGAAACACTTTTTGTTTCGATTTTTTCTTAAACATGCTGGGTTTATTATAAATAATTTATAATGATTCAATCTGACTCGGTGCTCAAATTATTCCAGGAAATTAGTAACATCTACAGTGGCACAGCGGTTAGGATGCTCGCCGACCATGCACATGGTCCGGGGTTCGATCCCCGGCCACCGACGCACTCCTTTACCTCGCTAAGCCAGTAATAGAACTGGCAAAGAGGGAAGGTTGGGCATGGGGCTAGCAACCCCATCCTGTGAAAATAAACACTGCTACAGAAACTTCAAGCTTGAAGCCCTGTGTTCCATTGGGAACGTTAAGGAATAAAAAAAACAGTCTGGAAACCGACAACTTTTATTCCTGCCTGCATTGTTAAGGATTCTCCACAGTAAGGTTTCCGAGGTTCATTCTTCGCATGGAAGCACACAATACTGATGATTTATATTCCTCATTGTTGGTATTGTCATTAGCCTCTACATGCATGTCGTCATTAATATTATTATTAATTTTATTTTTACATTTTCCTACATAGTTCCTGATCAATTTATCAGGGTAATTGTTCATTAAGTTTCTAGTTTCTCTTATATGCCTCCCTTACCGCCTTAGATTTTCCTGATACCTAAACATTTCACCAATCCTATTTTTACTGACATCGGTTGGAATCATCCGAAATCCAAATATCGGTTTCAGTGTGTGGGTCTTCGGTAAAAATTGGTGTTTAACTTCTCATCTTCTTTCCTTTTCACGTTAGAATCCATAATTGGAATCTCCCCTTGTTGACTTTCCAATTTATAAGTGAATTGAATTGCCTCCATCTCCTAGTTGACGTTTCCGAAAAATCCGTTAATATTTTGTGTTCTTAGTACGTTGAATGTGTCACCAATATACCTCCAGAATGTTTTTGTAGTGTTAGTGAACCTGTCAGTTGCTAAGTGTTTACTGTGTGGAGTATATCTAATAAGCATGCAACCACATTATAGGTTTCCAGGCCGTAGATGTTACGAACTTCCTGGAATAATTTTAGCGCCGAGTCAGATTGATTCATTATAAATTATTTAAGTTAATCCCAGCGTGTTAAGAAAATCAAAACAAGATCTGTTTTCTGAACATTTCGCTGTGTAAGCCACAGCTTCTTCAGCAGCACATTTATTCGGATTTTTATTCATCATCAAAATATATAGTCAAAAATTTTCTTACATAAATTGAAGTCAGTTTATTTGAAGGTCATTTGTCCATGGACATTTTTACCAATAGAAAATATGTAAGCAGTCATCACATATATTTGTCATGACTAATGTCAAGTTGTTGTTGTGTTCATTCTTGTATAGTTAATTTGTATAGATTAGTTTTGTATGAGTGTGTGTGTGTGTATGTATGTTATTTGTCATGTGGAAATTACGTGAATTCATAAGTGATAAACAAGATACTACATGTTTTAAAAGGTCATGGAGGCTCATAGAGTGTTTGTTGTTTTTTCATCTGTCTTGTTTCATAAGAGTTTGCCATATAGGTGATAAGTCTATCCCTTCTTTCCTATTCACTGCATTCGATGTGGTTAAGATGTGCCAGGCTTCAGAGGTGTCAACCTTTCTTTATGTGTTGAATGAAATCCTCTTCCAAGAATTTCGACATTGTCCAAATCAATCTTATGTCTGCTGCCTATCGCATGCATTGCTATAGCAGATCTTTTTTCTAGACTTTTTAGTTCTACTTCATTTCTAGGTGGACGTTTCGTGCATAGTCTATGTTCATTCACTCTGACCTTCACCTGCCTACTGCTCTCCCCTATATAGCATGCATCACATTCTGAACACTTTATCTTGTAGACACAATTACTTTGTGACATTTTGGGAACTATATCTTTGACATGCACCAGCGCTTTCTCCAGAGAATTAGAAGGTTTGACATAGACTTTAATATTATATGAGGCAAATAGTCTTTGAAGTTGTTCAGCTGTGTCCTTTCGATATGGGATGACTATCGTCGATAGCCAGGATTTTTCAATTTTTTGTTTTCCCTTATGCTCCTTTCTATTGATAATATTATCTAGTAGCTTTTCAGGATAACCATTTCCAATCAAAATCTGTTTTATGTTGGATATCTCGTTCTCCATATCGTCATTATCTGTTATAATGTTTCTAGCTCTGTTAACGAGATTTAAAGCTACTGAAACTTTCATTCCTATTGGATGGATGATCTGATTGGAAATTCAAATACTTGTTGGAATGTGTCGGCTTTCTGCATATGGTAAACTTTAGCTTCTCGTCAGTTTTTCTTTTTACAAAACAATCAAGAAAGTTTAGAGTTCCCTCACCCGATTCTATTTCATTAGTAAATTCAATATATTCTGAGATTAAGTTAATTTCTGTTAGAAAGTTTTCTTTTTCAGCTTTCTTTATGATGATAAATGTGTCATCTACATATCTGTACCATATTCTAGGATGACAACTAAAACTTGTCAATGCTTTCTTTTCTAGGGCTTTCATATATAGGTTAGCTACAATTGGAGATGCTGGTGAACCCATTGCAACTCCATTTGTTTGACAGTATAGTTTGTCTTTAAAGGTAAAATATGTAGATTCCAAACAAAGTTTTAAGCATTTTATAACTTCATCTATTGATAATAAAGATTTAGTTAATACTTCTTGATTGTATTCAAGTTCATATTTCATAATATCGAGTAAAAATCACAAATAGGAATACTAGTAAATAAAGAAACCACATCAAAACTTGCCATAATTTCGTCTTCTTCAATAATTATGTCCATTACTTTCCTTTTAAACTCCTCAATATTTTTGATGTTCGAAGGAACATTGTATTGAAGTGGTTTCAGTATTCGTGATATGTATTTTGATAACGTATATGTTACTGAATTGGTAAAATCAATTATTGGTCTTAAAGGAACATCTACTTTATGTATTTTCGGCCTTCCATAAAATCTGGCGGCCGTGTTTGTCTTGGGAGCTATTGAAAACCAAACTGAGTTCCCTAGTTTTGGTTTCAATTCTCTAAGCATATTGCATACTTGGGCTTTTACTTTGTTCATCGTACTAGACATTTTGTTTACTGGTACTAATGCGTATGGCCCTGCTTCGATATGTTCCAAAGCTTTTTTGTCATAGTCGTCTTTATTAAGAATTACAGTGATATTGCCTTTGTCAGCTTTAGTTATAACAATAGATTTATCTGATCTAAATGTTTGTAATGCATGACGTTCGTTCTTCAACAAATTTGAGATGCCCTGCTTTTGATTCGATAGGATACATCCAACCTTCTGACGTAATTCATCTTTTGGTAAAAATGTCCATGGACAAATGACCTTCAAATAAACTGACTTCAGTTTATGTAAAATTTTTTTTGACTATATATTTTGATGATTAATAAAAATCCGAATAAATCTGCTGCTGAAGAAGCTGTGGCAGCTTACACAGCGAAACGTCCAGAAAACAGATCTTGTTGTGATTTTCTTAACACGCTGGGATTGATTTCAATAATTTAAAATAATACAACCACATTGTTGAAGTTGTACCAATATATAAAAATTTCCTGTATCTCATGCAATTCTTCAAGCTGCAGAGAAACATATGGCTGAGGCAAAGCTGATTCGTTTCACTGTCCTGCATTTCACGTTCTTCTCGAAGATGGATGCATCTGAAATCGCGCTACACGTTAAGAAATTATATCCGGTGCGGTAATTCAATCATAGTTGCGAATACATAAAATACTAATAGCAGTATGAAATGCAATTCGAATGTTTGTGATTATAATGATAGTTAAATGTCAAGTGGCAAAACAATTAATATCATACATAGAACAATTCATAAAATGTATAGAAATTGGAAGGGGTGTGAAATTATAGGATTAGTAGGCAAATAGAATAAAAATAGAGGTGTTGCGCAACACAGTATGAAATTTTTGATAACATTGAATTTAACGTTGCAAGACAAAATTTTAGATTTATAAGGACAGGCAGAAAAACTGAAATAATACTGTGGACAGTTCAAAGTTAGAATAGTAATAGTACCTGACATTTGACGTAATAAAGGAAGAGTATGCAAACTGAATAAACAAAACGAAAAATAAGTAGAGCCAAAGTATGGAATGGGGATTAACAAACTTCAGCATAGAGGGATTATGACCATGAAAGTTGGAGGGGTTGAACGAACTTTTCTCTACTCAGAGATTTGGCTTTTCTGCCTCGATCTACAGTTCTACCATATAAGGAGAGGACATTTGTCAACCTACGTAGGGTTCTCAACAAAGCAGGAATTATGATGGCAGCACTCAAACCTACAAACTCGCTCACTCAGGTAGGACAAGCTCTGTAGGAAGGTTGAAGGACCCTATGCGTTGACACAATCAGACAAAATTATGTCATTTGCAAAATACCTTGCAATCACTGCGACTTAGGTCAACTACGTACATAAGTGAGTCAGACCAGAATATCGGGAGTAGTGAGATTGCCAGTGAGAACATAAGAATTTACCTGAGGTTAGAATGATTGATCTCACAAAGATAAGTAATTTAGAAAAACCAACTCAACACTGCATTGCACTGCATGCATTAACACACAACCACGCAATACGGTGGGTGGGACAGAGTCAAAATTCTAAGAATTAATATAGGTAAATGAAGATAGAGGTAGGTTGATTACTGAATCCTTGTTCATCGAATAATCTACACCCAACATATGCAATAGAAGTGATTCATCATTGCTAATACCAGAGATATGGAAGATATTATTACCACCAGTCAGTCAGTCAAATCAGAGGAGGATAATAAATAGTGTTAAATTGTATTCAATTCAAATTATAACATTTTAACAAGTTAATTATTTTTACAAAAAACTTTTACTTACAAAAATCACTCATATTATTTCTCAATGTACTTTATCTGGTTTTATTCAAATGTCTAGTCATGAATTTTTACTCGTGTATATAAATGAAGCAAAAAGTTGTGTTAGTAGTGCCTTGATATGATTATGAGTGACAATGATAATTTGTGCTCAGAACGTCATTACTGTGTAAAACAAACACTGTGTGTGATTTATCAAAACTAAAATCTTATGCATAATGGAGTTATACTCTACCACCAGAGTGCTCAAGTTTTAAGCTTATAAGGAAATCCACCCGCAAACAAACCAACTAACCAAAATTAGAGGCCCCCAAGAAAAAATCATCTTACCATATATGCCCAAAGGACGTCTCAAAAATCACTGTAACACTCCTCAAACCCTCACGAATTGATGTAGCACATAAACCAACAAAATCACTTCACTCAGCTGGCTCTGTGTCATCTGAAAGACAGAATCAACACAGGAAGAAGATAAAACCAACATCATCTACAAAATAAATTGCAATGACTGCGAAAAAAACTACACTGGCCAGAGTGTCGACGCCCCTCCCTTCGTCTTCGTATCCATGAACACAAACTAGCTGTCAAAAGACATGATATCCACTCCCTCACTCATATCGCCTCACTCCACACTGAAAAACACGGAGGTCAATTCGATTGATGCAACATTGAAATATTAGGCAGAGGAAACACCAAGAACACTGAAGAATTCTTGGAAGATTGCCTCGTATTCCACTGAGAATTGGCAATTAACAGGCACATTGATATAGATAAAATTTACCAATCCACACCATGAGAGAGAAATCTCGCGCACAAAATGTCACACTCCAGATCAAGGAAGGAATCAATACCGAGACAAGTAGACTAACTAGAGAGTGTGAAGATAGACAAGTGGAATCAAAGTGTCTCATTCAATGTGACTCATCAGTAGAGATGACTAATATACGCGTGGAGAAATCCAGAAACTCACTTCAATTCAAAAAATCGAAGTATGTGCTAAAGATGTTGTCTAGTATGGCAAATGACTGCTTCGGAAATAAACCATCCAGCTCAAAGAACACAACAACATAAAAATTGGAAAGATTCTTCATGTATTTGGACTTTCTTAACACTTAATTTCTCACTGCTTATAAGCTTACTGTGCATGTTTTTTTTTCCTTCACGTTCCCAGTAGAACATAAGGCCTCAAGCTTGAAGTTTCTGTAGCAGTGTTTACTTTTTACAGGATGGGGTTGCTAGCCTCATACCCAACCTTTCCTCTCCACCAGCATTATTTCTGGCTTAGCGAAGTAAAGGAGTACGTAGGCTGGGGATCGAACCCCGGACCATGTGCATGGTCGGCGAGCGTCCTAACCGCTATGCCACCGACGCACTACTGTGCGTGTAGTGCATAAATATGTCCTGGGATATTAGGCGTTTAAAAAGAATAAAAATGCCTCATTGTCAGTCAGTAAAATAAATATTAATTGTAATTAGTGTGCAGAGTAAATTATGATCCGTTCATCTTCGACACACTTGTTCATCAACACGCTTATGGATCAGCCCATTGTTTTGTTTGTTTCTTCTCCTTGACAGTCAGGTTTCCTTGAGTATCTTCTTTTGATTTCATCATCAGGGTTGATCTCTCCTCGGATAGAGACTTGGTTATTTGATATAATGTCCTGTGGTCTCTTTTACATGCACCCTGTTCCACTTCAGTTGTCAGTGTGTCGCAGAATTGTCTTTTGTCTTTTCTAGCACTCTTCTTCACTTCATTCTTTACTCAGTGCAGTGTACATTGAACTCAGCTTCTCCTTCTGTTGCCCATCTTTGCTTTGAATCATCTTCTCCTTCGCCATCCTCCTCTCCTCGACTGGCTTCCAGGTAGGTGTCCGTTAAGAGCCATTCCTTGTCTTGTCTGTTCTTTCCTCCTAGAACTGTTGTACACGTTTCCTCGAATATCGCCTTCAGAGAATTCGAATATTTTTTCAAGCAGGATTCCTCGGTGGTAACACGTAGTGTCTCCCGCTTTGCTTTGATCTGATCTGTAGTGAAGGCATCCCCTGTAGTTTTGTCCTTCATTTTTCGGATGTTGAACTTGAATTATAGTGGCCTGTCTCCAGTTGCTCTGAAGGATTTCAGCTTCACCTTGAAGGTTCCCTGAACTAGATGATGGTCTGAGCCCACACCTACTCCCCTTCTCGACTTTGTATCCAGCAGGCTAGCTGCTTCTCCACTTCCTTGAGCAGCATTGAGATGAAATCTATCTGGTTCGTGGTATGTCCGTCAGGCGAAATCAATGTTGCTTTGTGTATATCCTTGTGTTTGTACAAGCTGCCTCCGATCACCAGATCATTGAAAGCGCAGAAGTCTGCGAATAATTCTCCGTTCTCATTCCCTTTTCCGAGCGACAGCCTTTCGACCCATGATGAGTTCTCTTCCTGTTTTATTGTCTGCTCCCAGTTCAGCTGGCATTCATATCGCCCATGAGGATTTTGATGTCACCATTCAGGATGTTGTCCATTGCTGTTTGTAGTTTTCTGTAAAAATCTTCCTTCTTCTCTTGTTCCGCGTTGTTTGTAGGTGCGTAGCATTGGATAATTATGACCTTCCTTCCTTTTGACTTGAATCTTGCTGTCGTCATCTTTAATGAGGAGATTGGTTCTCACTGCATTAGGGCCTTTGGCTGCCAGTGGTTACATCATTGTAGCCACTCACTGTCTCTGTGTGCTCGTGATTGTCGTCTGACTGACTAGACCGCAGTAGATTACTGACTCTCACAGATACCCAGCACTTGTATGCCATATCTTCGCATCTCTTTGGCTACCTGGGCAGCCTTCTCAGTCTCGTACATTGTACGGACATTTCACGTACCCATTCTTATTCTTGCTTTCATCGGGAGAAGACACATCGACTGACTGACTGGCTTCCCGAAGGCTGTTTTTCATCAGCCTGCTGTGTCATTTCACCTCTCCAATTAAAGCGATGAATAAGATTTTTATTTGAAGTTTTTTTATTTTTAATATATTTTCTGTGTGTTGAAGTTTCTCTGGCGGTTTGAAAGATTTACTGGTGTTGGGTTGCTGGCCCCACGCCCAACCCTCCCTCTTTACCCGGGCTTGAGACCGGCTATAAAACTAGCGAGCTAGTTAACTAGGAGAGGGTGGAGTATATGATTAATTTACCTTAATCATTAAAAACTTCTTAAAACGTCAGGTGTTTAAATTACTAGCATATGGCCTGAAAATAAAGAAATATTCAAAAGAATGATACTGGAAGAAAGCTCCCAGGAACATTTTACATTTTCAAGTTTGCCCACGGATTTATATCAGTTGGAGAATCATTGACAGCTGTTCCGTCCTAGTTTGGGACTCATCATCAGTAAGGGTTTCCAACCCAGAACCTTCCGGTTACAAGGCGAGCTTGTAGACCATTCAGCCACTGCGGCCTGACTCAACAGCCATCCCATGAACCCTAACTTTTATCATTTCGGGATTTTAGCGTGACCCGTGCCAGCCAATGCCAACCGTGGCGAGCATTTGTCCTCACTGCCGACAAGATGGATCCCACTGGTCACGACTCCAGGAAACTCCATTCTGTAGCTATTGATGAAAATTCAAAAATGTTGACAATCGGCCGGCCTTTAATTATTTTTAAGCCATGAATACCAAAGTGCTGCACCTAGCTCTTACATTACATGACATTTATGTTATAGTCAGAAACTACTACGATATTGTATGCTTCTCAGAAGCCATAATGCAACTTAGTGCCCATCACATCAGTAGTTATATAAACAAATATTAATGAACAGTAGGAAGGAAAGAGATGAAGTATAAAATCTCCGGTCTGTGGCAACGTATAACTCCATCTTGATTGATTTATTTGACATAGTAAACAACAACAACAGCAACATCTGACGCCAATCACCATCAACGGGAGGGATTTGAAAGAGGTTACTTCTTTCACTTATCTAGGGAGCATTGTCTCAACTACACGAGGAACGGACGAGGATGTCAAATCGAGAATCGGGAAGGCGAGAAACACATTCATCAACCTGAAACCAATCTGGAAATCTTCGTCACTCAGCCTGCATCAACAACAAAATTCGGATTTTCAATACAAACGTCAAGTCAGTCAGTTCTTCTATACGGATCAGAAACTTGGCGGGTCACCAAGAATATTTCCAACAGGTTGCAGACCTTTATCAACAACAACTGTCTTCGTTCTATACTGAATATCAGATAGCCGGAAAGAATCACCAACAAGAAACTATGGGAACAAACAAAACAAGAACCAATCACCCAACAAATATGCAGGATAAAGTGGAGATGGATTGGACACTGGCTGAGGAGACCGTTGGGTGACATCGCGCGTCAGGCCAGTGCTCGAGTGGAACCCGAAAGGGAAGCGGCGAGTGGGACGTCCAAGGGTGACATGGAGGAGATCGTGTGAAGAGGAGTTGGAACAGTATGGACTAACATGGATGCAGGTGAAAAGTACAGCAGAAGACAGAAGCAAGTGGAGACGTGCAGTTGAAGCCCTATGTTCCACCAGGAACCCAAGGGAACAATAATAATAATAAACAGTAATACAGTATTATTGTCTGCAAGACATTTTGAGCACAGTTTAGAAGTAACATTCCATCCCAACCACCAGTAAAATAACATATCTTCGAATGCGTTGCAATACCTCAAAGATATTTTTTAAAATTAAGGATTCTTCCGGAATTTCTCAAGCCACAGTTGCAAACTGGTTTATCTCCAGCCGTCACTAAAACATAAACCATAATTTTCAGTCGGCTGCAGAAACGACTACAATTGGCGTAAAGTATAACTAATCGACTTTGAGAATACAATGATTTTCACCAAACAGTATCTTCAAAACATTTAACACTCATCTTCGCATTATAACCGAAAATGGCTCTTTCCTACTACCTACAGAATGTCTGCTACCAATTGTGTCTATATATATATATATATATATATATATACTATAGCTTGATTCCACACAATATTTTGGTACAACTATGGAATTTTCGGCAGCCCATATTTAGCAGGCTAACCATTGATATCAGGTGTGAGTCAGCCGGGGATCGGTCCCCTGACCATGTGCATGGTCGGCGAGCGTCCTAACCGATGTGCCACTGACGTCTTATGATTTCAAAGATGTGAATTTTGGAAAACAAGTATACTGATAATACAATTTCATCGAATGCCAACTTGACTTCTCGACTGAACTGACTGCCTAATGCCCTCACAGATATACTGATTGCAGTGATGGTGTGATGTCATCGTAACACTGTATCATCATTCGAGGCAGAAGTTAGTAGAATGCACATTCTTTGTTTCGCTAATAAGCGTTTCTTTTGATTCGTCAAGCTACTCTCCAGAAAACCTATTTGCCCCTGAGTAATTATGACTGGCATTTGGATACTTTGTACTTTAAAACACTTTCATCATCGCATTTCTAATGTGTTTGTTTCTCCCACTAAAAACCTTCATACATGGTCAAAGAAACACATTTATCAGCAGGGAGGGAGGCATAAACCACTTTCAGTTAGTTGTCCTTAAAATCAAATCGATGCAAATCTGATGAGAATGTGGGTCAGTGTGAGAATATTTGTATACGCATTCATTAATCCTCTTCTTCGGCTAATGTAGGAATAAACAAGTAAATAAATAGACATGAAATTATCCTCACCTTGTATATCTGCATGTGTGAATGTATGTGTGTATGTGTAGATGTGCGTATGCTGCACACGCTGAGGTCACACACAATATTCTCAAAATGTCTATGGGAAGCATAAAATGAGCATTGTTCTTCTGGTTGGTCATGCATTAAAAGTACTTACTCAACTGGTACAAACTTTCTTCTCCTCTTTCTCTTCTCTCTTTGGTCAAGCAGAAAATGAAAGTCATGTGATTTAGATTAGATAAGATAGGGGAAGAAACGTAGAAATGGAGTGAATTTAATAAATACTAAGTGAACAGGAGATGTTGAATAGTGAATGAATAGTGAGTGTCAATAGTGGTAGTATTAGTATTAGTGAATGGTTGGTGTTTGGGTGTATTGATATTATCTTGCATAATAAGGTTTGCAAGTTGTACGAAATGTGGGGAAAGGAAGAAATCTATGAAGGAAGCTGATTAGAATTATTTTGTCCATTCCTAAGAAATAAGACTATGGGAGAATGAAGATATATATACATATACGTATAATATTTATAGTTATATTGATGTATAACAACTTTCAAGTGTGTAACTGACAGACTTCCTTACCTCGGAATAATGATTTTTGTAGCCTTGTAGACTTCAATCAAGGCGGAATAGATGTAATGCATTTCCGTGCATTTTACTCAGCCGACATCATTCAAGGACATTGTTGGACACCACTTTATGCATAATAGTTTCCATTCTGACAGTAGGTGGAGATGTGCAGAAGAATATTGATCGACGAATAACCAACATTGAGAGGTCGTGTATTTGAGTTATGATTTCACATCATTGAGTTGCCCAAAGGGGAATGGATTTTATTCACACATTGGCATTACAAATAACTGAGTTTGGTTCGAGATTTGACTTATAGGAGTGTCCCTGGTTTTGATGATGTAGAAGGTAGTGATTCCTCCGCAATGTGAGCTGCTCTCAGTCGATCAATACATACTGTGTCCTGACGTCCATGAGATTTTACTTGATATTACAAATAATATGTTCGACAATGAAAATATGACGATAACGACTATTATTGCAGAGAAGGATAAACGGAATAACAGAAATTGGGTGAGGCTTTTCAATAATGAAGGATCGTAATAAGCTGCTGTGGTTGACTTCCGAGCATGCTACACAGAATACTTGAATCGACTTTGTGGACAGCTCCTTTACAAGAGGCGAATATCATCAACCTGTGTAATCTGTATTGGAATGCACCGACAAATCACCTCTACAACCGGCATAAAGAGTGAAAAAATGGAGTTTAACAACTGCAGACTGAGGAAAGTAGTATGAATGTGATAACAGTAACTATTTTTGATTGGACACTAGTCAGTAACTAGTATAATGTGCATGTGTCTAGTCCTATATTTGGTTCATACTGAATTCTGTTAGTCAGTCAGTCAGTCAGGTTTGCAATGTGACCACACCATGTCACTAGGGTGGCTGGCTCTCCATCACCGTGCACTGTGAATTGTTGTTGGTATTGGATGGTTGGAGGCGATCGGCCACACATAGGAAGCCTTGACTAGACCTAGCTAGGTGTTTCGTGGTGGTTGGCAGTCATTCACTAGTCAGTCAGCAAGGCGCATCTGTAACCACCTTGAAGGAACAAGTCATGTCGATTCTGAGATATGTGTGTGCAGATAATTCAATAAATAAATAAACTGCGTAAAATTTTAAGAGTTACGTAATACTTAAGGTAGGTGGAGTGGGCAGATAATCAGAGTTTAAATAAATATCATAAAAATACGAAGGAAATGGAAAATAAGAAAGGGTGGGTGGGAGGCCTCTAATTTGTCATCTCCTCCTCCATCCAACTCACACAATCTTTTTCATGTCACAATTAGCATCGACCACCCACTCATCGTTTCCCATTCACCTTCCTTTCGACTGATGGCCTGCATTGCACACGATGTCATTCGACGGCCCTCTTCCTCAGTGTATGCTCAATCAGTCCACCTCCATTTGTTGAGCAATCGGCTCTTCTTTGGTTCATTCGTTGCCAGACTTTCTTGTTGTTAATTCCTTCTGGCTGGCCGGCGATTTGGTCTTGAGCATGGAATCAGCCAGCGAAGTTGGCAGATGTTGAGAAAAACGCGAAGTGGGCCATCGGAAGTCCTTTTCGTTACGTGATGGCCACGTTTCTGACCAATATAGAAGCACTCACTCACTGACTGACTGACTTCACTGACACTTGTATTAGAAATCCGAATCTTCATCTTCATGCCACTGAGTTATTGCAGAGGATTTGCAAACCGGTTCCAGGTTGATGAAGGCGTATCTCGCCTTCCCGGTTCTCGCTAGCTGCCTAGCTGGATTTGAAATCTACATCTGTTGTGACTCCCTTTGGTGAAACGATGCTGCAGCCCAGACTAGATAAGATAAGTGAAAGAAGGAAAGAAGTAACCTCTCTCAACCTCCTTTTCCCGTTGATGGTGATTGGTGCTGCCGCTCGTTGTTATTGATGCTGCTTTGACCGTTGTTGTTGATGGTGTGGTGGTTGATTATCTTCATCACCTCCTTCTCCACCCTCTCTATATTCATCGCCTGGATGGAGTCAGTCCTGTCTTCGCCACCAACCAGTCTCTTAAGCTAGTTGGTTGGCAGTTTTCGCCTGCCTGCCTGCAAGTCTTCCAGTCTGTGTTTGTGTGACATTCAACGGCATAAATCCTCCACACGTGAAATCCAAATCTCCTACAGTCTTCTCATCGGTCCATACCTGTCTTCTCACTCACTCACGCACTCCCAACACACAGTCTCACGCGCGTGATCCAGTCCAATCCACCATAATTAGTAAAATATCACCCTGGCTTGGAGCCAGCCAGCTTGTGTTACTCCTGTATTCATTCACTTCAAAGGCAGGCTTCACTGAGTTCTCCATTGTGGATCACCTGATACGTGGCATTGTCATATATATTCCGCCAATTGTTGAATGAGACTGACAAATATTCAGGGCACTACACGTTGTAGTGTCAAAACAGTTTCCAATTATGCATACAGAAAGAGAGTGTGATTAACCTCTCACTCCATTGGTAACCGAATTTTGATTTTGATTACAATAATTAGTCATCTAATTCAGTGATCTCAACTCACTGAACAAATCTTAATCTCACAAACTGTAACCGCCTTTGTTTCTTGGAGTTGCTATGTGAACCTACAAACTAACACTGTTTCTGTTAATCAATTTTTCTGTTTTCTGTCTTACGCCTCCCCCCTCTTTTCAACTTTAACAGTGTATAAATTGATGATGATAACTTAAACTAAAAATTGTAATGCTTTCATTCTTTTTTGGATGCATCAGTTTCATCTCTTCTCTACTACTACTCAAACATAAAAGTATGTTATTATCATTTATATAACCATTGTAATTTCAGGTAGTCTGCAGCTGATGAGAACCTGTGAAATAGAACGATATCATATTATACTGCAAATTTCGTCTTCCTTTCTGTATCGAAATTTATCAAGGGAACCACTTGTATGAAGTTATTGATTTTGTGGTTGAAAAAGATGTACTGAATGACTGTTTAAATATTCAATAGGGAATATACACAGGGCTTTGAATTTCCACGGAGCTAGAGTAACTTCTTTTGTTTTCTCTATTCCGTCTTCGAGCAGTCTTCTTTTTCCTGACAGATCAATTATACAAGCGAAAAACAATTTTTTTCTAATTTGAGAGAAAATGAAACATTTTTGTTTGTCTGTTCGTGTGTGTGTGCGTGCGTGTGTGTGTAACTTGAATAATCCAACCATACATCACTGTCAGACAGTTGAGCGGTGGTTAAACAAAATGTCAGCAGGAAATTCAGTGAAATTACTACGACTACAAATATGAGTCAATACAATTGCGTTAACTCGGTAACAGATCTGCGATGAAACATTTATGATCACTGTTCAATCACTGTAAAAAGTATGGGTAACGAAAGATAGAGATGCCTCTTTGGTCTATATTTCCACTTCACCAATCACTGCATCTTCGAAGATCAAAGTACCGTATTAGTATACAAAGAGACGTTCGTCGGCATAAGAACATCAAATAGCAGGGAGATTGATTTGATGTCAGAGAAGGCAAATGATTCAGCATTGAGGAGACATATGGCAGACGTAAAAGGAGCGCAAAGAAACACAATATGAGGGAAGGCCAGAAGTAGCACAACACGGAACATCTGTGCAAATGGTGCGCTGAAGTTAAGGTGTACATATTTTTGCTATACAGAGAGATACTAAATTCCTAATAAACATTCCTTTACCAAGTCTTGCGTCTCCTACCGTTACAATCCGACTGATACTGCAGTGAAAAACTTAAAATCTTGTTCAATAACTTCTTCAGACTTCAACTCTTCTCACTGAATTGATTGTTGTGTGAGAAAGGTATAACTCAATTCCTGAAATCGAACTCATACTGACCAACTACACAGTGATCTTCGTCTAAACACAAAAGACGACTTAGAAACTCTTTGAATGAATAGGAGTCATCAGAGGTACTGTGAAGAGTCGTAAACTAGGACAAAACAGCTCTGTCCAATACTCCCTGCAGGTTTTCCAATGGTTCTCTAACTGATGCCAGCTCATGATGAAATCCTCGAACCAATCAAACAAAATTTCCCTACAAAACCAATACTTGAAAATTAATCTGATGCTCACTAACGACTGGCCCTATTCAGACAGTTAACCTGGGGTTCTAGTGGCAAGCCATGACCAGTAGAGTACAGCAGATTGAAGATGAGGCAGTAACTCATCAAAGAAGACATTGCGAAGTGGTCATGCAGAAGTTTGAATTCATGGACTGGCTGGCCATTGGATCGGGTCCCAGTGGCTGCTTAATAGTCTACGAGCTCGCTCGCTGGCCTTGTAACCAGAAGATCCTGCGTTCCAACCCCCCCCCCTTTGGTGGGTGCGTACTGATGAAGAGTCCCAAAGTAGATCGAAACAGCTGTCCAGTACTCCCTGAAGGTTTTCCAACGGTTCTCCAACTGATTTCAGCGCATGATGAAATCCTCTAATCAATAAAACAAAAATTCTCTACGAAATCAATACTTGAAAATTCATCATCAGAGGTAATTTCAGTTTTTGCAGTCATTTTGAGATGCAGATTCAGTTGTAAGTACTGAATTGAGCGAAAAATACTGAGTGGTGAATCTACCATATTAAATCTGCTTAACGGGACCAAGGTGACGAGTAGAAACACTTGACAAGATAACTTTTTGAATGTAGGCTGATTTACTTCGCTTATAAGGATAATCATGACACTTGGCAAATATTCACCCACTAGACTACAGCCCTAAGTCTAATGTGTGTGTGTGTGTACTGGTGGGTAGGTGGATAGGTAGACGCTGGATACATAACTACACTTTATATTCGAGTTGGTGAGTTTAACAGACTCAAAAATAAATCTCCGATATACCTTATATCACTGAGTGAACGTTATTGTCAAAAAATACCTACTACTGCTACTACTACTACCACTACACAAAAAATGGCGACGATCTATGCCAACATAAACTCAGTTTCACGTGTATTTAACATTTACACGTTAAAAAAATAATAACAAGAAGTAGCATTTCACATGTTAAACTAAATTACAATAGATCGTGATTATTTGATTCTATTTACACACGAATAAAGAATTCAATAGTCAGACAGATGCTCATGGTTTTATGTTTGCTACTTGGATTGTGTTTCATCATGACAAGGGTATTTGCAATCTGCATTCTGTCAATTATTACACCTTATATGCAGTGTTTGTTTGGAGATTATTACAAAAAAAAATCTGTGATCGAGGGTAGGCTTAGCGCAGGTAATTTTATTGAATATATATACACGCGTGTTACTACCTTCGTTGTTCCTGTCGCCACTTGCATGAACCTTATTATCATTAGTATTTTTGTTATCATTATAATCATCGTTATTACTGACGTCCAAAATGTCTGACAAATTATTACTCGAGCATTGGTTTTTGTAGGGATTTGATCGATTGATTACAGGATTTGATCATGAGCTGACATTGGTTAGAGAATCATTCGAAAACCTGCAGATAGTACATGACAGCTGTCTCGCCCTAGTTTGGAACTCTTCATCAGTACACATCCGCCACAGAGGTCTCGAGCTCAGGAGCTTCTGGGTTGCAAATCAAGCGTGTAGACCAATCAGCTACTGGGACCGACTCAATGGCGCATGAATTTCAACTTCTAAACATTGATCTTTCCATTGTGCTACCAGTCCTTTTCACTAGAGAAGAAACGTCTACGAATTTAATGGTATCATTTTCCTTGTGCTCTTTTGTGAAGTTAGGATTCGAATGGCATGAGTTGAGCTTAATTCAACAGGTCTTCAGCTTTTGATCTGCTTTCACAGATCAATATATCTTGGGTATACTTTCATTTATTGTATACGCCGTTGCAAAACACCAGCTTCTAGGCCTGACAGGAGTAAATCTACGAAAACTAGATCCCAAGGGGCTTTCCACCGCAACATCATCAGCTTGACGAAATAGACGCCGATCGATTTGACGGTGGACATTTTTAGAACATAATGAGCAGAAAATTTTCGTCAATTCCAATGTTGGAATGCGGAAGGTCTTCAGCCACTCTATACATAAAGTCAATGGTCTCAACGAATGGGACGTTTGTGAATAAGGAGTTAACATCGAAAGAGAGACCATACGCGTATCAGACACACACACTGACATCATTATATCTGCTTGGCAAACTGGAACGAATAAGAAATTATATATACGCTGCAAAGAGTTTTCGCAAAATACCCCTAAAAGATTCAGTTGAAAGTCAGTTGGCACTGCATAGTTATGTTGAATTTATTCGCAACTCACTAATAAGTAGAACATAACGAGTAGAATAAAATGTGTGGAAGAAGAGTAATCACTTCGTTTCAAACAGTATGGTAGAATGAATTTTCTTGTGGTCTTTGATGATGGTTTCTTGTTGGTGTTTTGATTCGACATGAGGAATATCTCTGAAATAACAGCTAGAATAATGAAACCGTTAGATATAGATATAGCACACAAACCAGTAAAATCGCTTAATTCGATATTATGCAAACCGAAAGACACATCCAACAGAGAAAGGAGATAAAATTAATACCATTTACCAAATAAATTGTATGAACTGCAACAAACATTACATCGGCCAAAGTGGGCGTCCCCTTCGAATCAGAATCCAAGAACACAAATCAGCCGTGAAAAGACACGATATGTATTCTTTAGTATCAATGCATACAGACAATTATGGTCATCAATTTGATTGGGATCATGTCAAAATCTTAGACAGAGGAAACACGAAAAGTGCCAGAGAATTCCTAGAAGCCTGGTACTCAAGCGAAAATGCAATTAACAAACACGTTAATATAGACGAAATATACCAACTAATAAAAAGTAAATCAGGTGACTAGAAAGTTTAAAATCCAAGTCAATAGAAAATGGTCAATACATATGTAAAGATGGTTACCAGGAGACGCAATTATATCACTCATGAAGAAATTTAAATAATTTCACTTTGTGCTAAATATGGCGCTGAAGGGGGATGTTGTCCAGAAGGACGACGAAAGCTCCGCAACCAAACCAACCAGCTCAGAGAACACTATTAATTGCAAATCATCCACCTGAGCTACAAATCTTCTCTATTATGCAATTCCATACTAATTTGTTTATTCGACATGTCACATACACACAGAGTGAAACAGTATAATTATTAATATTATTAACTGGATGACGATGCCTTTGGAACACTATTTATTTATTTATTATAATAAAGGTTTTTGTATTTCCCAATGAATGAAAAACAAAACGATATTGTTTTTACTGACGTTTCGCTATTTAATGCTAATAGCTCTATCAAAGTATTATTATTTATTTATTGTTCATAATCATTTCATCAATTACAACCCGACAACTTCGAAACTTTCATATTAGTTTGTTTTTATTAGACGTATCACACAGTCACAGAAACAGTATTAGTATTTACTGGATAACATTTCAAACAAAATTTATTTTTCATAATCATATCATCAATTATAATCAGACGACTTCACTGTGTGATACGTCTGACAAACAAACTAATAATATAGAATTACTTACAACCACAGTGCCCAAAAGTTTTACGACATATATTCGAAACTTTCATTTTTAGAGTTTTCTTTATTCCTGCCTATGCGTCGTCGTAGGGTTTGGGCGGTAGTAGAAATTTCCAGATGTCTGGGTGGAAAGATGTTGAATCATTTCTATTACACGTGTCTGCTCTCAGTTGATTCGACAAATAAAGCCTCAGTCAGTTATCAATCTCTCCCTCACTCCCTACCACCACCCTGTCACACCACATTTTAAAACTGTCATCTTATCCCATCATCATCCCATTGTATCCTTGTGTGTAATTCCATGTAGTGCTATAGCTGAAAATGTAAAACTAAAATTATGTGCGTCGGTGGCACAGTGGTTAGGACTCTCGCCGACCATGCACATGGTCCGGGGTTCGATCCCCTGCCGGCGCACACCCGATATCTATGGTCGGCCTGAAATTTGGGCTACCGATATCCATGCTGAAAATTCCATACTTGTACTGAAAATACGGTGTGGAAATCAAGCTGTAATCAAAATAAAAATAAAAAAATATATCATCCAGGCGCGAAATTCAGATCTTCTACAGTCTTCTTATCGGTTGTTCAGAGTATTCCTGACCTCTCGCCCCCAACAGTCTGATGCATAATCCATTCCAGCCCGCCACATTAAGAATATAATCGTTGGTGATAATAGGCAGGCAGCCAGCTTGTCTTAATCCTGTATGCACTTTGAACGCCTCGCTGAGTTTTCAGCTGTGGATCACTTGACACGTGGCATTGTCATGTAGCTGTTGATTGAGCTATAAAATGATAGAAAGAGTTATTCCAGAAAGTCTTTAACGCTCCTATATCAACTCCAACTGTACGTTTATTTACATATCTAATTTTATATATTGGAAGTCAGTTGGTGGATGGTGACTACCAGTGGTGGAATCCAAGATGCGCATTTCGTCCTATTTGGGACTCATCATCTGGATGTACCTGCATTCCCCAGTGAATGATAGGACGAAATGCGCGTTATCACGTATATATTTTACGCAGTTATACACTTTTGCGTTTGCCTTGAGCTCTTCGAAATTTGATTTCGTCAATGATACATCTGTTCAAGTTTTCACTTGTGCTTCTGAATACAACGTTGTTCATCTTTGACCGTGTACAATGCTAGTACATCATAGAATGTGAAAACATGGATGTACTATAATATATTATAACCGGAATCATATTTAGTACGCTATAAATGTCAGATTCCTTAATTAGTAAGTGAAAGATTTCCTTAGAAATCAATAATGTATAAGACAACCAAAAAAGAAATTGATGCGAAGATAGATATTATTCGATATATTTCTTATCATAGAATCATGGAATCGAATCAGTCTACGCAAGTATCCTTTTCAGGTCTGAAAGGAAAATCAACTATCTGACATTAACAAGAGGGGTTAAGTATTTTATTCGATTGGACACTAGTCAGTAACTAGGGTAATGTGTATGTATCTAGTCCTTCCTTTGATGCACCCTGAATTCTGTCAGTCAGTCAGTGAAGTTTCCAATGTGGCCACACCATGTCACTAGGGTGGCTGGCTCTCCATCACCGTGCACTATGAATTGTTGTTGGTATTAGATGGTTGGAGGCGATCGGCCACAGGAAGGAAGCCTCGCCTAGACCTAGCTAGGTGTTTCGTGTTCGTTGGCAGTCATTCACTAGTCAGTCAGCAAGGCGTATCTGCGGCCATCTTGAAGGAACAACTCAAATTCCTTTCTGAAATTCGAACCCGCGTCACTCAGTGAGTACTGCAGTGAGTCACAGACGTTACCACCACTGAGCTATTCAGGCTGGTTCACGATTGACCTCCTATAGGACTGGCTGTATTGAATATCTTTGATTGAACACTAGAAGTATTTGAATAAGACGATAATTTATCATTGAAATGACATTGTAATGACATCAGAAAGAAAATACTAAGCATTACAGAGACATTGTTCAATTCAATTTTAGATTTCCCAGTCGATTGACGGGACCGAAGTGCTTGGTGTCAGGTTGACATGTCTGTTGGCTTCTTGTTCAGATGCTGCAACGATATCTGAGCATGTGATTAGAAGTTAATTGGTGGATGGTGACTAGCAGTGGGATCCAGGATGCGCGTTTCGTCCTATTCGGGACTCGTCGGCTGGATGTTCCCACATTCCGCATTGATTGATAATTTTCCCACCCAGTCCTCCTAGTTTCGGTCCAAACAATCTACTGGAAAATCTAAAATTGAAGTGAATAAATAATTAATATGACTTGCTGCAAATGAGGTGACTGTCGTGGCCCAATTGGTCCAGTGGCTGGCGTTTGAAACCATGGTCACTGGGTTTGAGCCTCGGTGCGGTGAACATCGTCACTCACTGCAGAATGCAGGAACATCCAACCGACGAGTCCCAAATAGGACGAAATGCGCGTTACCCTGTATTCCACTGCTAGTCACCAGCCACCAATAACATTATACAGACAGTTTCGATAAAAAGGATCAGAGTTTAATCATATTATTAATAATAATAATAGTGATAATAAACAAAGAATAACACAATTTAAAGAAACCTTTATTATCAGTATTATTATTATTAGTAGTACAAAAGGCTTTAAAAGTACAATGAACGGAATTATTTATTCGACAGAGAAATTTGAGACGAATATGTGGTTAATGGAGTTAAACTTCAAGGTTTTGCACATTACTTAACAATAATAATAGTGTTAATAAAGTGACTAGCGTTATTCAAGTGTTTACATAATCTAAACAACAGTCAGCCATTTTGAATGTGTAGGTAGACTGCGCGTGTAGTAGTATAAAAAGTAGTAGTATTCACATTAGTATTAGTATTAGTAGTAGTAGTAGTAGTAGAGAGGTGAGAACTGTCTGTTTCATAATTATATTAAAATAGTGAACCACTTCACTTTAACAATAAATTTTGAAACTAAAATTTAAAGTCTACAATTTTGAGACAGAGTACAACGTTCAGTCATTCATTCATTCATTCATTAAGATAATAGAACATATCAGCATAATATTTGGCTAGCATTATTACAAGATGGAATTTGTCTGAAAACTGTGCCACTATTATTTACGTAGCACATTTAAAATGAATTTTATCACATGGTTTTACATGTGAAATTCAATTTATGAGTGATAGATATATTTATATATGAATAAGGCATTTAGAAGACAAATTTCGTCGCGAGATGATATCGTCATTTCGTAGTTTCTCTACAACCGCTTTACAAATAGCATGCTTGGTTCATAATAAGAGTAAAATAAAATGCATGAGAATTACTCAGTTATATAAAACCAAAAGTACATACTAATATTTATATTTTTATATTTTGATTACAGCTTGATGCCACACCGTATTATCAGTACAAGTATGGCATTTTCAGCATGGATATCGGTAGCCCAAATTTTGCAGGCCGACCATAGATATCGGGTGTGCGTCGGCAGGGGATCGAACTCCGGACCATGTGCATAGCTGGCGAGAGTCCTAACCACTGTGCCACCGACGCACATTCATATTTAGATAGGTCAGGTAGTCTATGGTAGTGCGTCGGTGGCATAGTGGTTAGGACGCTCGCCGACCAAGCATGCCGTTCGGAGTTCGATTCCCGGCCACCGACGCATTCCTTCACCTCGCTAAGCCAGCAATAAATAAAGCTGGTAAAGAGGAAAGGTTGAGCATGAGGCTAGCGACCCCATCCTGTAAAAATAAACATCACTGCTACAGAAACTTCAAGCCTCCAGCTTGAAGGCGCCCCATGTTCCACTGGAACCGTGGAGGAATAAAAAAAGTCCATGGTAGGCGAAGGTTGAAGTCTGTTGTATTTTTTTTTGGTGCACGTAGTTTAGGATGTACGTGATTACCATCACCTTCAATAACCATCCTTGAATTAGAGTTATGTGAAATAATTGTGAAACAGCCATCAATATTGATTTTGTGACCTGACATTAGTAAGTGGATGATACTCAATTTCTATTCAGATTAATTACATTGGGACTTTCTACATATTTTAATAACCATTTTGGAAGGTGTTTATTTCGTCGACATTGAAACATTCTATTGGTTCTACTACCTATATGAGTGTCACCGCAACTGCAGGCGAACTTGTAGACAGAGTTTGAAGTAGAGTCCACAGAATTCCGTCCTTTAATCGTGAGTAGAGGAATCAAAAATGTTCGAGATGTGAGAAAAAGAGATGTGGCGTAGAATGTGCGCCTGATGGCTGATCGAAGTCTTTGAGCTAGCTGTCAACTGCATAATCTGGTCACCCTTGAATGGTAGGTTAATAAAGATAGCTTTCTTTGGTACGGAAGCTGTCTTTTCTAGATGTGGTCTATCCTTACTGTGACAATTGATATAGTTTTCCTGATAACCACTAGCTAATAAAAGTGAATGTATGTGTCGCTCGTACATATTTTGCGAGCCCTTGAAAACAAACATTTCACTAGGGAATGTTTATACTGGATAGGAACAAAACTGGTGAAATGAAGATATTGTCCACTCCGTGTCTGTTTACGAAATATAGATCGCTTAATCGTTCCATAGTCTCTCCTAGTCATTGAAATATCCAAGTAACCGCGTTTGTTATTCGATGCCAGTTCAGAAGTCACTCGTATATTTGGATGAATATGATTTAACAGAGTAATAAAGTTTTCAATAGACTTACTATTATGACCAATAATCAGTGTATCATCCACATAAGGTTTATATAGCATTACTTCTCCAAGCATACCTTGCATTTGTTTCTCCAATTTTGACATGAACATATCTGCTGACAGGGGTCCAAGAGGGTTCTTCATCGCAACACTATCGATTTGTTTGTATGTCTTTTCTTGGAAGGTGAATCTGATATTTTCTATAGATATTAAGATGACGTCTTTGATTTAAGTGACAGGAATAGGTAAGTTTATCTCATTGCTTGTGATGTAATCACAAGTGAAATCAACAGTTTCATGAAGAGGAACATCGGTGAATAAAGATTCTATGTCGATTGAGCACATAACCTTTTCATTAATGTTCAAGGTGTCCAACATATCGGTCAGATCAAATGAACTTTTTACAGAATGATTTGATAATAAGTTTTTTATAGGCGTAAGGACCTCTGTAATCCATTTTGCGATTTTATGATGTGGAGAATTCGACATATCTAAAATGGGTCTCAGTGGGTTCCCAGTTTTGTGGAAGTACTGGACAGCTGTTTCGTCCCACCTGGTTTGGAACTCCTCATCAGTACGCACCCACCCCAATGGGGTTCGAGCCTAGGACCTTCTGGTTACAAGGCCAGTGAGCTCACAAACCATTAAGCAAGCACTGCGACTCCTCCCATCTAATGGGCCATTAATTCCAACTTCTGCCAATTCGATACATATTTTTATTTAGCACAACACCAGGTTTTCCAATGATTCTCTAACTGACGTCAGCTCTTGAGCACTCGCATTACCAATCAAATCCCTGGAAACTAACACTCGACAATTAATCTGATGCTCACTAACGCCTGGCCCTACACAGGAAGTACTTGAGGTTCTAGTGAGAAGTCGTAACCAGCGGGGTTCACCAGGTCAGGCAAGAGGGCAGTTACTCGCCCGTGACATTGGCTGGTTGGCGGTTGCGCTAAGTATCTATATACCACGAATTGGAAGAAGTTGGAATTCACGGACTGGCTATTGGACCGGTGTCCCACCGACTGATTAATCACCTACCAGCTCAATGGCCTTGTAACTGAGAGGTCCTGGGTTCGAACCCCATTGTGGTGGGTGCGTACTGCTAATGGAGGGACCCAAACTAAGAAGAAAGAACTGCCGAGTACTCCCTGTTGGTTTTCCAGTGGTTCTCTAACTGACGTCTGTTCGTGATAAATCCCGTAACAAATATATATATACGTATATATAATCAATATATCATTACTACTAACCTGTTTTGGAAATTCGTATTCTTATATGATGAAAATATCGTTCGAAAGTATTGCAGAAATGCATCAACATTTTTCAGATCAACTTCATCCCTAATAACGCTATTTAAATAATGAATACATCTGTCGTGTGTGTGTGTGTGTGTGTTCGTGTGTTACACTTTCAAAGTGAGTAGATACTATCCAAATGCAATCATATCGCTATACAGAATTATGAATAATAAATGATTAGAAATGTGAGTTAAATAATGGTCAACACAAAGGTTGATTTTTTATTCCTTTACGTTCCCAGTGGAACATAGCATGCCTTCAAGCTAGAGGCTTGAAGTTTCTGTAGCAGTGATGTTTATTTTTACAGGATGGGACTGCTAGCCTCATGCCCAACCTTTCCTCTTCACCAGCTTTATTTATTACTGGCTTAGCGAGGTAAAGGAGGGCGTCGGTGGCCGGGGATCGAACCCCGAACCACATGAGTGGTCGGCAAGCATTCATTTGTTGTGCCATCGACACACCAAACTATGATGGATATGACTAAACAAATGATATGACAAGATTAAGTACACTTGCGAATGTGAATTTGTCGGGTTAAATTATAGGAAAAATCACCTTCAGCGGCCTGTTTAAAATTTGGGCTACCCAAAAAGCCTCCATCATTGTATATTGCATAGAATTTCTCTTATTCAGTTTGTGTAAATCTGGTAAAATATGGCCTCTAATGAACTTCAACTTTTAACCTGTTGGATTCTGTTCCTTTCATATCTTTATTAGTGAACAAAATATTCCCATATTGAGTCGTAAGAAAAAGATGCAAACATTGAAGAAAATTTTCTTTGCGACGATTCATTTTTCATAAGCTGTACAATCGTAATTATATATTTCACAAAGAAATCATAAGACCAATCAAGTGCGTATTACGTAGTGTTTGGTGTAACCTAGACGGGGTGACAAATTCGAAGTTATAAAAGAGGCAGAAGTTGGCATGACGTAGTAAGTGCGAGATAATGGCTGATCAATAAGATTGTGTAAAGTTGCGGTGAGAGATGGTTGCTAGCCAAATTGGTTGACAGTTAATGAGGTCAAGGTCAAGATGGACAGGCGGATACAGTTAACATATAGATGAACTGACACAGCCACAAAAGATGCAAGGTTAACTTTGTGTGAGAAACAACCAATCAACAGACTGTATCTTTTACTAACATTAACCTACAATAATGTTTATCAAAATCTATAAATACGTGTTGATTTTCCGTAATAAACGTTCTGTTGCCTGGCCCTTGTCTTCTGTTGTTACAAAGTGAACAAGAACTAATGGAAAGAGGATGAAGTGCTTTTTATAAAAATCTGTATGAAATCGCGATGTTATTAATTAACAATAGTAGAGTGATAATAAAATATGGATGATGGGAATAATAATGATAATAGAATAATAGTAAAATAATAACAATAGTAGTAAACTTACATAATAAAAAGGAGCAAAATTATAGAAAGAACTTCACTCTGACTACGGTAGGGCGAGTGAATGTATGTGGTGCTTTTGAATGCAGTGGTCTGTTTCCAGATCTCGAATAGCCAACGATTCACCTATGTACAGATAGTGTATTCGAAGTAAGTCCTTCTGCACGATATTGAGCGACTCTGTGTAGCACTGTGAAGCATTCGTGCAAGTGCGGGTACTCGATGTTCAGAGTTGACAAGGTGTTCGAGGATGGAGCTGCTACTATTCTTCTTTTCTCCTCTGACTAGCTAGCTAACCAAGCTGGACAATATTCCAGAATACGTTTGTGGACTTGATGTTGTGTACGGTCGATATATACTTTGCTCCAGACGAGCAAGTAAACTGATATATACACACCAGTGAGGTGACTAAAAGCGGCGGTACCTCATCCTTAAAGTTACACTGGATTAACAGTTCGCTGGTGAATGTGATATGTGAGGGGGCTGCTTGAAATGTCTTCTTCAGAAATTTAGAAAGGCGGTTTCTAAGAATTTCAGCTTCAATGTCTGTCACCTTTGAATTCCAGGTTCAAGAGGAGAGTTTTATTGGGAACGCTTATGATGTTTTTTCGCGGAATATAATTACGACCGTATAGCGCATGGAATAAATCGTCGCAAAGAAAATTTTCTTCGCTGTTAACATCTTTCTCTTATATCTTCATTATTTATTATTTATTATTATTATTATTTATTATCACTTCCCCGTTCCTAAAGCTTATGGAAATACTAATACTTCTTAAACTCGAACCCTCCCTTAAAAACTTCGAAGACCCAAAACAATTTGCCTATAGACAGGGTAGGAGCACTTTAGACACTGCAGCCGTCTTACACAACAGTATCGTCTCATCATTAGATAAAGGTACCAAATGCGTCCGCTGCACGTTTCTTGACTTCACTTCTGCTTTCGACTCTGTTCCTAGATGTCTCCTGCTAAATAAGCTCTCTTTGACGAAAACTGAGTCCTGGGTCACTAACTGGTTGCATTCCTACTTCTCTAACAGAATTCAGTACACTGTATACAAAGGTAAATCTTCCTCTGCTGTACTCACTGAAGCCGGAGTCCCCCAAGATGCTGTACTCTCCCCACTTCTCTTTTCTTTCTTTCTACATGACTTACCATGTTCAAATGACATTAATTTTGTCAAATATGCTGACGACCTGACTGTATCTTTGCCTATCAAATTTCAAAGCGACTGCTCTAAACTAAATGGCTTTCTGTCAGAAATCAGCCAGTGGTCATAGGGAAACGGTCTTACTCTAAACCCCTCCAAATGCCAAACAGTCAATTTCACCTATAGGCATAAATCCGACCTAAACAAACTGGTTATCACTCACGAGGTATGCAACATAGATGGCACTGAAATAGAAACCAAGTCGGAAATTAAATACCTAGGTGTCATTCTATCTACTGATCTCTCCTGGTCGTCTCATATACTGACGATTTCTAAAAAAATATTCCGTCTTACCTTCTACATTAAGAAGTTAAAACATTCTGGTATAACCCAGCCCTTACTCCTACAATTCATTAATTCTCGCATTCTGCCTATTATTCTCTATTGTTCCCCCTTAGTTTTTCCAGGGCTACTGAAGAAAGACTATAACATATTACGCAGGATGTTAAAGGTTGTCAGCAGGGTAAGCAACGTGCCACTTAACCAGCTTGTTAATATTTTGGTTGACAGGCACAATGACTCATGTGAAAAATGGGCTAAATCCATTTTATCTAACTCACACCACCCTCTTCACTCACAACTCTCCCTTTGCATCTCATCAGGTAAAACAAGAAGCCAATACAGAAAACTATATGCTCTCACTAGCAAGTACAAAAACTCAACCATACCCTACTTAGCTCGTGTTCTGTGTGATAATGAAAGCATTAGGCGTGACACCTATAATTCATTAAACAGTCATTAGTACAACTGGATCTCATCTTTCCAACCCACTTCATCATTAGGTACAACATTTCCTTTCTTTCTGTTCCTTTTCTCTCTTCTTTTTCCGTTATGTGCTGCTTTGTCTCTTTCTCTCGCTTACGCCAGTTAATAAGACAGCTCCCACTTTTTTAACACCTTCAAACACTGTTTCAGCTTTACCTTTGCTACTGAACATGCCGATGTATTGTTGTAATAATGAACTGTGGTTTCCTCAATCTATGTAGAATTCTATTTATTGATAATGTACTAACTGGATGCAATACTGTAGTACAATGCTAAGAATTCCATTCTGTATCACAAGTACTGTTTTGGAATAAAGCAAATTATTATTATTATTATTCAACACTTCGTACACACCGAAATTTGATTTTCCAATAGTATGATTTCTAATCACTACATTTTATTATCTCTGGTTACGCAATTAACAACGACTTATGGCCCCTGCGCTAACAATAAGATTTCTTACTTTTCTTTCTTACCAGAAACTTCACACTAACTAGATAATAATAATTTGCTTTATTCCAAAACAGTACTTGTGATACAGAATGGAATTCTCAGCATTTTACTACAGTATTGCATCCAGTTAGTACATTATGAATAAATAAAATTCTACATAGATTAAGGAAATCTCAGTTCATTATGACAACAACATATTAGCATGTTGGTAGCAAAGGTAAAGCTGAACAGTGTTTGAAGGTGTAGAAAAGTAGATGCTAGCATATTTACTGGTGTAAGCGGAAGAAAGAAACAAAGCAGCACATAACGGAAAAAAGAAGAGAGAGAAAAGGAAAAGAAAGAAAGAGTTTTACGTATAAATGATATGAGTTGGAAAGACGAGATCCAGTTGTTCTACTGACTATTTAATAAGTTATAGGTATCACGCCTAATGCTTTCTTTATCGCACAGAACAAGAGCTAAGTAGGGTATGGTTGAGTTTTTGTACTTGCTAGTGCGAGCATATAGTCTTCTATATAGGCTTCTGGTTCTGCCTGATGAGATGCAAAGGGAGAGTTGTGAGTGAAGAGGGTGGTGTGAGTTAGATAAAATGGATTTAGCCCATTTTTCACATGAGTCATTGTGCCTGTCGACCAGAATATTAACAAGCTGGTTAAGTGGCACGTTGCTTACCCTGCTGACAACCTTTAACATCCTGCGTAATATGTTATAGTCTTTCTTCAGTAGCCCTGGAAAAACTAAGGGGGAACAATAGAGAATAATAGGCAGAATGCGAGAATTAATGAATTGTAGGAGTAAGGGCTGGGTTATACCAGAATGTTTTAACTTCTTAATGTAGAAGGTAAGACGGAATATTTTTTTAGAAATCGTCAGTATATGAGACGACCAGGAGAGATCAGTAGATAGAATGACACCTAGGTATTTAATTTCCGACTTGGTTTCTATTTCAGTGCCATCTATGTTGCATACCTCGTGAGTGATAACCAGTTTGTTTAGGTCGGATTTATGCCTATAGGTGAAATTGACTGTTTGGCATTTGGAGGGGTTTAGAGTAAGACCGTTTCCCTATGACCATTGGCTGATTTCTGATAAAAAGCCATTTAGTTTAGAGCAGTCACTTTGATGCTTGACAGGCAAAGATATAGTCAAGTCGTCAACATATTTGACAAAATTAATGTCATTTGAACATGGTAAGTCATGTAGAAAGAAAGAAAAGAGAAGTGGGGAGAGTACAGCATCTTGGGGGACTCCGGCTTCAGTGAGTACAGCAGAGGAAGATTTACCTTTGTATACGGTGTACTGCATTCTTTAAGAGAAGTAGGAATGCAGCCAGTTTATAACCCAAGGCTGAGTTTGTGTCATACCATAGATAAACATTAATTATTTCAGATAATCTTTTCGTCCTCGTATTTTTTTTCATTATAAATTCTGAACGACAATTTCCATTGGAGGATCGATTCATGAAGATGAACGAAATGTAGGTTAAAGTTACATTATAACTGGTTTTATTTAAAAAGTATATAGGTTGTATGCAGATGATGAGAATCAGTCAAACAAAATCGATCCGCATTATTCTGCACTAGTGTTTATTCTGTCTGTGTACGTGTCCATCAAATGTAAGATGATGTTGCTGCAGGACTCGACTGGACTGCACTGTACTGGACTACGTCGACTACTCCTAGCTTGAAGATGGCCAGGCCGGCAGGGAGGAATGAAGTGGTGGCTGACTGACCTGTTGGCTGAGCGTGTTCGCCTGACCACTTCACTTATTTGGGAAGCTGCATCAACCCAGCCAACGCCAGCGGATTGATCTGCTGGCTGACGAAATCTTAGCACAGATACGGATACACTAGGCTGTTTAGGCGCTTCTCAGGCAACCCAAGTTACTAATCGCGAAATATGCCCATTAGTTCATAGGTAAAAACACAGTTTTTTGTTCAGAGACTTCATTTTCAAGCTGTTCACTTATTTATAATTCTTTAAAAGTCTCTATGGCGCCCCCCCCCCCCACGCTGAGTACATCATTTTAATTATCTTTATTCTTATCTTATGTGCAATATTGACCACTGAGCAATTTCTAGTGCCACCTACTAATGCCTTCTTTTTCCGTAATATAAATTCGACTGTACAGCACTGAAATGAAATCGTTGAAAAGAAACAGTATTTCTCCTCTGAACAAAAACTGTGTATTTTTTATAACTCCACTTACGCCATCTCTGACATGCTTAGTAGACCTGATATCCAGCTGGCTGGTTGTCGATGAAATTACGTGTGCACTGCTCAGAAGTCCGCTCCGTACAACTCCTTTATGGCTGGCTGGCCGGCTGTGAGACATGACCACTGACAGTGGAAGACATAAAAAGTAGGCCAGTTAGCTAGCTGAGGTGAGGCATCGGTCGGTCGAGTGCTGCTAGGTAAGAGGTATGGAGGAGGAAGGCAAATCAATCGATGACGAGGTTGTGAAGCAGTTACATCGATTGAGCTGGATGATTAGGACATGTGTTGCTCAAACATGCCTACTTGTCTGACTGGCCATCGCCTTCCTTACTCGACCGACCGGCGTGGAGGAGTGAGGTGATGTTAACTGACTGACACAGGATAGATCGTTGAGGTTGGTGTACAAACCAAACATGGCTTCATCAGTCAACAGAATCCACAACAGTTAGTTTAGACCAGTCAGTCAGCCACGTCGGGAGGTGTTGATTGCCTGGTTCGGGTCCTAGGGATATTAGGAACCAATGGCGGCTGGAGACAATTGGTGTTATGGCTGGAAATCGCTCTAGGTGACGGCTGGCGCTGGTGCAGATGCATTCATTTTTAGTGATTTGTGATATCCAATAAAATTCTACTCTCCTTCCATATTACTATTCTTTTCCCCTCACCCACACTTCCGTTTTCTAACTCTCTCTCTCTGCGTTTTGAATCTGTGTTTTCACTGTCTTCTGTTGGTTTGTATGGTACATGGAGGGGGTGTGCCAACTGGAACTGGTGGACATCTGCGCAAATTTGTACGTTGAAAGCGGTCATATTCAGTCAGTATTAATCCAGATATTAAAACTACATCCCTATGTGTTATATCAATTAAGCTTATTTGGTATGAAGCCAAAATAAAATCTCCATTTCAAAAAGCCGATTACTGTCTAGTTATGTTTATAATCAGAACTTCCTGTTTAATTTTAATTTGTATTATGTAACTGAATATATATCATGCAGTGAAAGTGTTATTCACAGAGTGACATTTCGAACACAATTTATTGTTTATATTTATTCATGTCAGTCGTAGACGACACAACGTTGAGACTTGGTTTTTTTATAGTTCTCGTTTTTCCTTCCCGTCTGTCGTCGGGGTAGTCGAATTTCAAAACAAGTGATTCAGCGAAGAGACTTTTTTCAACAACGAATTTATCATCAAGCTGTACAATCGTACAAATATATATGGTTTTTAAGAAGTTATATCCGGTGAGGGAATTGAATCATAGGTGTGAATGCACAAAATAATAATAATATTATGAAATGCAATTTAAACAAAAAATGTTTGTGATTACAATCATAGTTAAATGTCAAGCGGCAAAACAAATGTCATATATAGAATAATTCATAGGATGGATAGAACTTGAAAAAGGGTGTGCAATTATAGGATTAGTAGACAAATCGAATAAAATAAAAACGTTACGTAATATTGTGTGAAATTTGATAGCATAGAATTTAACGTTGTTAAAAGGAAGAATTGATTTAGAATGACAAGTGGAACAAGTGAAATAATACCAAGGACATTTAAAAGTGAGAGTAGTAATAGTAACAATTGACTTAATAAGGACGAGTATACAAATTGAATAGACAAAAACGAAAAATTGGTAGGGCTACAATATGATTGGGGATTACCATACTTTAGCACAGAGGGATTAAGACCATGAAAGTTGGAGAAGTGGAAGGAACTTTTTCTGTACACAGAGATCTGGCTTTTCTGTTTCGATAGCCAAAGATGGCTTCAGCAATACAGATGAGTCGGGTACGTAGGGATTTAGGTAAAATTTTGCCTTGTAGATGACTTCAAAGTCAGAGGCTATAAAGATAGGGTGGTCATTATCGACCAGATGTTCAATGATCGCGCTTCTTATTGCTCCACTTCCACAATGTCCTTACCACTGCATCGTGTCTTACCAGATAATGCGTCAGACTGTGCGATGGGAGTGAGTGAGTGAGTGAGAAGATAGAAATACGCTGCAATGATCAATGTAACAAGATCCCAGAAGATCTGGATTTCTCGTGTGTATGATTTATGCCGTAGAATGTCACACAAACAGGAATACAAACTGGAAGACTTGCAGGCAGGCAGGTGAAAACTGGCAACAGACTGGCTAAAGAGGCTGGCTGGCTGGCTGTCAGCGAATACAGGACTGACCCGATCCAGATGATGAACATAGAGAAGGTGGAGCAGGGGAGGTGATGAAGATAACCAACCAACCAACTACCTCCACCACCAACAACAACAGCAACAACAAGAAGTAACACCAATCAACATGAACGGGAGAAAGAGGTTCAGAGAGGTCACTTCCTTCCTTCTTTCACTTATCTTATCTAGCCTAGGCTGCAGCATCGTTTCAACCACAGGCAGTCGGAACGGATGAAGATGTCAAAGCCAGCCAGCCAACCATCCAGAATGGGAAATGAAAGGAACGCCTTCATCAACCTGAAATCAGTTTGGAAATCTTGTGCACTCCGCCTCAGCAGCACAGACAACAAGATTCGGATTTTGAACACAAATGTCAGTGGAGTCAGTCAGTTCTTCTATATGGGTGAGAAACTTGCACTACACGTGCCTCACGAAAAGCATTTCCAACAGGCTACTACAGGCTTTTATCAACAGCTGCCACCTTCACTGGTTGTCTCCGTACTGAAGATCAAATCGCCAGACGGCCAGAAAGAATCAGCAGCATGAAACTCTGACAATGAACAAACGAACGAAGAGCCAATTGGGCATATGCTGAGGAAGAAGGTCGTCGAATGACATCGTGCGCAACGCAGGCCATTGCTCGAATGGAATCTCACTGGGAAGCCACGAGGTTGACATGGAGGAGGACGTGTGAGTTGGAGGGAAGAGAAGATGAGAGGTTATAGGCAATCGTGGACTCAGGTGAAGAGAACAGAGCCAAATAGAATAAAGTGGAGATGCGTTGCTGAAGCCCTATGTTCACCTAGGAACCTGAGGGAATATTGAATAGATAATGAGCAAGACAAATCCTCTACTGTTTTTTTTATTTTCTGTACGTTCCCAGTGGAACATAGGGCGCCTTCAAGCTAGAGGCTTGAAGTTTCTGTAGCAGTGATGTTTATTTTTACTAGATGGGGTTGCTAGCCTCATGCCCAACCTACCCTCTTTACCAGTCTTATTACTGGCCTAGCCAGGTAAAGGAGTGCGTTTGTGGCCGGGGATCGAACCCCGAACGACATGAGGCTTGGTCGGCGAGCATTCTACCACTGTGCCACTGACGCACATCATGCAAATTAGTCCTATTTAATTTGATTCATCACTAGGGCTAACAGACTACTACGATCTGCTGGAATATCAACCGTAATGAGGAATGTTTATATAAGGGTTTGCGTTCTCGCTGTTGCCAGGTTTAGGGACAGGGACTATTTTAATGTCTTTCCATGCAACAGGTACAACGTTTTTGGAGAAAGAAGCATTTAGGATGCAAGTTAATGGAGAACATAAAGCATCTGCACATTGTTTTAGAATATATGCAGGTACACCATCATCAAGGTTACGTGAGGTCTTAAGCGTTTTAAGACATTTTAGAAGATCGAGAGTATTAAAGTCATGAAAGTTATCAGCTACATGATTAGTAACATTAGAAGTAGTTATAGAGGAAGGAGAACGTATAAAAGACTGATTAAGAGCATTAAAATCATAAGAGGGAAAAACATTACACCGCTTACTATTGCCAGTAATTTCATTAAAAAGTTTCCACATGCTGATTGGAGATTTACATGATAAAAGTGTATCATTATAGATAGCATTAAGATTTTTGATTTCAGATTTCATCTGAGCATTAATCTTTTTGAGTCCTAACTTGTCTTTGGGTTTGTATAAAGTTTCTTTTTGCCTGCGAAGTTGTTTGAGATAATGAGATGAGAAGCGGTCGAGGCGTTTGAATAGTGTTTGTTTGGGACAGCATATATCAAGGTAGAACTCAAGATAATCCGTTATATTAGCGGTTGTGTTATCTAATGTACTTTCATAGAATAAATCCCATTTGGTATCTTTTAACATGCACCTTAGATTGAGTAAGTTGTCGGATGAGTAGCATCTGTGTTGTGCTTTCATAGACATGTGTGAGAAGACTTTAATATGTGTTTTGCTGTATATTTTTGGTAAAACACGAACAATACAGTGATCAGAGTTAAGTATCGGTGCACGTTTACGTGTTTCATATAATCCTTCACCATTTGTAAAAACCAAATCGAGTGTTTTGTCAAGTCGAGTGGGAAATTTGACTATGTTTGTGTGACCAAGTGCTTCAAGGAAGGAGCAACCTGAGGAGTTAAAATCCCCAGTAATAACAGATAGAGAGTTGTCGAAGTTGGCAGCGGCAAACATGGTGAATTCGTCAGCAAAATTTGAAAGACCAGATAGTGAGCAACTGGGAGAAATGTACATGTTTGTAACAAAGATATGTTTATATTTGGGACGACATTTGACAGTAATACAGTCTATGAAGTCATCTGAGAATGAGAAGCAAACATTATTTGAAATAGACCATTTGGAGTGAATAAAACAACAACCTACTGACTACTGTGTAGTGAACCTATCAAAACAACCATTATCAAAAATCGAACAGCAACTACTACAAAAAGAATTAAGCTACAACACTGAAGACGCTTCAGAAACTGACTTCTTCGCTGCCTCTGAATCGTCACTTAAATCATCCTACTTAAACGAGAAAACACAAGAAGAGATACACCAAACAATCCTACCATTGGTCAAACAGAAAAAACAACGCACACAACTCAACTCTCAAGAAATAAAGGCCCTCAAAAAGCTGGAAAATAGGAAGGACATCGTTATTCGACCAGCTGATAAAGGAAGAACCACGGTAGTCATGGACAAAGAAGAATACACCAAGAAAGTGGAAGAACTACTCAAAGATGAGGATGTGTACCAACAGCTTACAACAAATCCCATCCAAACACTAAACAACCGCATCCAAAGAACCCTAAACAAGATCACCAAAACAGGTCAGATCACAAAACAAGACCAATTGCGAGTGAAACCCAGTGGGCCAATTCCACCCCGATTCTACGGCAGACCCAAAATACACAAACCAAACATCTGATTACGAAAAATTGTATCACTACCAGGAGCCCCAATATACAGTTTGTCCAAAGAAATATACAGAAAACTGAAACACTTAACGGATTCCCGCGATCACTCCATGAAATCTGCAATCCAATTTCTAGAGTAAATCAAAGGCATTCAAATAGATGACCAAGAAATTATGGTATCATTCGATGGCACAGTATTATATACCTCAATTGGATAGAAACCAGCAAAAGAGACCATGGAGCAACGACGAACACCTCCTACAACACTCAAAAATGCAACACACAAGTTGGATGTAATGCACAAACCTATGCCTAACAATATACTTCCAATTCAACGGCCAAATATGTGAACAAGTGAAAAGGAACACCCGTGGGATCGCCAATATCAGGTTTGATTGTAGAAACTGTGATGTAAAGACTCGAAAACATAATCCCAATGAAGATCAAACCCAAAATTTGGATACGTTACGTAGATGACAAATTCGTAATAATCAAAAGAAACGAGTTGAACAAAATTCAAAACTTAACGACATCAAATTCACAAAAGAAGAGGATTCCGACGACAAAATTCCATTTTCGAACGTCTTAATCAAGCGAACAACCACAGGAAAATTAAAAATTGAAGTTTATAGAAAATCAACACACTTACCGAGTACTCAATTACAACAGCAACAACTTGAAAATGCACAAAAGGAGTTGTACACAAACACGATTCAAGACAGCCAGCAAGGAATGATTGCGGCACTTCCATGGACGTCTTCCAAAAGAATAGATATCCACGGAACTTCATCACAAGAAATATACCCAGAGGCCAGGCAACCAACTAAATCAAAGGACCCCAAGGAAAACACATAAAAGACATCTCAGAAATCACTGCAACACTCTTCAAACCTTTAGGAATTGATGTAGCACATAAACCAACAAAATCATTTCACTCAGCAGACTCTGTGTCAATCGAAATTCAGACTCAACAGCGAAAGAAGATAAAATCAACATCAATCATCTACAAAATGAGTTGCAATGACTGCGAAAAACACCACATTGGCCAAAGTGAACATATAAACTAGCCGTCAAAAGATATGATATCCACTCCCTCTCTCATATCACTTCACTGCATACAGACAACCACGGATATCAATTCGACTGGGACAACTTTGAAGTATTAGGCACAGAAAACACCAAGAATGCTAGAGAATTTTTAGAAGCCTACCTGGTAGTCCAGTGAATCATCAATTAATAGACCCACTGACATAGACAAAATTTACCAATCGATAAGAAGGAAATCTCATACACAAAGGTTCAAACTTCAGGTCAAGGAAACAATGAATACCAATGCAAGTATCCTAGAGGGTGTGAAAACAGCAAAGTGGTTTCATTTCAAGCTAATAGTCTTCGCTGAAGATGTTGTCTAGTAGTACGATGAAGATGTTGCAATTAAACCTACCAGCTAAGAGAAAACAACTAACTGAAAGTTTCCCGTCTCCCCCAACCAAAATATTAAGTATGATAATCCTTGATAGACTAAAAATAGTGGTCTGGATGTAAAACTTCGTTCGCATCAAGCTAATTTGAAGAAAAACGAATCATTATACAGAGGTCAAATCTCTATATTATGCTTCATCATCATAGAGCCTAGAATGGCAGTTAACTCTTTGCCTTAACTTCATTGACTTTGAAAGTGCCTTTGATAGCGTTGATATTTAAGTATAATCTGGAAAATGCTATAAAACTACAGTAGTGCAATACAGATTACAGTTTACAATTTATTTAGGATAGTAGGCTATATGTCTGTGTTAATCCTTTCGATTTGTTGCACACAGGAGGTCCAATCTCGCCTTGAATGAATCAACAGATGGCGCTGATACGACGTTTTCTGGTAGAGAGTTCCAATGGTTCACAATTCGATGCGAAAAACGGATCTCCATACGCAGACGATTCGACCATGGTTTTTGAACCTTGATTTGATGTCCTCGCAGTTGGTTGGTGCTAGGAGGAAGAAATAAATTAGATAAATTAGCTCCAAAATCATTTCTTAGGATACGGTATGCTAGTATTAGGTCACCCCTAAGTCGTCTGTATGACAGTGGAAATAAACCTAGTCGACTTAACCTCTCCTCATATGAGAGGGTTATTATTATTTACTATTGTTTCCTTTAATTCCTAGAAGAACATAGGGCTTCAGCCGTGCGTCTCCATTGCCTTCGGTTTTCTGCTAGAGTCTTCACCTGGCTCCAAGTCTGCCCACACGTTTTCATCTCCTCCTCACATGACCTCCTCCAAGTCACCCTCGCAGTGACGACCAACTCGCCGCTTCCCTTTTGGGTTCCACTCGAGCAACGGCTTGTCTAGTGATGTCACTTTATGGTTTCCTAAGAGTATGGCCAATCCATCTCCATTTCTTCCTGCATATCTGTTTCACAATCGGTTCCTGCTGTGTTGGTTCGCTCATTGCCAAAGATCCCACCCTGTTGCTGATCTTTTCTGGCCGGCCATCTGATCTTGAGTAGTATTGAGCTAAGACAACTGTTAATGAGGCTCTGTTGTTTGTTTGAGATGCTCTTTATGACGCGCAGTGCAAGTCTCTGATCCGTATAGTAGCACTGACTGACTTCACATTGGAGTTGAAAATCCAGATCTTATTTTCATTTTCATGCTGAGTAGTGCTGAGTGTTGACCTCCACACAGACTTGAGAGTAATGAAAGCTTGTCTTGCTTTTCCAATTCTTGCTTTGATATCCTCGTCAGTTCCGTCTGCCTGTAGTGGAAACGATGCTTCCCAGGTAGGTAAAGGAGGTTGATTCTTTCAGGCTCCGTCCATTTATGCTGATCGTTGTCTGTTGTTGTTGTTGTTCTTGTCCAGGAATCTTCATTACCTCTGTTTTCTCTATGTTTACTTGGAGTCCTATCTTTGATGCTTCTTCTGCCAACTTGTTGCTTTTCGCTTGCATTCTCTTCCAGCAGTTTGTGGGAAATCAGGCATATATCATCGGCGAAGTCCAGATCCTCCAAGTGTTTTGTGTGAGTCCATTTTATGCCTGTTTCCTCGCTACCTGGCCCGCTGTCTGATGCATTATCCAATCTACTGCAATGAGGAAAATCATTGGCGATAGTAGGCAGCCAGCTTGTCTTACTCCTGTCCTCACTTCGAAGGATTCCGTTGTGGATTACTTGGCATGCAGCACTGTCCTACAGCTGTTGGATGAGATGTATAATTGTCGGTGGCATCCCATAGTAGCGAAGTAGTTGCCGAATCACCTCTCGATCGACGCTGTCTGTCGAAGGCCTTTTCAGAGGCGATGAAGTTGAGATAGAGAGGTGACTGCCACTCCAAACTTTGTTCAATGATGATCCGTAATGTGGCGATCTGATCAATGCATGACTTGTTTCTCCTGAATCCAGCCTGTTCCGGTCGAAGTTTTTCATCCAGGTTGGTATGTTTGACTCTCTCCAGGATGATGCAGCTAAGTATTTTTCTTGGGATGGACAGGAGCATAATTCCGCGCCAGTTCTTGCATTGACTTAAGTCTCCTTTCTTTGGTAGTTTGAATAAGTATCCTTTCTCCCAATTCTCGGGTACTTTGCCTTCTTTCCATACCTTCTCCAGTAGTGGCGTCATCAAGTCCGCTGTTGTCTCTGAGTCCGTTTTCAACGCTTCTGCTGGGATTCCATCTGGTCCTGCTGGTTTTCCAGCTTTTAGCATCTGGATTGCCTTCAGGACTTCTGATTTCGTCGGTGGGTTGGTGTTCACTGGTAGCTCAGTCTCCGTTGTTGGTATTGTTGGGCGCGTTGTCGGTGGTGTCGATTTAGGAGTCTTTTGAAGTGTTCAGCCCAGTGTTTTCTTTGCTCCACTTCTTTGATGAGTGACTTTCCATTGTCATCCTTCACCGGCTTGATTTGTGTCAAACGTTTGCCCGATAGGTACCTAGTAGTTTGGTAGAGTGTTGCGAGGTCTCCTTTGCCTGCAGCTTTTTCTGCTTCACTTGCCATGGTTTCATAATACTTTCTTTTGTCTTCTCTGGCACTCTTCTTTACTCTTTTGTTCAGTGTCTTGTAGCTTGCATTCAAATCCTGTTTTTGTTGCTCGTCGGTGCACTAGAGAATCTTTTGTTTCACCATCCTTCTCTCTTCTATCAGACTCCAAGTTTCCGTAGTGAGCCACTGTTTGTCCTGTCTCTTCTTTCTGCCTAGAAATTCCATGCAGGTTTGATTCCACACTGTTTTCAAGTTGTTCCAGTGCTTTTCGACGCTGACCTTTTCGCCAGTGTTGATTCATGTCTCGGCTTTGTCTTTTATGCTTGCAGTGAAGATGTCCTTTGTGTCCTGGTCCTTCAGTTTTTGAGTGTTGAACTTGGCTTGTGGTCTATCTGCAGCTCCTGTTTCTCTGAAAGCTTTTAATTTGATTTGGATTGTCCCTTGTACGAGGTAGTGGTCTGAGCCAACGTCTGCTCCTCTTCTTACCTTCGTGTCCAGTGGGCTGCGCCTCCATTTCCTTGAGATTGAGATGAAGTCAATTAGGTTTTTGGTTCGCCCATCTGGTGACACACATGTAGCCTTGTGGATATCCTTGTGTTTGTATACGCTGCCACCAATCACTAGTTCATTGAAGGCGCAGAAGTCGGCGAAGAGTTCTCCGTTTTCATTCATTTCTCCGAGAACTTCTCTACCCATGATGAGGGTTAAGAAACCCTTTATTAGCTTAGTTCCTACTCCTTGCACTCTTTCTAATAAGTCTATTTTGTATTTGAAACACGTGCTCGCTGCCTGGATCCCATATTCCAAGTGAGGTCTGATATAAGTGGGATATAATATACGAAATATATCAGCGTCAAAGTCCGCAAAAGCCTTGCGTATGGCCCATAATATTCGAAAACCCTTAGTGGCTGCAGCTCTACAGTTTGTTGCTGTTTTCAAGTCATGCTGCACAACCACTCCCAAGTCCTTGTAATCAGTGACCACTGGGAGAGTAATGCCATTCATTGAGTAATTGTGCACGTGACTATGAGATATATGCATAACTACACTCTTGCTTAAGTTAATCTCCAAGGCCCAGTGCTTACACCAATCACTTAACAAGTTTAAATCTTCCTGCAAAGCAAGTTGATCACTGTCATCGTGTAAAGCCCTCCATATCTTGATGTCATCAGCAAACAGTAAGCAGGATGATCTAACCACCGATGGAATCTCATTAACATAAATCAGGAAAAGAAGTGGGCCTCGAATTGTACCCTGAGGAACGCCACTCTTAACCGATTCCCATGTTGATAAAACCCCGTTAACTCGTACTCTTTGTCTTCTGTCCTTTAGAAAGTCTTGAATCCAGTCGGAAACCAATTTATTGATTCCCAGACTACCTAACTTTACTAGAAGACCTGAATGAGAAACCCTGTCAAACGCCTTGCTAAGGTCGATGAATATGGCATCCACCGGTATATTAGCATCAGCTGAGCTTGCCCAACTTTCTCTGGCCAAAAGAAGGTTGGTCAAGCAAGAATGACCTGCTCTAAAACCATGCTGTTCCACAGCGAAAAGTTTGTTCCCTTCAATGAACTGAATGATAGCATCACGAATTGTTCTTTCTAGTAGTTTGACAACAATACTGGTCAAACTAACAGGACGATAGTTCTGAACTAAGTTTCTAGATCCGGTTTTGAAGACCGGACTAATGATGGCATCTTTCCAGTCTCTTGGACATTTAGACTGGTCCACAGACATATTGAAAACTACCGACAATGGCTCGGCTATGTTTTCAGCCAGTGTTGTTAATATACGTGGGTGGAGTTCATCAGGGCCACTGGACTTACCAGGATTGAGCCTTAGAAGCCACTTTAGGACAGTGTCCTTTCCAATGTATAAGGGTGCCATTTTCAAGTTACCTTCTGGAAAAGTTACAAAGCTGGTATCAATATTATCAGAGAATACTTGACTGAAGTGCTTGGACAAAGCCTCAGCCTTAGTCAAGTTATCCCCAGCCATGTTTGTCTGGTCATCTTCAAGCATAAGAGGTGGGATAGCATCACTCTTACATGTTCTTCTCTTGATATATGAGAAGAGTCGTTTTGGGCAGGCAGCCTAGTGAACTTTTAACTAACTGGGTTTCGTAAGCTATCCTTGACTGGTGAATCAAAGTTGTACACTGGTTTCTGGTTTCACAGTATTTCAGCCGGAACTGCTGTAGCCCAGTGGAAACAAAGAGATTCCAGAACCTTTTTCTCCGTCTTAGGAGTGTTATAGCTTGTCTATTTATCCATGGTGGCCGATTTGTTGGCCTTTTAGGAACTCTCCAGGGAATCAAATCAGTGGTAACCCTCTCAAGTGTATTCTTAAATCTATCCCATTCATCTTCAATGGATGAGACCATATTGACTGACCAGTTGACAGTTGAAGCACTCTCCTTTATAGCGACTATGTCAGCATGCCAAACACTAGGTCGGGATTTGGGTTGAAAACTGACTAAAGTGCCGGTCATTAAGTTAAAATCTAACACCCCATGATCACTGTTTGCTAGAGGTGGATGAATAACTAGACCATCCACGTCGTCGTTGTCATGAGTAAGCACTAAGTCCAGCAAGGAAGATCCTTGGGTAGAACCGAATCTTGTACTACCTAAGACATGTTGTGTCAGGGCATTTTCCATGGTAGTCAAGAGTAACCGGCTGTCAAACGTATTAGCGGATCCTGGAGATGTGACAGCTACCCAGTCTATATGAGCTGCATTAAAATCACCTAGAATAAGACAACTACTGTGTTTACTCCACTGTTTGAGGTGATCTAAAATAAAGTCATCACACTGACAATAGGGACTTCTATACAGAACTCCATTGAGTAGAGTGCCAGTTGCAAAGCTTACTTCACAGCTAATTACCTCACTTGTCCCACTGTCATGCGCTTCAGATTTCACAGAACGAAAATGTAGGGAGTTGTTGATGTACAGAGCAACCCCGTCACCTCTACGACCCTTAACCCTGTCACTGCGCAAGCAACTAAATCCGCATAGCTCAGGTGTGTCATCTAATTCAGAAACCAGCCATGTTTCAGTAATGGCCACAATACTTGAGCTAAGGTCTTCCACTAACATACCTAGCTCGTGAAATTTGTTCCCGATACTACGTATATTAGTGTACACTACCTTCAGGCTTCCTATGCGGTCCGGCTTATCCACACAGGTCTTGGAAGCATACGTTTCCAAGACCTGACTATTTGAAAACCCACCAGTTTAAGGTTAGTCTCACCATTTTTACGTCTTGTTTCTAGCTGGGGCAAAACTTCTTTTCGTTTAAGTCTGTCTTCAAGAGATAAATCAGGTCTGACTGAAATTCCTGACCCGGCAAGGTTGTGTACATTAGCCGGTAGATGATTCCGTTCATCAGGAGAACCTAAGACTACTTTAAGCAATCTACGCTGATTAGAACATTCATCATCTCTTTTGCCTATTATAATCAGCTTTTTAATCGATACTCCAGGGAAATTCGCTGGGAGCATCTTCCTTATAATACTACTCACTAATTTAAGGTCGTGATCGTGCCTTTTCACGGGATCAGATTCTTTGGACTCTTCTAAATTTCCAACAATTATGTTAAAGTCTAAGGAGAGCTTGTCGTGTTTAGCAGTGGCTACGTCTTTTCTCACCACTGTTGATGCAGCCTGGCTACAGGTAACGGACGTTCGCCTAACCATCAATATTACTGTATTTCTTCCGATTGCTTCTTTTTGTTACCCACTTATCATCTTCCTGCAGTTGCTTCTCAGGGCTGCTTCAGTTTTGATGGTACAATCAAGATCAGTGTCTGCACCACCTTCATGGCGAACTTCGCTTACAGTGTTCTCTGGTGCTGAGATGCTGTTTACAGCTTCCGTTTTGTTACCCTTTCGCTTACTAAGACGCTTCGAACGCCTAGTAGGTTTTACTTCCGGGGTAACTGGGATAGTAACCCCCGGTGTGGTAACATTCATGATGGCACTTACCGCGTCATCTTCAGACAGGCAGTCCGTGTCTCTTACTAGCCACGCTATCATCAGGAAGTTCCATGGCTTTAGACAGTAGTTCGTGAGCCTCCCTTATTAAAGTCATCTTTGGGGAGCAACACATTCTGCACATCCAGTGGGATGTTGGAGCACTACAAGGTTTGTATGCAGCTGGACGTAATCCAGTACACATCTTATGATACCACTTTTTACAGTCATTACACTGTATTCCATCATCTACCAAAAAGTAACACTCCACCCTATTACATTTATGTGGTACTTTTGACATAATGAACTTCTACTGGAAACAGTCAAGACAATTTACCCAATATAGACTATATAAGTGGTTAAAATCAAAACTTAACAGACAAAAGTCAAGTTAAAGTTTTAAAAAGTGTTCTTGAAGTGAATAACACAACAAAAACAGCGATCTGTCAAATACGTGAAAAAAGCACTCCCTCTTTCAAACAGCGCGAGAACGCGTAAAGTTCAGACTCACTGCCATCACTTCCCTGTTTCTAAAGCTTATGGAAAAATTAGTACTTCTTAAACTTGAACCCTCCCTTAAAAGCTTTGAAGACCCCAAACAATTTGCATATAGACAGGGTAGGAGCACTTTAGACACTGCAGCCGTCTTACACAACAGTATCGTCTCATCATTAGATAAAGGTACCAAATGCGTCCGCTGCACGTTTCTCGACTTCACTTCTGCTTTCGACTCTGCACCTAGATGTCTCTTGCTAAATTCACACAAACTGAGTCCTGGGTCACAAACTGGTTGCATGTTTACTTCTCTTAAAAAGAATGCAGTACACTGTATACAAATGTAAATCCTCCTCTGCTGTGCTCACTGAAGCTGGTGTCCCCCAAGGTGCTGTACTCTCCCCACTTCTCTTTTCTTTCTTTCTACATGACTTACCATCTTCAAATGACATTAATTTTGTCAAATATGCTGACGATCTGACTGTATCTTTGCCTGTCAAGTGTCAAAGTGATTGCTCTAAACTAAATGGCTTTTTATCAGAAATCAGCCAGTGGTCCAAGGAAAACGGTCTTACCTTAAATCCCTCCAAATGCCAAACAGTCAATTTCACCTTTAGGCATAAATCTGACCTAAACAAACTGGTTGGCTCTCACGAGGTATGCAACATAGACGGCACTGAAATAGAAACCAAATCGGAAATTAAATATCTTGGCGTCATTCTATCTGCTGATCTCTCCTGGTCGTCTCATATCTTGATGATTTCTAAGAAAATATTCCGTCTTACCTTCTACATCAAGAAGTTAAAACATTCTGGTATAACCCAACCCTTACTCCTACAATTCGTTAACTCTCGCATTCTGCCTATTATTCTCTATTGTTCCCCCTTAGTTTTTCCCGGGCTACTGAAGAAAGACTATACCTTATTACGCAGGATGTTAAAGGTTGTCAGCAGGGTAAACAATGTGCCACTTAACCAGCTTGTTAATATTCTGGTCGACAGGCACATGGACTCATGTGAAAAATGGGCTAAATCCATTTTATCTAACTCACACCACCCTCTTCATTCACAACTCTCCCCTTGCATCTCATCAGGCAAAACCAGAAGCCTATATAGAAGACTATATGCTCGCACTAGCAAGTACAAAAACTCAACCATACCCTACTTGGCTCGTGTTCTGTGCGATAAAGAAAGCATTAGGCGTGATACCTATAACTTAGTAAATAGTCAGTAAAACAACTGGATCTCGTCTTTCCAACTCATATCATTTATAGGTACAACGTTTTCTTTCTTTCTTTTCTCTTTTTTCTGTTATTTGCTGCTTTGTTTCTCTCTTCCTTACAAACTCTATTTAAAACATTCTTCTTCGTTCTTTCACACTCCGTATATCTCGATCTTTTTGTTACCGCATACGCCAGTAAATATGCTAGCATCTACTTTTCTAACACCTTCAAACACTCTGTTCAATTTTGGCTTTGCTACCGATATGCTAATATGTTGTTGTCATAACGAACTGAGATTACCTTAATCTATGTAAATTTTATTTATTGATAATGTACTAACTGGATGCAATACTGTAGTAAAATGCTGAGAATTCCATTCTGTATCACAAGTACTGTTTTGGAATAAAGCAAATTATTATTATTATTTCTAATTTTGGCTAGCTTGGTTTTGAGAACTCTCCGTCCTCTGTTCTCTGTGTCTTCTACTTGACAATCCGATTATGGTGATCAGCGTTGACAGGTGTTTATTTGGAATTCGGTATCACTATATAGCGAAATTATGTAGACCTTATCTTCAACGTACCATTTGTCCCGTGTCGTGCTACCTCTGGCCTTCCCTCATATTGTGTTTCTTTGCGTTCCTTTCACTTCTCCCATTTATCTCCGCAACGCTGAATCACTTGCTTTCTCTGACGTCAGCTCAATCTCCCTGCTATTTGATGTTCGTTCTTATGCCGACGAACGTCTCTTTGTATACTAATACTCATAAATCTTATCAGTAGCACACCGCACCACATCTGTATCACGACCAGCGTTGACTACAGAAACTAAGAAATGCTTGGAAACTAGTTTTGAAAACGGCTGCAATAAACACACCACACACACAAATGAGCGACTTCTTGAAATTTATCGAAGGCTGAGATGAATTGCCGGAAACTTCAGATGGGCAGCTATGTGTCAGACTAACTTCACGCAAACAAATTATGCCCTATTTACATAAAAGACATCAAATTTTGGTATAGGGAAGAAATCGAGTCACTAAGGCTATTAATGTTCTGCCTGCCTGTGATAAATTCTGCTGTACGATCGATCCAAGGTAGTTAACTTTCGTAAATGTGAAGTATGCAGTAGGAAGCCAACTTTATAAATGTCTGTCTGTTTTCGACATAGAACTTTGCACCGATGTGCGGAAGTTCAAGTCGCCACACTCCATGTAGCGCACCAAACAAGAGAAGAAATGCATAATATAGACAGTAAACAGAGGTGTGAGACAAAGGAGTAGTAATAACGAAGAACAACATAGTTTCATTGGATGCATCTGAGCCTGTGAGAACGATTTTGAGCCATGTCACCATTTGTCTCCAACCACTTGTTTTTACTGTCCCGAGGACCCTAACCAATCAGGAAGTCTACACCTTCATAGGTGGCTTAGACTAACTGTTGTAGATTTCATTGACTGGTGCCATGTTTTGGTTTGACCGCCACTGGCTAACTCTTTTCCAGCCTGACCCTATGTCAGCTAACATTGCCCATTGTCGAGGAAGGCGATGACTAGGCATTCATTCGTAACACAAGTCCTAACCATCTCAGTCGATGTAATTTCACAGCCTCGTCAATAGATTGATTTCCCCTCCCACCTAACTGGCACTCGACGCCTAACCTCAATATTGCTCACCTTATTACACCACTTCACACGGGAGATAGAGCGCAGGCACCTATGATCAAAGACAGCTAATCAGCCTTTTCATGTCTTCCACTCTCAATGGCCAGGTCTCACAACAATAAAGGAGGACGGAGAGGACTGCTGAGCAGTACTCTTTGGTCGATAGCCGGATATCACGTCTACTAAGCCAGAGACGACGTAAACTGGCATATGCGAAACTAGCCCTCTGTATCCATGCTGAGATTTCGTCGGAGATCAAAACTTTGGGGCTGATGGTACTTCCCAAATAAGTGAAGCGATCAACGTGCTCTACCACTTCACTCCCTATTTCTAAAGAGAACGGGGATGTGAAGACAAATACTCGCCACCAATGACATTCACTAGTGCCAGTCGAGCTATATCGTGGGTCAATTGGCCAGAGGATTCGCGGGTCCTAGTGGCTGTTTGATGGTCTACAACCTCGCTCGCCTTGTAACCGCGAAGTCCTGGGTTCCAACCCATGCAGTAGGATGGTTGCGTACTGATGAAGTAGAGTCCCAAACTAGGACAACTGGAACAGCTGTCCGTGCAGTACTCCTTGAAGGGTTTTCCAATGCTTCTCTAAGCAACCGGCGTCGTCATTTCATGATGAAATCCTGAGACCAATCAAATCCCTACAAACCAACACTTGAATTTGCAAAAACAGTGGTAGATCACAGAAATGTTCGAGTATTGACTTGCATAAAGGGAAGGCATAAATCAATCAATACCGTGTGTCAGGCAACATTAAACAAACTCCCTACGTTTAAGAAACTATTCTGAGTTAGTGAAGACAGTTACATCCTCGAGAAATTGTCACCGTCCGTATCAAAGGCATATTCATTGCACGGTCGGTCTACAATCAAAGAGGCAAAAATGCTCACGATAAAGGTTCAGTGAAAAACTCAGTGAAAACTCCATTCACAGTATATAATGTCGTCTTATTTATAATTACAGTAAAATAGTGAAATTAATTTAATTATTTACAGAATTTTTTTCTTTGTAAAAAGGTTCTATAAATTAGAAAAACAAAGGAAACAGTAATGTTTTTCTTGGTTGAAAGTTGTCCAGTATCACGGTCGAGGTCTGTTGGCGTAATGCAGATTGTGTCTACAAAACAAAAAAAAACAGTAAGATAATTAAATTATTAATTTAGGACAACTAGTTCCCTTTATGAATTTAAATAAAGTAATAAGAAGACGTAATTTGTGTGAATCGTGTTTTGTGTATTTCCGCCAATAAGAAAGACGTATGTATCAAGCTACCCTATATGAGTATGACTGGGTGATTATAGCAGCTTGCTAACTCGACAAAGATTTAACACTGTTGTGGTTAAAAAAAAACTTTTTATACAGTTATGATCATAATAATTGAGAAGGCCAAGCCAATATATCCATCTAAGCCCTTTGAACATGCGAAAAATGATGTCACATCCTCACACTGTATTTACAAAATTTGAATGTACGTGTGGACACACATACATAGGAGGGAGGACTCATCGATCTCTGCAAGTAAGCGCTGCCTTCAGTGCATATTTGTAAATGGCTTCAGAAGCAAACAGAATCACCAGAACCCATGAATCAATGGTGAGAACAGACGTCGTTAACAAACGTCTTTTAAACCTATCTATCTAGAAAAACGTGTTTGGCAGAGGGTGTATCCTAAAGTTTGTGGAAGCTAACCCTAGCTAGCAATTAGGAAGTTTAAACCACCTTTATGCGTTCAAAGCAACAATTCGTCAATAGACTAAACCTACTTTCTTTGGTAAACTTTATTTCGATACTAGCCAGGGTAGATGTACTATTACCTCTGTTATTTGGTTTAGTGATCGTCATTGTTATTTTGACCTTCAATATATTCTTTTAACCTGACCTAAGTCTGTTTTCTCACCTCTTACCTCTTTATTAATTTCACATTTATTCTCATGACAAATCTGAATGTGATCAGATTGCTTGGAACCTCTTATTGCTTTATCTAAATTAATAATACCCATTGAGACATAAAAACAAAGAACTAAGCGAAGAAAATCCTCTTTTGTACGATTTGGACGATGCGGTGGGATATGTTTCGCGACGAACGTCCTATGTACCTAGCTCTGCAAGAGCAGGTGAACGTATAAATACACATGGAATTAGACAATTGAGGTAACATTTCCTTGACATTAAGTAAGGTGTAGCAGTGGACGGCTATAGTAGGTTATTCGTAAAATGAGAGCGAAGAACATTTTTCTCAGTGAGATAAATAAACATGAAGAACAGACAAAATCCAGTGTAAATTTCGATTAGTCTCATAAAAAGAGGAATAAAAGAGACCTCAGTTATCGTTAGTCACATTTGTCGTTGTAGGAAGGGGGAATGCCAAAAAAAATACGTACTACATGTTAAGTGATTAAGAATCTTGGGTATTCCATACAGCTTTGAAAAGTCAGATCCCATGGGTTTCAATAAATTAAACTCGATGATATGCATGCCACGAATTTTTACTAACAAGGGGACGTGCGTCGGTGGCACAGTGGTAGAATGCTCGCCGACCACGCCTCATGTCGTTCAGGTTTCGATCCCCGGCCACCGACGCTAAGCCAGTAGTAAATAAAGCTGGTAAAGAGGAAAGGTTGGACATGAGGCTAGTAACCCCCTCCTATGATAATAAACATCACTGCTACCGAAACTTCAAACCTCTGGGGCTTGAAGGCGCCCTATGTTCCACTGGGAACGTGAAGGAATGGAAAAAAATCGCAAGGGACATCAGCTATGAATATTTACTTTTATCATTAAGAATTGATAATATATTTTTGTTTTATAATCACATTTGTCCATTACAACTATACCACATCCTTGGTCAGGTTTCAGCATAACTATAACAAATCTGTTACGTAATCCCTTTAGGGCTTTAAAACGGGTCAAGGTCGAAATGCTTTTTTGTTTCCAACTTAAATTACAGAACTGATGTGCTACATCTATAGATTTCGTTTTCAAACACCAGCCTTTGGTCATGTGTCGAGGTCAACTAGTCTTGAAACCGACAATCTATTCCGCTCTTAAGAAAGATGGGTTCGTTAAATTACCCTACAATGGGGAAATAAAGAAAGAGATTAAACTCGGTCACATCCGTAGAATCTATGATGCAGTCCGGCTTGTATTCATTGAAGAAGCCAAAAATATGCTCCACTACATACCTCAAAAGTGCACAAGGGATTATGTCACATTCACACTATTCACCAGTCTAAGTGTGTGTGGACATACATAGATAGGGAGGAGTAATCGCACTGTGGACGTGAGGGGGTGGGACTTCGGGAAGTCGATAGACGCTTGTGGCAGACTACCAACTTCGTATATAGCCAAACATCTAATCGATATGATCCTTAAGATTGATGTCAATAAAGCTTTCAGGGTCATCTATAAAAATGGTCAAGGGGGCTTAGTGAAATACGCTGGGGCTATAGCTATTCATAAACTTAAGTCTCCCCCTATGTGTACGAAAGAAATTTATTATTACTTTTAACCTACTACCTTGCTACTCCTATCTGATTGGATTACCAAACGTTGTGTTAATTATTCCTATTCTTCAATCCTTTTTGTCACTTTGTGTACTTTCTCATTTTTCCTATCTATAAATTGACTTGACAAGTAAATGTGTGAGGCATCAGATTGTTCGAAATGTACAATGACGTGCAAATTCATCACATCGCATCGCATTTTTCAGATAATCTCCGTCTTCTAATAATAACACTATCCTAATTTATAAAAGGGACTAATTGTTTTTTAAAAAAATGCGATACCCTAACATTATCACACTTCAGTATTGCACCAAAGAGTTACCCTTTTCGGCGATATCATTCTCAAGAAGTACAGCTCAAGGTGTTCAGAACACTCTACTGCATTTTGTCAGTTTCTTCACCTAGCACGGAGGACTATATCATCTGCATATTCCAAGTCAACGAGATTATTCCCCGGTAGTCGCTGAAGTCAGTTAGGGTCGATTCCATTAGTACATTTATGATGAAATTAAACGGGAATGGGGACAGTGGGCATCCCTGACGGACACCACTGGTTGCCATCACGTAGGCTCTCACCTGGCTGACGGCATGAGTTCGATTAGAGTGCCTTGATCAGTGTGATGTATTTTCTCGGCATTCCCTTCACAGCCAAACATCGCCAATAATACCTCTCGGTCGACAGAATTGAATGCAGCCTTTAGGTCAAGAAATATAACGATTGTTGGACGCCAACGGTAAGTATGTCTATGTTCCAGAATCTGTCGAAGTGTGAAGATATGATCCGTCAGTATACCCTCTTCCTGGTCTAAAGCCTGCTTGGTTCTCTCGTGTTTGTTCCTCTCGAGCACCGCTTACTCTACGCATTGTATTGAGCCTAGATGTTTAGATACCATATTAGTCAAGCTACCCCCCCCCCCCTGTGATTATCACAGGGATGATGAATGGGTATTTGCGACAATTGGCGGAATGCACAGTTGACTTTCACTGACGAGAAACAATTTGAAAACTGATGCCCACTTTGAACGTGTTGAGGCGATTTAAGCCTACATTCACAATTAAGACAATTTTATTTATTGTAAGTTCTTCGGGGATCAGCTACATTTTTTTGGCTTTTTTTTCGTAAACAAAGTGTGATTTATCATTCCGCAGTACTCTTTCGTTTGGCTTAATTTTTTAGACTGCAAGTTGAGCCGATTGATTAATTATGCATAGATTTCAGCTTGCTTTTTCTCTGCCCGAATATTACACACAACAATCGTGAAGCCTTTAACATCTTGAGAAAACACCAAAAAGAAAAAACCCGACCGATAACTGCTACCTTGCCGTGGTGGTCGGGTTTGAATGCCGCAGTGACCCAACAAGCTAAACTGGCTGCGACTCATGTCCCTGCAGGTCCTACCATGTCAGGAAGGTTGTTTGGATAGCGGTTAGACTAAAAGCAGTTACCATGGGGTACATGGGCTCCAGAATCCAATCGGATCAAGTGGCGTATGAACCCATATGGGTCACCGGCGACCATGGGAACGCAGCTCCGCTGCCTTGCGGATTAGACTGCAAGTCAAAGGCTCGGAGGGTGGTCCCTTAGGAAAACCACCTGCTTCTGTCTGGGCGCCCGGGCAGTATCTCAGCCCTCACACAATATCGTGTGGCGCATCTTTCTTGGTGCCATATTGTACCAAGTTTTTCTGCGTTTAAATAAATAAATAAATATAAAAAGAAAAAACAAACATTTTCCTCGTCTCTAAAATTCTCACCTTCATTTTTTGAAGGTTGTGTATGCATGTTTTGATAAATTAGAATCGATCCTAAAGAAATCAAGTAGACTTTGGTAGCTGACATTGGAAAAGTTACGGGTTGGTTGGTTAAATTAAATATCTGTCATCAATATCTATAAGGTCTTTGACAGTTTAGTTTGAGCCAGCCGCCCCACATAGGGCTGGTTAGTGACGTGTCGAGATGTTAAGAAAGAACCCTGTGTGAGGAGAGACTATTTGTGATAGGACTCAATGGTACAGACGCAGATTCATTTGTAGTGAGAGCTGTCTGCGAATAAGCCGAAATTCTAGACAACAATTTACGTCAATGTTTACGTCCCGAATTGGGGTCATGAGAGAAAAAACACAATAACAAAGCCTAACCTTGAGGAACTTGCCAACCAATCACAGCAAACTTAACGTGTGCAAATACGATTCGCACAGATATATGGCTTAACTTTCTAAGAAACGGTCCGAAGCAGTACAGAATAGACTTTGGCAAGAAAACAACAAGCAATCAGAAGACGTTGCTTCTCTGCTAGCAATAACACTAATAACAATGTACATAAAAATCTATAAATATCTGTTGACTTTCTCAATAAACGATCTGTTGCCTGGCTCTTGTCTTCTGTCGTTACACATTTACTTTCTATAATCATCTCTCGTATCCATTTATTCCTCATGTTTTTCCATTGTTAATATTCTTTCTCCCGTATACGTCTGACCATAATAGCTCATTTGAGTTTCTTCCTTCTGTATTTTTCTCTACCATTGTGTGCTATGTGGAGTGTGACAGTTTGGACGGTTGCCTTTGTGTGCAAAATTCTATATTGGAATAAGTCGGTCAGTCAGTCAGTTATCAGTAACTAGCTTTGTAATAGGTGTCCGAGAGTATACTTCGTATACACGCACACACACACACACACACACTCACATGGTGCACAATGATTACACAACATACAGTGTTGCAAAAGTGTAATGTGTCGGACACTATCAGCAGTCCCTAATTTACAAGCATTTACAGACCACCTTGGGCACTGATTGATATAGGCTAAATACATAAATTGATGCATAAACACACACACACACAACAAGAAGCGGCAAAGTTAAACTATCATAGCCAAAACCAGTGCAGTGATGACCACGAACAAACAATGAGAATTCAGATGCAAAAATGTCGCATAATCGTTGAAAAATACACTTTTTAAAAATATTGCAAACTTGATATTACACTGTATAGTTGTAGCTGATGCGTTGTAATAACTTCTTCCAGTCAGATGATGTATAGAGAAATCGTACCATGTGTGGTATACCCAATCATTCAGGTGACTGTACTTTCAGATCCATCCATTGATATTTCCGACACTATTCTCCAACCTACTCCTAGCTCCAACTTTAACCTAAAACCATAACCCTACCTAACAGTACAGATTTGCAGGGAAAGTACGTATAAAAGTACGTAGAGCACTTTATCTAACCTCTCCAAGTCCAAAAAGGCAGGCGTCACTTGATTTGGAATGATATTTCATAGCATTCATTCCCTGTGTCTGATCGTTTCTTGAAGGTCAACTTTTGAAAGACCTTGACTTTGGCTATGATACTTTAACTTTGCCCAAAAAGCCTTTATTGAAATGAAAATACACTTCCACTGAATGTCTGTTAAGGTTTTTGAAATTTATTTACTTAGGGTTGCAGTAAATTCTTGAGTCACAGTATCTCCCGTCAAATGGAAAGATTCAAGTGACACCACCATCTCTAAATGTATACAAACTCATACTGGCTTTTCTCACATTGACTATTTCAGGCTGGAATAACCCTAGAACCTAGAATTCTTGATTGAATATTGAGTAAGGTAAATTTGTTCTTTTTTATCTTTATAAGATGAATTGCCTTCTTCAAGGCTAGCAGCAAAATTGAAGCCAAGTTCGATTGCTATCTAAAGCTGGCCAGTACTACTGGGAACTGCATGTTTCATTGACAAGCTGCAAGTATTCCTCACTTCAACTGTAACAGCAGGTCGGAGATGTGAGGAAAAATACTCGCCACTGATGACATTCGCTAGTGCCAGTCGAGTTATATCGTGCGTCATTTGGCAGAAGTTGGGATTCATGGATTGGCCAGAGGATTCGCGAGTCCCAGTAGCTGTTTGGTGGTCTAAAACCTCGCCCGCCTTGTAACCGGAAGGTCCTCACTTCGAACCCATGCAGTGGGGTGGGTGCGTACTGACTAAGCAGAGTCCCGAACTAGGACAACTGGAACATCTGTCCATGCAGTACTCCTTGATGGTTTCCCAATACTTCTGTAACCAACCGGTGTGGTCAGTTCATGATGAATTCCTGAAACCTAACATTATCAGCTTAAAGGTGAATAACTATAAACCAGTAATAGTGTTACAGTCATTTAGAGGAAGTGATGTGGGTCTAGAAAAGGAACACAACAAGCAAAACTATAAAAAAAAGGAAACCAACAATGAAAACATTGAACACATGACAAGTCCGGCAATGAATAAAATGTATACCGTGGAGTATCGACGCCCAGGAGAACAATAAACAATCTTTAAAACAGTAAATTACACAAAAATATTTACTTCAAACTGAACAAAGGTTAAATAAGACTGAAATTTCACTTACATTGCATAACTCAACGATTCCAGCTAAAAGTGTACAATGAAATTACAAAACAAAATACATTATTATTATTACCATTATTATTATTATCATAAAAGTTTATATATATATACATATATATATAAACAGTGGGTTGATCACTGATGAAATCTCACCATGGATACAGAAGGCTCATTTCACCTATGCCAGTTCACGCCGTCTCTGGCTTAGTAGACCTGATGTCTGGCTGCCTATCAACCAAAGGGCGCGTGTACTGCTCAGTAGTCCGCTCCATACAACTCCTTTATAGCTGTGAGACCTGGCCATTGAGAGTGGAAGACATGAAAAGCCAGGCCAACTAGCTAGCTAGCTGTCTTCGATCATAGCTGCCCGCATACCATTTCTCGTGTGAAATGGTATAATAGGGTGAGCAATATTGAGGGTAGGCATCAGTCGGTCGAGTGCTAGGTAGGTGGGAGGGGAAATCAATCTATTGACGAGGCTGTGAAGCAGTTACATCGATTGAGATGGTTAGGTCATGTGTTAGGTACTCATGACTAGCCATCGTCTTCCTCAACAGTGGGCAATGTTAGCTGACATAGGATCAGGTTGGAAAAGAGTTAGCCAGTGGTGGTCAAACCAACACATGACTTCATCAGTCAATGAAATCCACAACAGTTAGTTTAAGCCAGACAGCCAGCCAACCACGTAGGAAGGTGTAGACTTCCTAACTGGTTGGGGTCCTCAGGATGACGGTAAAAACCAATCATGGCTGGAGACGATTCGTGATATGGCTGGCTCAAAGTGATTGTTCTCAACGGATGGCACAGATGCATCCACTCTTTGTGACTTATAATATCCAATGAAACTATATTCCTCTTCGATATTACTATTCTTTTTGTCTTATATTTCTGTTCACTGTCTCTGTTTCGCATTTACTTTTACTTTCTTCTCTTGCTTTATGTGCTAAGGGAAGTGTGTAGACTCGGACTGCTGCACATCTGTGCAAAGTTCTATGTTGAAACCAGTCAGTCAGTTACATATATAACAACTTATTCATCGTTCATTATGGTAAGCTATGATATTAACTCAGTATATACTAGTATTCTCACTACCGAAAATCTTGATATCATTTTCAGTTTACTGGAATCAGATAAAACCTTATCACAAAGATGTCCACTGGACACCAGTGAAATAATAAAGAGCTTGAAACTCTGTCTGAAAAGTAATTATTTCACATTCAAAGGGAATTTATATAGTCAGACACATATGGTGTTTCTATGGATCCACCAGTCTCCCCAGTAGTCACTGATCTTTTCATGAATAGATTTGACGATAACATCTTTTCAAACATACACCTAAAATATGGCTCAGTAACTTTGAGGATACCTTTGTTGTGCTAAAACGTCATCTACACAATTCATTCTTGGCGAGACTGTACATACAGTCTATGTCCCAACATCCAGTTTACTTCCGAAGCAGAGAGAATCAGACTTCGGTGGCCTACTATTCCCACACTGGCTGGCTAGTTAAGAAGAGGGAGACCGGATATTTTAATAATATATCTATATTCATTCAGGATGGAAACACACTCCAGCAGATATTTTAGACTTCGGATCAGCACAAGGGCATTAGTTGTTTCAAGTCTTCTTAGATGAGCACACTCTTTGTGGTATTAACGGATGAGAAAGAAAAAGAAGACAAAGAAATATCAAACATTACTGAGAGTCTCAAGAAAAATGACTGCCCAAAGAATTTCATGAACAAAATCAACACCAACATTAAATATGGTGGAAAACGTATTTTGAGGACATGGATGGAGCTCAACAGTTGTCATCCCATGTGCATCACAAACGTCAGACGAAATCAGAAGAGTACTCAAATAAACATAACATCAGAGTTCTCTTCAAAACATCAGACGCACACACACACTGACTACAAAGCAACCTTGTCCATGTAAAAGATCAAATCCCTAAAGATTATCAATCTAATTGTGTCTACAAAATAAAATGCTTGCAATGTAATGTGACATACATTGGATAAACATCGCGAGAAATCAAAATCAGAAGAAATAAGCACCGTAGAGCATCTGTCCGACCACCGAGAAACAAATACAGTTGAATTAGCTATAAAAGCTTGAAAGTTCATTAACCGTAGGTCGTCTACACGACACGCTGTGCTACAGAATCAGGTCACAAAATTGAAGTAATCATCCAGAAATAGTTTCAGAAATCATAAAGAACGTATCATATCACCAGAGGCACTTCTTATCAAATGGAATCCAAATTGTCTGAACTGAACAGGAATGATGGACTAATAGACAATTTGACCTGGTTACACCACAACACCCCCGGTTTCTCGCATGAAATGACAAAATCAACGCGAACGTCTGTTTTCATTATGTAAACACATGCTGTTTTTGTATAATTTTATATGCTCATCAAATCCAACAATCTACACTTGGTTTTGTTAACTTTACCAAATGGCCAGCTTGACAACGTGAGAGGAATTACCCACTATGCTGATGAACGATGATTAAGTTATTACATAATGTAAGCTGAGTGGATTTTGTAAATCCTTACGGTTTAATATTACTACTTTGATAAAGCTGTTAGAGGCATGAAATACTGAAACATCAGTTAAAAACGGCAATATCGTTTTGTTTTTCATCATTCACTGGGAAATACAAAAAGAACTTTTATAATAATGAATATGTATCATATACCCAATGACCAAATTTTTTTCACACTGTTAAAAGTGAACTTGGTTTGCGCATATATAATTCGGATGATACATTCATCCCTTGTAAATATGACTTAGATAAGCTGGAGTGATTTATCCTTTAAAGTTATCTACAGAACCAAAGTCTAATCACTCCGAAAGCTTACATTTTCTTCACTTATGCATAGCCGAAGCTCTAGCTATACATGGACAGAAATCTAAATTATGTATTCAAAAACGTTATGTGAAATTTCTTTCCTCACCTTGGTCATAATAATGTTCTTTTATTTTATTTTATTCTATTTTACCACTTGAATTCATCATTACACTTCACTTCATCTTCGCCGTTTCTCTATTGTTATTATCATCGTACTTTTAATTTCTTAGAGAACACTTTACCTACTAGTTTAAAATCTTTATACCAGTTCACTTATTTAATAATCTTTAAAAGTTTTGTAATTCATCCACTTCAACTCCTATCTTTAAGCTAGGAGTAGTCGATGTAGTCCAGTGCAGTGCAGTCCAGTCGAGTCCTGTAGCCGCATTATCTTACATTTGACAGCAGTAGGAGCGAATCGGCTTGCATGCCAAACATTCGAAGATTGCTGCTCAAGCTGAAGCCGCTCAAAAGACTGCTCTATTTTGTCATCGTCTTGATCCAGGTGGGAGGACTATATCATCTTGATATCCTAAGTCAACGAGACTATTCCGTGGTAGTAACAAGTCAATCCGTGAGTAGCTGAAGTCAGTTAGGGTTAAAGTTCATTAGTACAATATCTATGATGAAATTAAACAGAGATAGGGCTAAGGGATAATTTACCATTTAATGCGATTAATCCTTTCAACACAAGACTGAGTGAACGTGTCGTTTCACATGGCGCTTCTTCCGTTGTTTGGATCAGTTTCCAGAACAGGTGTTTCATATGTTTCAGACTATGGTCGAAAAAGTTATTGTGTGAGTGCTGCTGATGATACTATGCCAGTTAACCAGGCATAAGTAGGTGGGGCAGGATTCGAACCCATGACGTATTGGCTGAAAGTCGAGTGCTTAAGCCAATAAGCCACATTCCGCATAGAAACAGTGTACAGTGCTTTATTGCGCATGAAACTTAATGAAGGTGTGAGACAATGAATGATATGTACCGATCGCAATGTACCACAGGTTTACAACAATGTCACACTAAAGAGAGATATGAAGGTAATCTAGACATAATAGCACAAAAGTTTCAAAGACGCCAACACCCAAAATGGTGGTCCTCGTGACCCAAGTGGTCTAGTGGGATTAAACTTTGGCGTCGGAAACCATTGGGTACTGACAGGGTGAGGATGTACGACAACTCTGCGCATTCGACCATCTCTGTCTGCGTAGGGATTACATCCGTTCGATGGCATCATCGAGTGAGTAATTCTGAGGTCAGGCAATGTGTGTTTGAACACAGTAGAGATCACCATTCACTGAGTGTCGCCGTCATATGGAAACACCGGCTTCGGTGAATTGGACATATGCTGCGAATGTCATCCCAGAGGCTTTTGTACATACCTCTGTTCGCTGGCCAGCCCTAGGACTGGATGGAAAAAGCGGAGAGGTGGTCGTCAGCCCATGACGTCGTGTCGTGTAATGAAGGATATTTGTGTTAGATTAGCATCGGTTGGTGCGTCACCACTCCCGGGTTGGAATCCGAGAGATAGTGGCTGAAATCGATGGGTCGCTTGAAACGTTATAGGATGTGGCCAAGAATCGCAAGCATCAATGGCAAATGCCGTGCTGCAATTTCCTTCTTTCTTCCATTCCCAACAGTAATTCGACGAATACTGTTTAAGCTCGTTAAATATGACTATTTTCCTTCCAGATGATAAAGTACTTTATTCGTTTTCCACCTATATTTCTACTTTTTATCTCATATGTTGTTTAACTATTAATTTTGTGTAGCGTCTCCGCTTGGTGCCATATTGTACCGAGTTTTTTATTTCTGTGTTTAATTTAAATCAAAAAAAAAATATTTCCTAACATGCAAAGTAAAATCAATAACAAAAAGTAACCATTCTGAAGATTAGGAAGTCTAATGAAGGTTTAAAAAAAAAGTTACATACCCGTGTGACTAGAGCATCAACATTTGTTTTCGTAGTTTTTCGACCCTCCTCGGTTAAAAGCCTAACAGAATCTATATACATATTCAGTAAGTTTTGAATTACGCTCTGACAGGACGTCGACCAAGTGTTGAGCCTGACTCAAGGATTGACATCATCTTTTTATCCTGCTCAAAATGCAATCGCATAAGCTCTTCTTGTTGCTCTCTAATAGAATCAAGCTTTTCATATGGACAGTTGGGACCTATATATAGATAGGTATTAAATGTGTAACAAATTTTCCCACACTACCAAACGATGAAGACTTTTTGGCATTGAATTCATCTAACAGCTTTAAAAGACGAGCTTCCATGCGTTGTACATCGTCTATGTGGACAGCAGGTACATTATCAGAATTGGTTGCATCATTATCTAATGAAGACCAGATAAAATTAATTAAGTGTGACTTACTGCAATCATCACCTTTAGTGAACATACTCTGCTCAAGAGACATCAAAAGTTTTACTCAAACCAATTGTAAAAGGAATTATACACCTGAAAAAGGAAAAAAAACCATTAATTGTTAAGGAAGTTTTCTTTACCACGGTGGAAATGAATGTGTGTGTATTCAAAATCTAATCAATCTCGTCATAAAAACCCTCAGTTACAACTAAAAGTCAGTCATGATTATATCATATATGCTGGTGGAAAGTATATGGGTGGTTATCGCTTCTCGCCTGCCCCCTCTCCCTGCCATACCGTGGAAATTGATTTCCCGGGGTATCTCTGAAACAGAAGATAGTTAGTGTTATGTGCGACCGCGCCAGCCAAAGGACTGCTGGCTTAAGGACTAGTTACGAATAGCCTAACTGAGTTGCCATTTTAAGGTGTATTCGCATGATGATTTGGTTGCCAGCTACGGAACACCACAAGATAAGTTAGGATGTACAATTTTTGGGATGGAACTTCCTTAACTCACCCCTCCCTAGGGAGCATAGGCAATATAGCTGGTTTCCTTACCAACCTAGGGAAATACCATACTTCTGTTACATCCGTATTCGCCAGCAGTACAATCACGCCCTCAGACTCCCCACCCCTCAACAAGACTGAAATATATCGACTACTCCCAGCTTAGAGATAGTTAGGCAGGCAGCAGTGAAGTGGTGGCTGACTGGCTGAGCGTGTTGACTTGACCACTTCAGTTATTTGGGAAGCTGCATCAACCCAGCCAACGCCAGTGGTTTGATCTGCTGGCTAACGAAATCTCAACACGGATACGCATACAGAAGGCTCGTTTAGCACTTTTCAGCCAACTCAACTTACGCCATCTCTGGCGTGCTTAGTAGACCCGATATTCGACTGGCTGGCTATCGACTAAATTGCGTATGCACTGCTCAGAACTCCGCTCCACCCTATTTTATGGGTGGCCGGCTGACTGGCTGTGAGACATGGCCATGAAAATCCAGGCTAGCTAGCTAGCTACCAAGCTGGCTGTCTTTGATCATAGGTGTCTGCGTTCTATCTCCCATGTTGTTGGGTAGGTGGTGGTGGTAAGTGTAACAGACAGGCTGAGTAAGCAACATTGAGGTGCAGCACCAGTCGGTCGAGTGCTAGGTGCTAGGCAAGGAAGTAGGGAGGAGGGATCAACCGACGACGACGTTGTGAAGCAGTTACATGGATTGAGATGGGTGGTTAGGACATGTGTTGCTCACGCATGTATGCCCACCTGCCAGTCTGGCTAGCCATCGCCTTCCTTAACCGACAGACCAACGGATGAGGCGGGGGGAGGCAATGTTAGCTGGCTGACATAAGATGGATCGATGGATGAGGTTGGAGAGGAGTTAGCTAGTAGTAGTGTTGGTGGTGGTCAAAAGGAAACATGGCTTCGTCATCAGCCAATGAAATCCTCAAGAGTTATTTTAAGCAAGCCAGCCATCCAGCGAGCCACGTATGGAGTCGTAGACTTCCTAAGTGACTGCCTGGTCGGGGTCCTCAAGATGATGGTAAATACCAGTGGCGGCCGGAAACAACTGGTGATATGGCTCGTTGAAAATCGTTCTCAGTCATGTCTGGTGCAGATGCAATCACTCTGCGATTCATAATATCCAATAAAAGTCTACTGTACTTTCATATTATTATTCCTTTTCCCTCACTCACACTTCTGTTTATTATCTCTCTGTTTTGAATTTTTGTTTACTGTTTTTAGTTGGTTAGTGTGGTACATGGAGCGAGTGTGGCAAATCGAACTAGTGGACGTCTGTGCAAAGCTAAACGCCGAAACCAGTCAACGAATCAACAACGCATGAGCAAATAATACTATGCTGGTAACTACTTCCAGTCTTACTGCTATACAAAAGACCCTTCATGCATGGTATGACCTGTAGAAGAACATTTGTTCCAGCCAGTGTAGCTCGTTCAGTCATCGCGATGTGCAAGTACAACCATCTCGTCAAAATAGCAACTATCAGTAAATAATAATTCTCAGAGAGTAATTCTAATGTTAAAGATATAGTCTACAGATGTAAAATGTGCAAAATGACTGGGATAAACTTGACGTCAACAGATAAGATTCACTTTTTATCAACTAACCGCAATTATCACTTAACAGATTGGAAAACGGAGAAGTGACTGTATGTCCCTCAGCTACTAATTTTAATCTTATGATTGTGGATTAATTAACAGTGATTGTTAGTCAATCAGATGAAATCTTTAAAAACAACAGCATTTTCATCCCGTTTTATTAGCCAGGTTAAGGTATATATATATATGTCATATCAACATATATATATATCAGATTGTACAGCTTCAGAACGACATTGCCGAGAAGAGGATTAACTCTTCGCTGGACGCCTTTTCTTTTTTCTTTTCCCTATCGTTTAATGGTCTACAATCTCGCCGTCCTGGTGACCACGAACCCTTGGATTCGAACCCCAGTAGGGTGGGTGCATACTGATGAAGTAGAGTCCCAGACTAGGACAACCGGAACACCTGTCCATACAAGACTCCTCGTTGGTTTTCCAATGTTTCTCTAACCAACCGATTTCAGTCCATGATGAAATTTCGTAACTTATCTGGCGTGAAACAAGAAAGCTTTCAGTTATTGGCTAGTTTTGCGAACAATTCCATAAGGATGCCTGAAGACCATTTTGGAGATAAATACTACACAGGTTGACAAGAGCTACTTTTGGACGGCCTACTATATTCCAACTCTGAAGACACCTTTATATTATAATAGCCGTACCGCTACATAACCTTCGACAATTTATGGTTACAGTGTGTAAAAAACAGCACCGAATTGTGCTTCCCGTTACGAAATTCCCTCAAACACTCCTAGAAGATGAGTGTACGATTACTGAGTGGATGATGGAGGTCCTATGACGTGAATATGCGGCAGGAAATTCACAGAATGGTTACTGTGTCAACAGAACGACGATCCTAGGTAAAATTATAGGAAATAACCGCAAACGTATGATTACATCAGATACCTAATATCTGTAATCATCGTCTGCAGAAATTCGCTACTTTTTTAGACGCTTAATTCTAATTAATCGCCGAAGATCATTGGTGCGATTGATCAGAGTGTCTCCCATACTTCAACTAAACCGTATTAAATTTGAAAAATTAAATGCGATTGTCAAGCGTATCGGTAAACGCCTTCTAATCACAACTCTCTTTTCATAGAAACATCTAGTGAAGTACTAGGAAACGTTACCAAACCAACTCTCTATGACCTTCAGAATTACCTGAAAATGGCGCCTACACGGCTGAGGTGATCAGTCACGTTCTCTGAAATTTTGCTTGGTAAATTTATTTTATGAATAAATTTTAATAAAAATTTGTTCTATTTTTTCTGGACTGATAGGAATTCTCATTTCCTGACTAGTTATGGTGGTGTTCGCTTCTTGTGATCGGACTGTGGCACACTCTTAGCAAATTGGTTGCAATGATTTCGTTTAAAGTAAACTCAATTAGCGTCAAGTTGATCTGCAAGTAATCTTGATTATAGAACGCTTTAAAAGTGGGGATATTTCAGGGTTTATCTTGAAATTTGTCCATAATCCCCTATTACTGGAAAACATACAGGGTCTGTTTATGTATGTGGCATCAATATAAAAATCAGCTGTGGACCACAGATACTTTTATTTGCATGAGAATTTTACTTAGTACTAGTAGGATTAGTGTATCCACTTTGCATTTGTCTGTTCTACGACAGCAAGCCAATATCTTTGTTATGAATGCGGAAGTCAGCGTTATCGGATATCCAATATCTTTCTGACAAGCCCCTATCAAACTTGATGCTCGCTTATTTATTGTGAACGGACTCCAACAAGAACTATCCTGTTAGGTGCCACAGATTTCTTGAATGCAATAAAAGGAGGTACATTATCTCACTTTGGTGTGAATGCATGATTAGTACCAAAAATGTAGCAAGGCCTCCATATGAATTTTTTGTCAAGGTTCACACCCCCAATTTAGGAGTGGCAATGCAGTCACACTATAAAATTCTACACATGGCTTCACATTTCTTCGTACACCTACACCAAAGTGTCGGTGGAGTGATCCAAGCTGCTTATGCACGAAGTAGATTGCAGTAGTATCTTGGCTTCATCTACACAGTTAATACTTGTTTGCCACTTGTCCACCAGGGGTAGCTTGAAATTGCGGAGGCAGAGAAAGACCGACACTACACAAACAGCATAAGGACCTTTATTCCACTGGTGTACGGATGAACGTCGCCCATTTTCCGGGGTTCGTTAGCGCTGAAAGCTAGCCAGTTTTCTGTGGCTCAATTCTACCTGTTGGTCAGATCTTCCTGCAGTTTGATCACTTCTTCCTTTTTATCTCACGGCCCTCCAAAGCCCATCTACAGAAAATTCTGAGAGCCTAAGTTGTTTGACAGGTCCCTTGTAAGGATCCAAAATAACAGTGAAACTGGAATTACTTCTTCAAATACTACAGTGGTTCCTTTTCTTCAAGTGGAGCATGCTCGGTTCTCATTTGAGCTAAATCCAATGAAATACAGGTAAACTTCAATGCAAAACAGCATTGGGTTGCGAATTCCCATTTCCAAGACTTTCCATATTGGGACTTCACGCGACATTGAATCGAAGGTTTCCGCAAGGTCTAGAAGTAAGACATAGACAGGAGTATTATAGCTCCAGCATGCTTTCTTTTTATTCCAAATTTACAGCAAATTGGTAGTGCAGAAACATGCATTATTGAACCCACCTTGGGCTTTGGTGTAGGATGATGTTATGGTTCATATGTCTATTGACGTTACCGTGCAGACTGCTCTCCATCAGCTTTTATTTTATAAGTGGTACAGCTGGAGATCTATAGCAGTTGTGGTTATTTCGGTCCCTCTCTCGAAACGGGATGATAAGATGATCTTCCAACCTCAAGAAAACTATGGTCTGTACAACGAGTGCCCAAGCAGCGTACTCTGATGACGTCGTTTCATCGGGGCGTATCTCGACGTGCCATTTTTAGCTTCTCCAGAACTATACTTGGAGTTCTTCGGAGATCAGCAGTTGTTGGATATTTGAGTGCAATCGGGAGGAAGCCTTACACCTAGGTTTTGAGAATGTTGGCCCTGGTCAACAAGGCGTATCTCCAACCCTGGAGGAATTCATGTCTTTTCAGAGATCCTAACCCGTGCCAACCAATGCTTCAGTCAGAGATATGAGCACTGAGATATCCGGGCTAGCGACTGACCTAATGTAGGACCGTACTATATACTTTGATCGGACTGGTTTCATTTAAATAGTCCTTTATTTGCGCCAGACTAAGCTCCATGAGTTCACTAGTAACTGTGGCCAGGAAGCACGAAACCATGGGTAGAAGGCCTCATGCCGATTGCCTTCAACCGTCTAGTAACGACAAATCTGAGTGCACTGTGATGCGGAGCCCACTAAAATGTTGTTTGAATTACAAAATAGACAGATAGAAATCAGTCACTCGTAGGCTAAACGCTGAAATAATATAATGTAGCATAAACGGACATATTCACAAGATATGCACACAAAATTTACAGGCATTAATAGCCATGCCAAAAACCACACTCGCCAAGCATCATAAATCAGAACTGAATACAGCGTTTAACTTGCAAAAGTGTAATGCATGTATTCAGAACAAAACATCGCTAAGTTAACTAGCCTGCTAATTATCTAGTCGGTCGAAAGCCCAGGAATGCGACTAGCGAGCACTTCGGCCTCCTTTGAAAAGACACTTAATAACACACTAGTGAGTTTGCAGGCGGTACCAGTGCCAATTCCCATGTTAGTGCTTCAGAAATCATAGGCCCATATAATGTGTGAACTTAAGGACTACACCTGTTGTTCGTTTTGCCTCTATTTATAATTTCAGACGAAAAAGCAGCAGTCATGACAAAAACACCCATACAAATAAGAGTCGACCGAATTATGTTTACCTTATGCAAAGGGTGAACCATAACCGACATACGAATGAAATACGAGAAAACAAGGTCGAAACTTACCACAACATCACATTGAAACGTATGAGTTACTTGGACATTATTTATAATCCACCAACTAGTCTACTCTCTGAAAAAATGTGGTATTTTATCCATAGTAGCGAGTGTTTATATAAATCCAAAAATTCAGTTGGTATGGCTGAAATACCTTAACCTTCTAAATACCAGGTGTATACCCCGTGGTGTTAGGAGTCAACGATACTTTGCGGAGTGTATCGAAATCGTAGAGTGATCAAACCCAACACGAAATGGAATCAACTAAATCCGCACGGCGAACAAGCTGTAGTACACATCTGGATATTCATCCATGCGTTGGTCATGATGACTAATCCAAATCAATACTTATACAGCGCCAATAAACCTGGATGTCTTAGAAGTAATGAAAACACGGTGACAGTTGCATTTCGAATCCCACTGACTCATTCGATGGTAGTATTCAGCTCCTGCATGCTTCATTCGACATTTTGTATGGATTGGTTCGCAGTCATTCTGGTTCCTGAATGAGAAAAATTAAAAACCACTGGTTACATATTATGGTCATCAATTAATATTCCTTAACCCCGCCTAGTCAACTAGCTTGCCAGTTTTATGGTCGGTCCCAAGCCCGTGTAAGGAGCGAGGGTTGGGCGTGAGATCAGCAACCCCACAGCACTAAACCTACCAGACTGCTAGCGAAACTTCGAAACAGAGAAAATATTTTCAAAATATAAAAATTCGAATAAAAATATTATTGGTCGCTCGAATCGAAGAGGTGAAAGGACGCGAGCTGGTGAGAGCCTTCGGGAAGCCAGTCAGCCGGCCGATGTGTCTCCCCTCGATGAAAGCAAGAATAATAATGAGGACGTGGAATGTCCGTACAATATACGAAACTGGGAAGGCTAACCAGGTAGCCAAAGAGATGATAAGATATGGCTTAGAAGTACTGGGTATCTGTTGGAGCAGATGAAATGGGTGTGGATTATCAGGATTGTCAACTGGAGCGTCAGTAATCTACTCCGGTCACCCAGGTGACAATCATGAGCACACAGAGGTAGTTAGTGGCTACAATGATGTAACCAGTGGCAACCAAAGGCCCTAACGCAGTGGGAACCAATCTCCCCATCCAAGATGACAACAGCAAGATTCAAGTCAAAAGGAAGGAAGGTCCTAATTATCCGATGCTACGCACTTACGAACAACGTGGAACAAGAGAAGAAGGAGGATTTTTACAGACAACTACAAACAGTGGTGCATAACATCCAGAATGGTGACATCAAAATTCTCATGGGTGATATAGATGGAAGCCAAACTGGGAGCGAGTGATACAGGAAGAAAACTCATCATGGGCCGAGGGGCTCTCACTCGGTGAAATGAACGAGAACGGAGAATTATTCACAGACTTCTGCTTTTTCAACGATTTGGTGATCGGAGGGAGCGTGTACAAACACAAGGATATACACAGAGCAACATTGATTTCGCCTGACGGACATACCACAAACCAGGTAGATTTCATCCCAATGCTGTTCAAAGAAGTGGAGAAGCAGCCAGCCTGCTGGATACAAAGTCGAGAAGCGGAGTAGGCGTGGGCTCAGACCATCATCCAGTTCAGGGAACCTCCAAGGTGAAGCTTGAATCCTTCAGAGCAACTGGAGACAGGCCACTGTAATTCAAGCTCAACATCCGAAAAATGAAGGACAAAACTACAAGGGATGCCTTCACTACGAATCAAATCAGAGCAAAGTCGGAGACTGCGTGGCATCAATGAGGAAACCTGAGTGGAAGAAGATTAGAACTCTCTGAAGGCGATATTCGAGGAAACGTGTACAACTGTTCCAGGAAGAAAGAAGAGACAAGGTAAGGAATAGCTGTCAACGGATACCTGGGAGCTTATCGAGGAGAGGAGGATGGTGAAGGAGAAGAAGACTGAATGTGAAGATGAGCAACAGAAGAAAGAGCTGGGTCCAGATTACACTGCACTGAATAAAGGGGTGAAGTAGGAGAGTACTAGGAAAGACAAAAGACAATTCTACGACACACTGACAACTGAGGCGGAACAGGGTGTAGGTAAAAGAGAGCTCAGGACATTACATCAGATAACCAGGTCTCTATCCGGGAAGAGATCAACCCAGATGATGAAATCAAAAAAGATGCTCAAGGGAAGCTGATTGCCAAAGAGGAGAAACAAACGAAACAATGGGCTGATCACTTTAAAGGACTCCTGAATCGACCACCACCTGCAACTCACCCAGAAATACCTCTACCACCAACGGCATGCACATGACATGGAGGAAATGGTGAAAGCAAGAGATGAGGGATTGTGGGGAATTTCGGTCCAAGCTTAAGAGGACAGCAGAAGTTAGAGTATCGTGGAGATGTGTTGTTGGGGCCCTATTCTCCACTCGGAACCCAAGAGAATAATATTCAGAACAGGTTAGCATTAATGTCAAATTGTAAACCCTTCACTCGGGTCACTGTCAAGGTTGAGCACCAACGCAAATTAGTCTCCTTTCCTGCTGATATTTTTGTGATTATAATATATTTTCACTTTATACACATGAGGGACGTCAGTTTACTGGCATCATCAATATGGTAAGTAATATATACTTGTAGTAAGCATATTCACAATTTTTCACTTACACATGATATATATGGAGGGATAAATAATTGAATAATATCAGTAAGCACACTTGACATAGGTAAAAACAATTTACATACTATGATCCTAGACGCCGTTATTGTTTGACTCTGTCGGAAACCTGCGTAACAACTGAGGGATGCGTTACATGCGTTTGATATAATGATCTTTTCGAAAGACGGTATATCCAGATTCAAGGTCATGATGGGTTTCTGCTTCGGATATATGTTTTCGTGAATTCGTTTGCCATTGAAATTCAGAGTTTTCGATGTCTTGCATCTTTTATAGTGTCGAGGTCAATTTCTGTCACTGGATGCTACTATAAGGCACATTTTTAGTCTGAAGTCCACGGCTTGGCGATCACTGAGCTAATTCGCGTATACTAGGCTAATATAGTACACTGTCCATAGCACAAAATGAAATTTAATTGCAGTCTCCCAAGCTTACTAAAATGCTGAATAAAATCTCGCTAACTCTGAACCAACTCCAACACTCTGTAGTGAGTAAACTCTGAAACTGTTCTGAAATTGTTTTATTATTTGCCCAAACCGGAAATGTATGCTGGTTTACCAGCATGACTGACACTAATTCAGTACCCTGTTCTTCTTCTACGCATTTTCAAAAGTATCTTATCAGCCTTATATCAGACCTCCTAACCCAGATTCAGCGTCCAGTGCTCCTTTCATTACATACTAGGTTCAGTTCAGGTAGACAAAATATTAATTTGCTGTGAAAAGGCATTATTGACACGTAGGTTAGATTTTGTTTATAATTGTTGAAAGGTTGGGCTTTCAAGCATTACTATGCATAAGTGGTGGATCCTATTTGTCAAAGTTACTCAAGATATGCCATGAAACAGTAATCTTTGGCTGGTAAAACAGCAATTTAGACGTACATGTTCATATTATGAATACATACGGAAACAATAAGGTAATACTAACATTTTCACAAAAATAATCGGTTAAAAGGAGCACATCGTATTCGTAACGTTGTTTGCGGTTCATTTAATAGCAAACTGTCCAACCTTCTGGTGAACTCTGCCATTTCCCGCAGTTCAGCATAGGGATTTCGTTGGTTCAAGCTGATGAGGCGACATCTTAACCGCTCATAAGCATTCTGAAACACGTTGTTCGGTTGAAGTGTTAAGTGGGTGGCACGCGGAATGTTTTCCGTGGTGTTGTACCGATGTGTCCACCTCCCGCCATTTGCCAGAATATCCAGGAGTAACATTTAAGAAAGGGGAACATAACACAGTTTAGATATGAATCCAGGAAAGCCGCGACGACATGCGCACATGGCAAGCTATACGCACAGTACGTCCAACATGTGCATTTAGCCTCATTCTTGTTTACGAGGAAGGTGTTGCTACCTTCTGCGTAATTAACTGAGCTGGAGGATATTGAATAAAAGAAGAAAAAGCGCCTTTGCAATTCTGCAACAACTTTCTGAACGCCTGAAATAGATGGAGAAGACATAAAATGTAGGGGATTCCTCCTTCAAAGCATTCAGCAGTGCAGTTACACAGTCGACAGTGAATGTTACCGTTTTCAATGTATCACTCACAAATCTCTCAAACATTCGCTGGATCTTTTTGATATCTGCAAACCTTTCCCCCCTAATAAGAGCAAATAAAACAGTCCTTCCTCTTCTAAATCCATCGGTCACAACAAATGCCATCTGTAATAAATTTGAAGAGGAAATCACATCTTCTCGTACAGTCACTTACCTCATCTTATTCATTTTATTATAAGTACAATCATTTCCAACTACCTCTGGAAACTTACCATAGAGGTCCGGCATATCATAAAGAGCGAAAATGATTTTTGATACGAAACCTGCATTGTAATGGAGAACACTAGGTGGACCTGTCCGCTTCAGTCGATGAAGCAGGCCTTGTGAACTACCGATTACTATTCTGTCACATTTATTTTGACAAGACTTACGTTTAATCATCCTAGCTCGCATATTCCTAATATCATCATATAGGATAACTCAGCCGAATCTCTCCTGCGCTAAATCCATTATTTCATGGATTTCAATGTTCCTTTTAATAAACAGTTGCACAACTGTCATTTCCTCTGATGATAGCCGACGTCTAGATACATCGGTAGAGATGAAACTTGCTGTCCATGGATGGTTATGCACAGTTTTGTAGGTGGCTATCTTGTATCGTTCAGGTGTACGTCGCACTGCAATTGTTGACAGATATGAAATACTTTTAGACCTAAAATATTTTAAAATTTACATGCATGGCCAACTTACCCTTTGTTCCCCAAGCCACCAACTCTAAGAGCACTATGACCCCCGAAAGTGCATTTACTGGCCCGGGTTAACCTGGCCATGTAAATCCAATAATATATACAGTAATAGATATTAGTTAGTGTTAAACAGTCATAAAATGCCAGAGTTAGTTATAGGTGTTAATAGTCAACAAGATCATGTCCACTGATTTAGTGCTCAAAGATGAAAGAGTTGCAATAAATCCTACAACTTCCTGGCCAGATAGACAAGAGAAATGAGAGTTTTGTGTAACAACGTTATGTAGCGCACTAATCGAAAAGCGCGTCCGTAGTACTACATCTAGTTGACGATCTACATTGGTAAAGTTCGGATTACTGCATTTGATGTGGCCGTGTAAAAGTTGGAAGCGGAAAGTCAGGTTGATTTTCGAGCGCCTTAACGAAAGATGCCATTTCCCCTACATAGCTGTTGAGCAATCGGCCATTGCTCGGTATTTTCAGTGCCAGGAATTTTATTGCTTATTCCTTCTGGCAATTTGATCTTCAGTATGCAGCCAGCGAAAGCAGCTGTTGATGAAAATGCCTGTTGGAAATGCTTTTCGTGACACGCTGGTCAAGTTTATGACCCATATAGAGGGATCGACTTGACATTGATGTTGAAGATCCAAATCTTGTTTTTTATGCTGAGTCAGTGCAGAGGATTCCCAAACTGTTTTCAGGTAGATGAAGGTGTATCTTGCCCTTCCGATTCTGACTGCCTGGCTCTGACATCTTCATCCGTTCCGACTGCCTGTAGTCGAAACGATGCTTCCTAGCCGCGTCTAAAACGTAATAAAACCAGCCCAATGTTTCCCACATTGCTTGACCTAAGGTTCAGTTATTTAGCTTATTAGAAATCCTATCAATATTTCATCAAACAGGTTTGCAAGTCATAAAATTATTTATAATTATTCTGGACGTATAATTTCAAAGTCAAGTCAGTTCTTCTATATGGATGAGAAACTTGACGTGCCACAAAGAATATTTCCAACAGGTTGCAGACCTTTATCAACAACTGTCTTCGCTCTATACTGAAGATCAGATGGCCGGAAAGAATCGCCAACTATGGGAATAAACAAAACAAGAACCAATCGCCCGACAAATATGCAGGAGAAAGTGGAGATGGATTGGACACTCGCTGAGGAAGCCACTGGGTGACATCGCGCGTCAGGCCATCGCTCGAGTGGAACCCGGAAGGGAAGCGGCGAGTGGGATGTCCAAGGGTGACATGGAGGAGATCGTGTGAAGAGGAGCTGAAACGGTATGGACTAACATGGATGCAGGTGAAAAGTAGAGCAGAAGACAGAAACAAGTGGAGGCGTGCAGTTGAAGCCCTATGTTCCACTGGGAACCCAAGGGAACAATAATAATAATCCCAAAGTGCTTGCAATAGTTTTTCCATAATGTAAGTAAACTGGTACTTCGTAATGTCTAGAGCATGCCATATGAAAAGTTGTCATGAAAACTTAGCAATAACTAGCCCAACCAACCAAGTATATTCCTGAGGCTCATTCAACCTACCTTTATCCCTTATCGTACCACTATTCATTTCACTCCACTTAGTAAATTATGACTTAATATACTACTAATCAAAACTTTTATACCTGTTACTTTTTAAGAAGTTTCAACTACTACCTGTGCAGAAAACGTTTAACAAACTCGCTTCACTGTACTCTTCAATAAGTTGGGTCAGTGTAATTATTTCCAAAAACAATTATATTAGCAACCATATCTATTAATGTTTTACTTATATACTTATATTATTAGTATAATTCACTGTACTATCTTTGTGTTGAAATGACTACCTTCAGTCAACAGCTACCCATTTTCACATAATTTTCTAAAATTCATAATGTTAATGCTATGTAGTATTTTTTCCATTATGTAAGTTGATGAATCACTTTGCAATGTGTAACGCACGCCATATAAAATCGGTCATGAAAATTTAGCATAAACAAGTTCTGCTAACCAGTTGTTTTTCTCAGGACCATTCTACATAACTTTATCACTAGTTGTTCCACTACTCATATCACTCTGCTAAATAGAATATAACTTAGTTGCTGTAATACTAGCTATTTCTATACTTCATAACTCTTAAGGGAAACTTAATTTCCTAGTCATTTGTAGTAACCCACTTGTTTACTAGTATGATGATAATCCTGCTAACAATGTCCTCGGGTATTGTTGTGCCATGTGACCTAATGGGAAGCACTTGTCATGAAAGCTGTTAATGTGCAGCATACTGTATGATTGGGACGGAGTCAAAGCAATCCAATATTACAACTGCAGTCATTGCAAAATGTCTCAGAGCTTAATGTCAAAAAAGGAGGGAGGGTAGCGCATGCTGATCAGTAGATATGGTAGTGGTCACAAACGTGAATCGCTCCAACCTGTAGGACAGCAACATGCATTTCCTGACAGCTCGAGAATTAAACATGAGTTTAGATCCTCAATATAAAAGATTAACTTCAAAAACTATTTTAAAAAGACGAAACAACTGCAACAATCTAAATTATAAGAAATGCTTTTCTTCCTAACATCTACAAGCCTGCTTAGCTTCTTGTCAAGATGCTGACCCATGGGCCATACACAAGTTCGCCAGACATCTTACAGGTCAGCATATCCAACAGGTTCCAATCCTTCAAGCCACTTCTCTCTGGGATGTCACTTATATACTTCACAACAATCCTTTTCTAACTACTATTATACTCTATTTTGTCTGAACTCCCTAGGCCTTCAATAAATCTGAAATTTACTCTTTTCTTTCAAACTCTTCGCTCGCATAAAGTCTGGTTGCTCTGATGAAGAAAAACATAAAAACCACACCCAGGTTTGAGAATAACTATATTTTCATCGAGAACGTCATAGTTTTTCATGGTAAGACCAATATGGTTAGCTTCATCCGTTCCGACTGCCTGTAGTTGAAACGATGTTTCCTAGCCAGATAAGTGAAGGAGGTAACCTCTGTTAAATCTCTCCCGTTGATGGTGATTGGTGCTGGTTGTTGTTATGGTTCGTTGGTTATCTTCACCACTTCCATTTCCATCTTCTCCATGTTCACCTGGAGTCCAGTCCTCGCTGCCTCTTCAGCCAGTTTGTTGGTTTTCGCCTGTAAGTCCTCGAGTTTGTGTGACACTAGACATATATAATCTGCTAAATCCAGATCTTCTAGAGTCTTCTTATCGGTGGTCCAGCGTATTCCTGTCTCCTCGCTCCCATGCACAGTCTGACGCATAATCCAGTCCAGCTCGCCACAATTGAGAATATCATCGTTGGTGATAGTAGATAGTCTCATCTTACACCTGTACTCATTTTGAACGCCTTGCTGAGCTTTCCATTGCAGATCACCTGACACGTGCCACTGTCATGTAGCCAGCTGTTGAATGAGGTTGATAAAGACCTGGGTACTGCACGTCGTAGTGCTGAAGAAGTTTCCGAATTACTTCTCGGTCAACGCTGTCGAAGGCCCTTTTGAAGTCGATGAGGCTGAGGTAGAGGCTTGACTGCCATTCCACGCTTTGTTTATTGATGATACGTAGAGTTGCAATTTGATCAGCACTTGATTTGCCTTTCCTGAATCCAGCTTGTTCTGTGGGGTGGAGCTCTGTATCCAGTGCATCCCTTATTCTCTCCAAGATGATGCGACTTATTATTTTACTTAACGTGGACAAGAGCAGTATTCCACGCCAGTCAGTTCTTGCACAGGCCTAAGTGCAAGTGCAGCTTGACGAGGTAGCCTTTTTTCCAGTCAGTAGGCACCTTTCCTTCCTTCCAAACTTTTTGTAATAATGTCGTGGGAACATCTGTCACAGTCTCTGGGTCCGTTTTCGTTGCTTCGGGAAGGGGGAATTCTGTCTGATCCTGCTGCCTTCCCGACTGGACTTCAGTAGCTTGATCGCATTCAGGATTCCTGCTTCCGTCGGAGGATTGTTGTCCACTGGCAGGAGGTTATGTGCGTGCTGTTGGTGGTAGAGGTATTTCTGGGCGAGTTGCAGGTGGTGGTCGATTCAGGAGTCCTTTAAAGTGATCAGCCCATTGTTTTGTTTGTTTCTCCTCTTTGGCAATCAGGTTCCCTTGAGCATCTTCTTTTGATTTCATCATCTGGGTTGATCTCTTCCCGGATAGAGACCTGGTTATTTGATATAATGTCCTGAGCTCTCTTTTACCTGCACCCTGTTCCGCTTCAGTTGTCAGTGTGTCGTAGAATTGTCTTTTGTCTTTCCTAGCACTCTCCTACTTCACCCCTTTATTCAGTGCAGTGTACTCTGGACCCAGCTCTTTCTTCTGTTGCTCATCTTCACATTCAGTCTTCTTCTCCTTCACCATCCTCCTCTCCTCGATAAGCTCCCAGGTATCCTTTGACAGCCATTCCTTGCCTTGTCTCTTCTTTCTTCCTAGAACAGTTGTACACGTTTCCTCGAATATCGCCTTCAGAGAGTTCTAATCTTCTTCCATTCAGGTTTCCTCATTGATGTCACGCAGTGTCTCCGACTTTGCTCTGATTTGATCTGTAGTGAGGGCATCCCTTGTAGTTTTGTCCTTCATTTTTCGGATGTTGAACTTGAATTACAGTGGCCTGTCTCCAATTGCTCTGAAGGATTCCAGCTTCACCTTGAAGGTTCCCTGAACTAGATGATGGTCTGAGCCCACGCCTACTCCCCTTCTCGACTTTGTATCCAGCAGGCTAGCTGCTTCTCCACTTCCTTGAACAGCATTGGGATGAAATCTACCTGGTTTGTGGTATGTCCGTCAGGCGAAATCAATGTTGCTCTGTGTATATCCTTGTGTTTGTACACGCTCCCTCCGATCACCAAATCGTTGAAAAAGCAGAAGTCTGTGAATAATTCTCCGTTCTCGTTCATTTCACCGAGTGAGAGCCCTTCGGCCCATGATGAGTTTTCTTCCTGTATCACTCGCTCCCAGTTTGGCTTCCATCTATATCACCCATGAGAATTTTGATGTCACCATTCTGGATGTTATGCACCACTGTTTGTAGTTGTCTGTAAAAATCCTCCTTCTTCTCTTGTTCCACGTTGTTCGTAAGTGCGTAGCATCGGATAATTAGGACCTTCCTTCCTTTTGACTTGAATCTTGCTGTTGTCATCTTGGATGGGGAGATTGGTTCCCACTGCGTTAGGGCCTTTGGTTGCCACTGGTTACATCATTGTAGCCACTAACTGCCTCTGTGTGCTCATGATTGTCACCTGGGTGACCGGAGTAGATTACTGACTCTCCAGTTGACAATCCTGATAATCCACATCCATTTCATCTGCTCCAACAGATACCCAGTACTTCTAAGCCATATCTTATCATCTCTTTGGCTACCTGGTTAGCCTTCCCAGTTTCGTATATTGTACGGACATTCCACGTCCTCATTATTATTCTTGCTTTCATCGAGGGGAGACACATCGGCCGGCTGACTGGCTTCCCGAAGGCTCTCACCAGCTCGCGTCCTTTCACCTCTTCGATTCGAGCGACCAATAATATTTTTATTCGAATTTTTATATTTTGAAAATATTTTCTCTGTTTCGAAGTTTCGCTAGCAGTCTGGTAGGTTTAGTGCTGTGGGGTTGCTGATCTCACGCCCAACCCTCGCTCCTTACACGGGCTTGGGACCGACCATAAAACTGGCAAGCTAGTTGACTAGGCGGGGTTAAGGAATATTAATTGATGACCATAATATGTAACCAGTGGTTTTTAATTTTTCTCATTCAGGAACCAGAATGACTGCGAACCAATCCATACAAAATGTCGAATGAAGCATGCAGGAGCTGAATACTACCATCGAATGAGTCAGTGGGATTCGAAATGCAACTGTCACCGTGTTTTCATTACTTCTAAGACATCCAGGTTTATTGGCGCTGTATAAGTATTGATTTGGATTAGTCATCATGACCAACGCATGGATGAATATCCAGATGTGTACTACAGCTTGTTCGCCGTGCGGATTTAGTTGATTCCATTTCGTGTTGGGTTTGATCACTCTACGATTTCGATACATTCCGCAAAGTATCGTTGACTACTAACACCACGGGGTATATACGCGGTACGTCCAACGTTTGCGTTACATTTTTGCGTGATTCGTTACATAAAATTTATCTTGTTGTAATCCTTGCACAAGTCCTCTACTACTTCCATACCTATAACTATTAACTCTCATATGAAATAGTTATGGTTAACCAAAGTAAAAAGCAGCGAACTCAATCCCCTGTAAAACTGATGACTAATTTTAAGTCGTTGATTGCTACATCAAGCAACATACTTCCTACAAATGGTTATAGTGAGCCACTAAACTCACTTGTATGTCGTAAGCGTCGAGCTGGAACTGAGGATAAAACTATACTGGCAGCTAGTATTAGCACTACTCCCAAAAATTCAGTACCCTCTGCTCATACAGAAACCCTCCCTACACCTTATGTGCTTATCGAAAAGCTCCAGCCTTCAAGCTCTGTTTCAGTACTATCTTCAGAAATAGAACTTCTAAAGTTGTCTATAGGAGAACTTAAGGCCGAGTTAAGGGACTTAAAAAACAATAAGTCAGTAGATCCTGGAATTTCCGTTACCAATACCAAAATCTCCAATTTATCAGGTCAGATCAGTGATATCAGACTACAGGTCTGTGAACTGACACCTTTAACTATCCTCATGAAATCTGTAGACCTTAACAAACTAGACAGTGAATCGATATCTAAGGTGGATAACCTAATTAACTTTGTTACTACAGAAGTAACAAAACGACTAGATGCTAAACTAAATGCTATTGTCTACAACCTTCCGGGTAATGAGGCACTAAAAAAGGTACGGCGCATCCTACTTAGTGAGGCGAAAATGCCCAACTCCAAGACTAAGTGCTACAGGCTGAAGAAGAGTCAACATGACAAGTGTTGTCCTATTCGTTTTCAGTTCGAAACACCGGCTGAGGCCAGAAAATTTACCCACTCCCAACACACCCCACTGCAAGCCAGAAATTACAAACTAATAAAGGTTGCGGTGGACAAGACCGTCATAGAAAGGCGCGTATATAATTATCACACTTAGTCTAATTGTGGAATAAACAATAGGACATTGCAAGCAGCAATTATACCCAACCCTTTGAGAGACACCGTAGAATCCACCGCACCACCCCTCTCTAACCACACAGAATTATCTTCTCAGAGAGCGACACCAACCGAAAGGCCGCTAAATTGTAATCAAATAGCCAATAAAACTATACCACCTACCACCGTAGATTTAGACATGTCACTAAATAATCCAAGAAAAAAAGTCAAAATCCCCCGAAAGTTGACCCTGTCCTCTCCTAGCCATAAGTCCATTGGTAAAAAGGAGAAGAATATGACCCCAAATCATGCCAACAACAACAATGGCAGTATAAGTAAGCCCACATTCCCCACGGTCAATAGTATTGGCACCCACAACGTGCGAAATAGCACCATGGCCCACACTGATAACCAACGCCAAAACAATGCCACCCTCAAGAGTACAAGTGACAATAGTCAGAACTCGACCACCAACAACTCAGGACATTCACAGTATGACACGCTAATAAATTTTCATCGGATATACGGTACAAGTTTGCTGGGAACTAACCCACAAAGCAGTACATTCGAAACCCTTACAAGGACACAACTAGTACCTAACAATAGGTGGAATAATAGACCATGGTCTTCACAAGGTCCCAATCATTTTTTATCCCCTGCGTCCCTGTCAGCGTTGAAAAAACAGCTGGTAGGGATGCTAACACTCCTAAACCGCTAGTGCTGGCTCCCCCTTTGCATGAATGTAGGAACAGTCTAGTTCGCCCGCATCCACTAAGCACACTTGGTACATGCACAAGTTTAGGTCAAATAAAGATCCCTACCCCCGTTTCTAGCTTAACTAAAAATAAAAATGCCTTAGCCTATAGCACATCCAGTACTCCAACGCTTAATTCTTCACCGAAAACAGCACACACCAACTCGATAGACATAGGTGAACATGATGCTGAAACTCCTCTTAACATTGGGTCGTCATGTCAAACAGTACTACTGGGTGCTGAACCACATTCGGGGCTGATTAACGAACTTAAGTACTTCAAATGCTATTTCAAATCTCATCTTTACCCAATCCTCATAAATGCTAGATCCGTTCTAAATAAACTACCAATGCTCAGAGCACTCACAGTAATATACAAACCCCCTATAATTGTCATCACTGAATCCTGGTGTAACTCGAACATACTGGATGATGAGATAAGCTTAGATAACTATACACACTTTCGGTGTGATAGGGAAGGTGGTAAGGGAGGGGGTTGTCTTATGTACTTTCTGAATGCACTTACTGTATCACAGCTAGAAAGTAGTACACTTAACATGCCTGAGACTTTATGGGTTAACTTACACTTAAATAACGCAATAGTATTAATTGGATGCACCTACAGAGCACCTGGCACCTTTAGTAATTACGAGACCCAACTTATTAATACTCTAGAACAATTATCCAATCTCCACTACGATCATAAGATCCTATGTGGGGACTTTAACTTACCAGAAATCAACTGGGAAATACCCACAGGTCCAACTAAACTTGATAAGTTCTTAGGCACACTGGATATACTTGGCTGGAAGCAGACTGTCACAACCCCTACAAGAGGTAATAACGTACTAGACTTAATCTTCTGCCACACTATAAGTCCCCTTTCTACCCTAGTAGGTTGTGAGTTTTCAGGGAGTGACCACAAAACAGTGCTGTGTGCACTTCCACTGCCGTCAAATAGCAATGCAACCCATACCCCTACTTCACAACAGATAACTTACAGGAACTACAGTAAGGCAGACTGGACTCTAGTAAAGTCAATGCTAAGATCCTCAGAATGGAGTGAGTACTTCTATACTGATAGCCTCTCGAAAGCTCTAGACATCTTTTACTATAACTCAAACACATGCTTAGATGCTGTCATCCCATTTCAAACACTAAAGTTTTCCCCACATAGAAAGACATTCATAAAGCCAAAGGATCGTAGGAAACTGAAAAGACTGTCAACAAGTTACTTCAGGCGACACGACTTTAGTACACTAGGGTCAATGCTTAGTACTCTTAGCTCCATCTCGCAAGCTCATAACTTGCGTATGAGAAATGAAGAATGCACGGCAATAGCCAGCACCACCAGAGTAGGTGCTCTCACAGAAATACTAAAGAAACGAATGAATCGCCAAAGCCATAAAATTTCTCTCCTTATAAACAAGGGCAAACTATACAGCAACCATGCAGACATGTGTGAACTGTTTAATGAGACGTTTGCAGCTAACTACCTTAAGCCTACAAGTCCACTTCTCGGTTTACAATCTAAAATAGAACTCCCTTCATCTTCAACGCTGAAACAAATCACTACAGTTCATTTCACTTACTCTAATATTAACCAAGCCATTAATACTCTTAAAAACTCTAGTAGTACCGGTTTTGACGGTATACCATCGTATCTTTATAAACACGGTGGTTCTGACATTTCCGTTTTATTACTTAAGATTTTTACAATGTCCCTAGAAAGCCAAACCTATCCAGATAAATGGAAAACGACATTTATAGTACCTAAACACAAATCCGGATCAAAAACTGAGGTCAACAACTAAAGGCCAATCAATATTACACCCATAGTATCTAGAATCATTGAAAGAATAGTTACAGATGATATCCTCAAACATATGCTCAGCTGCAATATTCTAAGTCCAAACCAACATGGATTCCTAAAATCCAGATCATGCATGACATGTCACCTTGACTTCTTTAACTATATAACTAGCAGCCGAGACAAACAACAACTAGTACTAGTCATCTACTTCGACATATCCAAAGCCTTTGACCGCGTTGACCATTTGCTTCTAATAAATAAGCTAAACTCTTTAGGAATAAGTAACCCATTATTAGGATGGATTGAATCATTCCTTAACAATAGGTCCCAAGTAGTTAGACTGGGTTCTGTAAACTCTAAACCTAGTCCAGTCACTTCTGGAGTAGTTCAAGGTAGCGTCTTAGGCCCTCTCCTATTCACTCTATATGTCAACGACATATGCAGCTGTTTCTCACTTGGCAAACCATTCATCTTTGCAGATGATCTTAAAGTAGCTTACACATTCCGCTGTGATGACTTAGGGTACTTTCAGAAAGCTGTTCAGGAAGAACTAGATAGAGTAACTGCATGGTCCTCCACATGGAACCTAAAATTCAACCTTAAAAAATGTGGTTGGATCTGTTTCGGTGCACCCTCAATAAACATTAAACTGGTACTTGAATCTCTTGACTTGCCTAAACTCCAAAGTGTTGTTGACCTAGGACTCAGGTACTCTAGTGACTTGACATTTTCCGAGCAAGTGGCGACACAGACGCGTAAATCGAGGATGCTCTTAGGATGCATAATTCGGTCGACTCTTATTTGTATGGGTGTTTTTGTCATGACTGCTGCTTTTTCGTCTGAAATTATAAATAGAGGCAAAACAAACAACGGGTGTGGTCCTTAAGTTCACACATCAAATGGGCCTATGATTTCTGAAGCTCTTACATGGGAGTTGGCACTGGTATCGCTTGCAAACTCACTTAGTGTGTTATTAAGTGTCTTTTCAAAGGAGGCCGAAGTGCTCGCTAGTCGCATTCCTGGGCTTTCGACCGACTAGATAATTAGCAGGCTAGTTAACTTAGCGATGTTTTGTTCTGAATACATGCATTACACTTTTGCAAGTTAAACGCTGTATTCAGTTCTGATTTATGATGCTTGGCGAGTGTGGTTTTTGGCATGGCTATTAATGCCTGTAAATTTTGTGTGCATATCTTGTGAATATGTCCGTTTATGCTACATTATATTATTTCAGCGTTTAGCCTACGAGTGACTGATTTCTATCTGTCTATTTTGTAATTCAAACAACATTTTAGTGGGCTCCGCATCACAGTGCACTCAGATTTGTCGTTACTAGACGGTTGAAGGCAATCGGCATGAGGCCTTCTACCCATGGTTTCGTGCTTCCTGGCCACAGTTACTAGTGAACTCATGGAGCTTAGTCTGGCGCAAATAAAGGACTATTTAAATGAAACCAGTCCGATCAAAGTATATAGTACGGTCCTACATTAGGTCAGTGCTCATATCTCTGACTGAAGCATTGGTTGGCACGGGTTAGGATCTCTGAAAAGACATGAATTCCTCCAGGGTTGGAGATACGCCTTGTTGACCAGGGCCAACATTCTCAAAACCTAGGTGTAAGGCTTCCTCCCGATTGCACTCAAATATCCAACAACTGCTGATCTCCGAAGAACTCCAAGTATAGTTCTGGAGAAGCTAAAAATGGCACGTCGAGATACGCCCCGATGAAACGACGTCATCAGAGTACGCTGCTTGGGCACTCGTTGTACAGACCATAGTTTTCTTGAGGTTGGAAGATCATCTTATCATCCCGTTTCGAGAGAGGGACCGAAATAACCACAACTGCTATAGATCTCCAGCTGTACCACTTATAAAATAAAAGCTGATGGAGAGCAGTCTGCACGGTAACGTCAATAGACATATGAACCATAACATCATCCTACACCAAAGCCCAAGGTGGGTTCAGTAATGCGTGTTTCTGCACTACCAATTTGCTGTAAATTTGGAATAAAAAGAAAGCATGCTGGAGCTATAATACTCCTGTCTATGTCTTACTTCTAGACCTTGCGGAAACCTTCGATTCAATGTCGCGTGAAGTCCCAATATGGAAAGTCTTGGAAATGGGAATTCGCAACCCAATGCTGTTTTGCATTGAAGTTTACCTGTATTTCATTGGATTTAGCTCAAATGAGAACCGAGCATGCTCCACTTGAAGAAAAGGAACCACTGTAGTATTTGAAGAAGTAATTCCAGTTTCACTGTTATTTTGGATCCTTACAAGGGACCTGTCAAACAACTTAGGCTCTCAGAATTTTCTGTAGATGGGCTTTGGAGGGCCGTGAGATAAAAAGGAAGAAGTGATCAAACTGCAGGAAGATCTGACCAACAGGTAGAATTGAGCCACAGAAAACTGGCTAGCTTTCAGCGCTAACGAACCCCGGAAAATGGGCGACGTTCATCCGTACACCAGTGGAATAAAGGTCCTTATGCTGTTTGTGTAGTGTCGGTCTTTCTCTGCCTCCGCAATTTCAAGCTACCCCTGGTGGACAAGTGGCAAACAAGTATTAACTGTGTAGATGAAGCCAAGATACTACTGCAATCTACTTCGTGCATAAGCAGCTTGGATCACTCCACCGACACTTTGGTGTAGGTGTACGAAGAAATGTGAAGCCATGTGTAGAATTTTATAGTGTGACTGCATTGCCACTCCTAAATTGGGGGTGTGAACCTTGACAAAAAATTCATATGGAGGCCTTGCTACATTTTTGGTACTAATCATGCATTCACACCAAAGTGAGATAATGTACCTCCTTTTATTGCATTCAAGAAATCTGTGGCACCTAACAGGATAGTTCTTGTTGGAGTCCGTTCACAATAAATAAGCGAGCATCAAGTTTGATAGGGGCTTGTCAGAAAGATATTGGATATCCGATAACGCTGACTTCCGCATTCATAACAAAGATATTGGCTTGCTGTCGTAGAACAGACAAATGCAAAGTGGATACACTAATCCTACTAGTACTAAGTAAAATTCTCATGCAAATAAAAGTATCTGTGGTCCACAGCTGATTTTTATATTGATGCCACATACATAAACAGACCCTGTATGTTTTCCAGTAATAGGGGATTATGGACAAATTTCAAGATAAACCCTGAAATATCCCCACTTTTAAAGCGTTCTATAATCAAGATTACTTGCAGATCAACTTGACGCTAATTGAGTTTACTTTAAACGAAATCATTGCAACCAATTTGCTAAGAGTGTGCCACAGTCCGATCACAAGAAGCGAACACCACCATAACTAGTCAGGAAATGAGAATTCCTATCAGTCCAGAAAAAATAGAACAAATTTTTATTAAAATTTATTCATAAAATAAATTTACCAAGCAAAATTTCAGAGAACGTGACTGATCACCTCAGCCGTGTAGGCGCCATTTTCAGGTAATTCTGAAGGTCATAGAGAGTTGGTTTGGTAACGTTTCCTAGTACTTCACTAGATGTTTCTATGAAAAGAGAGTTGTGATTAGAAGGCGTTTACCGATACGCTTGACAATCGCATTTAATTTTTCAAATTTAATACGGTTTAGTTGAAGTATGGGAGACACTCTGATCAATCGCACCAATGATCTTCGGCGATTAATTAGAATTAAGCGTCTAAAAAAGTAGCGAATTTCTGCAGACGATGATTACAGATATTAGGTATCTGATTCAATTGTACGTCCAGGTTTCATTCATTTTATTTGATGAAATCAGTTACGCCATCGACGATAAATACGTTCAGACGCTCTATAAGCTGGATTGATTAGCTTGTAGCATGTTAATTGAAAATTACTAAACTAAACCAACAGCGAATACTAAAGTTTTTGTACATGTCAGTGAGGAACTAAATACAATGAGTCAAAACTCATTGGAAACTTCGGGATTATCGTCTGATCGAGGCATAATTACGGAAATGGCATCAATATAATCCCCTGAAAATTTGCTTAAACTACATTTATGTCATTAGGAATTATCGATGACCAAAAGCATTAGGAGTTAAAGTATCCATGAATACTAACTAAACAGTCTGCCTGATAATTCAAATTATCAAATGCCCGACCGAAATCTGCTACCTTGATGTGGTATTCGGGCTTGAACACCACAATGACCCAACAAGCTATACAGGCTGAGACTTATGTCGCTTGAGGTCCTACCATGCCAGAAAGGTTGTCTGGATAGCGGTTAGACAAAAAGCAGTTACCCAACCTAATGCTATGACTCAAAGTAAATCACAAAATATCATGCCAGATCAGTCAGGGCCCGGATTAACAACGACCGCGCTTCCTGATGCCGTGTCACAGGGCAGAAGTGATAAATATGCTACTGAGACACACCAAATGAAAAAGAACAAACAAAAACAGACCGCGTGTGACCCGCCTCAAGCAGATGTTCCCTGGGCTCTGCGGTCACGCAACCAACTTCCATGGTGTGGGCAGCCGGGAAGTAACAATCGCCCTCACAATCCGAAATGATAATTCAAATCCTACTGTTCATATATCGTCTCTCAGATACTCACGTTATAATTTTATGTCACTATGAAATTCGTTAAACAGAAGTAATTCCATTTTTATTTAGATGCTTTTATCACAGATGATATGTACCACAGCTGACCTGAAACCTCATTTCTAATGTCTTAAAGGATTTCTCTCCAAATGAGTACTGAATGGTCCTGTAAAACATTTGTGTGTATAAAATCAAATATATGTATCACAGCCGCATTTTTATGTACTAACTCAGAATGCACGCCATATTCACAACTCCAAAAATATTTGCGAAATTTTTAATACAATACAATTACTAAACTTTGGATATCAAAATGGAGAATTGTAGGGTTTAGTAAGTTGAAGCCAACTTATATTTGCCAAATACAAAATCAACGCTCATTATGACGGTAAAAGCTCAGAAAAAACCGTTAATATAAGATCTTATACAAACAAAACTCACATCTAAGCGGAACTCTCTCGTTGTTCCATCCAACATCACAACTGTACAGTCCACCATCTTACCAGAGGGTTTAAAGTCAATAACTGAAGGATGTGAAGACCCACGCAAAGTGCCACCACCCGGTCGAGGTGACGTTGAACTAGCACCAAGCAAACCAGAAGATCCATTCGCTAGCCCAGCAGCTGAACCACTAGAAATGCTGCCCAATCGATGTCCGGTACCAGAGGCTGGGCCTGTGCTGTTAAATCTTCGAAGGCTCATATAATATTCCTTCTTGGGCAATCGATCAGTTATTTCAATGGTCCCATCTTGAAGTTGACTCCAATCATGACCTTCTATATGTAGAAGGTTAGTGGACTCCCCAACTGTTTCACTATCCGACAAGTAGGTGCTCATAGCTGGGGGTTCCATGGCATAATTCATACCCGTATATGCACCAACGTGAAATAAGACTGGAAACAAAATTAGTAATTTGAAGAAAATTATTTTAGAACAGTCCTGAAGTGGGATATAAGGTGAATAATGAGCAGTTCATACAAATGAAGTACGCTAGGTGATAGCAGACATCTGGTAGACAGCATAGCTGATAAATTAACATGATACTATGCTTAAGATAGTGTAAATTTCAGGTGCCACGAGAAAGGAAACATAACACAGTAGTCAGAAAATAGCGACAGGAAAGAATTTTTCCGTACTGAGTAGGCGTATATTATGTAGTGTAAACATACAGTTCACGAGAATACCAATAAAACGGAACAAACTGAAACTTCGTAATGCCGTAAGTAATCAGCATCTTTACTTAGACACTAAAAATATCTCCATTAAGTATACCGTTCTGTAAAATATCTTGCTGTCTTAGTTACTTTACTAGATAAGAAATAATAATAGGTTTTGCATAGGATATCTCTAAGTTACAGATACGTAATTTAACTCAAAGAGAACACACCTAAGAACGATTTCGCAACTCATTTTGCTAAGAAACACTCACACATCTATAGTTACACTACTGAACGATGATTTTCTACGTTTGTCCATATATGGAGAAGTCTAAATAAACGTGTGCATAAACACATGTATATACATATCTATGCATAGACACAACAGTGACTACATAAGCCTGCCCGTGGAAAAAGTGAATCAAACGTGAACAGACTTCTGGTTTTGTCGCGTTATAAAAACAGACAAAACGATAAACGAATACACACGAAGGTCCAACACAAAGGTTTAAATATGCACATCTTCGCAATAAGGTTTCTTAGAATACCAGTATATAAATACCCCAGTACGGACATGTTTTCCACCTAATAACAAAAAATTTTGAAAATTCCGAGGACTATATACATAATAAGTGTTGTAACACTACGACATAAAACCAAATAGTGCCAGGAACTAACCCTTGAGAAACGAAAACGTAAGGTGCGCTCGGAAATGCTGTTTAGCTGTTTAAGGTCAATACTTTTCAATTGTCCAATACTTATTCAGTGCTCAATACTAAACGTTGAATTCTAGTTATCTATTTTGCTTCTTTCAGTTACTTTCCTTGCGAAAATTCTGATTTTTCTTGGTATATGTCACCCTAGGGATAGCTGTAACTTACTGTGAAAACAAGATTCAATAATAGATCTTCCATTAGTATAACTTGCTCCTCGTTTAAAGATACTTAATACACAATAATGGATAATTTTTGAAATATCTCTGAAATATACACCTTACATGAGTCAAACAGTTTTGAAAATTTGATATTCATGGTTTTTCACAATACTGTGTTCTTGTAGGGAGGTAGTGGTCACAATTGTGAATCGCTCCAATCTGGAGGACAGCAACATGCATTTTTTGACAGCTCGAGAATTAAACATTAATCTGGACCCTCAACAAAAAATAATAGTAAGGGTTGTACAGATCTAAATTATAAATACAAAAAGTGCTTTTGCTCCTGCCACCTACAAGCCTGTTCAGCTTCCTGTCAAGATGCTACTCGTTGGGCCCCACAGAAATTCGTGAGGCATCTTACAGGTCAGCTTGTTGTACGAGTTCTAATTTTCCAGACCTTTGAATTCCCTCCTCACTTAAATATCACTTATCTACCTCATGATGATCTGTTTATTTACGCACTATTATACGCTACTTTATGTTAACTAACCCTGCCATTATTAAAGCTGACACTTGCTCTTTGTTCATATTTGTTGCTTGCCCAAAGTCTGGTTGCTTTGATTAAAATCATGACGACAACAATGTCTGAAAAAAGCTATATCTTCATCGAAAACATCGTATTTTCCATGCTAAGACCAATATGGTTAGCATTAAACATTGCAAATGTGTACTATCATTTCAAGTACTATATAGCTTCTTCCCCTTGGATTTATCTAGTAAACATACTTTCAATAATGTATTATTCATAATTGCATTCTATACCATTTTGCAGCCGCTCAGAAGTTTCTTCTCCTCCTGAAATAGCGTTCAATCACGTGGCGGTATAACACTCACACAGATATACGCTGTTAACTGGTTGATCATGACTATCAGCAGGAAACGGAACGAAGTTTGAGTTGTCGCTCAACTTTGATGGTGACCTTAGTAAACGGTTTACAATGTAACATTTATAAGAACCTGTTCTGATTGCTCGTACAATAATTGAACAATTCAAACTTTTGAAGAAGTATTAATTTATGATACTTCAGGATTGTAATTTATAAAATAACTGATCGGGCCTGTAAAAATGGCATACATTTCTTGTAAACTTACCCGTTTATGCGAAATATAAATTATTATTATTATTAGTTCACCGGGGTTTAAATGGGCTTAACTACCCTAATGACTTCAGACGCTGTATACTACAGCTAGTAACACACTTATGCCGGAGTTCAGTCAAGCAACAAAGAAATCGAAACTAATTCCGGCCTAAGCCTTAATGAAATAACCCGAGAAGTCATTTTCGTACATGGACCTCGGGAACGTGACATTTTACTGAGTTGCAAACTCCCTGCTAATAAATACACAATCGAAATGGACCAGGAAATCACTCATCCCATCAGCTTTATCCACCCGACGAAGGGGGTGGGACAATCTTAGTTGACGTCACCTGAAGTGTCTTCCAATTATTTTGAATTGACCGTCTTCACCTAAGACCTCACAAGCATCTGGCATTTCACATGACTGATCGACTGGCAATTCTCTACAGACTATCCGCATCACACAGAGTGTTACCTCCTGGTCAGAAGGCTGCAGTAGTAACCCCTTATTTACAAACGAAGGTTAGGTCAATGTCCCTCAAACCACGGGTGTATTGGTCTTGCTATAACTTTGATGCGGATACTGGAAAGAATGATTCCTAATGTTATTATATTATATTGGATAAACGACTTTTATTTAATGCACAATACGAGGAAGCTATGACAAATCTAGAGATAACCAGAAACCCATTGGCATTGTCCTTACAGACCTCAACAATGTTTTCCAAAAAGCGCCTCACTAGACTTACTTTCAAGCCGAAAAATTCGGGATTGACTGTGGCCCGCTCAAGTTCACTGAGGAACACCTTGTGGGCAGAATACAGTAAGTTTCAGTCATGTCGAAACTTGGAAAGAAATGAAGGAATACAGTGGCATACCTAAGATGCAAACAGACCTCAATAGTCTGTTACGTTGTTTTAAAGAACGATTGCTTCTCATCAGGATAGCGGACTGCACCACCATGTGTATCGGGCACACAAGAGCCAACAAACTTATAGGGCATAACATCCCCTTCACTAGAGACGCACATGAATCTAGGAGCCACAGTAAGTTGCTACTTAAAAACTGCGATCTACTGTCTTTCAGTCACAGCTAGTAGATATAGATAACTGTGGAAATTACGTAGGGACTTCAGTAAGTCACCTGCGTCTAGGTAGCCAGTCCTCAACTCATATTTGCTGGAAAGAATTCAGAGGGGCGAATCAACAACTTGAATCTCTTCTCATAAGCACACTTTATGCGCGGAGGAGATTTAATCCTGACGTTAAAAAGGCTAAGAAATGAATACAGACATGATGTATCTTCTCTTTTCAGAGGACAAACTCTAATGGTTCAGAACTATAGAGCTACGAGGCACTGGTTTTCCTAGAAAATCACTAACACTTAAAACCAATTCTCAGTATAACTGGTGTTCAAGGCCTTGATGCAGTCAACCGAGAAAGGATTAGATAAAATCACTGAGATGTGAGAAATGAATTAAAAAGACTTGAGGTTTTCCATTCATCTGAATTCGAATAAAACTGGAAAACTCTATGTTACTTTAGGCAAGAAAAGTGCTTCCCCCACTGAAATAATCATTCCCGAATTGGTGACAGTGTGGAGCATAACTCTGAACCCTGGATAAAGGATTCTACATGTGATCATAGACAGAAGAAGCATAGTAGCGACGACTACCTGACGTACAGTAATATTCAGCCACAAATCCACCACGATATACTGTAGTATGGAAGCCGTGATGCTTTGAAACATAAATTTATCTTCTTATACACTAGCTTAAGTGGACATTTTCCCGCGTTAGGATGCTTACCCCCTTTGTATGTCACCGTTAATTTGAAAGCAGAATATTGCAAACACTACCGTCTGGACAGTTGTGTCAGTTCGACGAGAATACAGGTCCTAGGACAGTAAAAAAGTGAACACATTTGTCTTCTGCACTGTGTCTGTCCAAACATATCGGATGAACGATTAAATGCCAATCCAGATGATCTCATTTTCGGACAAATACCATAGAAACATTAGTTCTGTACTCATAATCTTGTAACGACAGAACACAATTGCGATCGCCAGATAGTTATGTTTACTATTATATGTTATGAAGGGAAATACGCATTACGCAATTTACTGACACTTTAACTGCCTTATAATTGAGTTATTCACAAATGTAATCTCCAGGCACAGCGCAACAAGGAATACCCGAGAATGTGTCACAAAAATAAGTTCCCTACTTGAACCTGAAGATCTGAAATGTGTTGAGGTCGGGATCTGCTTCGTGACGATTTATTTACTCATCTGGATCGAATCCTTCAGTGTGGCCGGGTAAGATGTACGACACTGCGTGAAAGACCATGTTATCTTTAAAGTATCGCGATTCCACTGTAAGCCTTAACTAGTTTTATCATGGTGAATATGATTGTGCCTGGTACGGATGTTGCCAAGTTGTGGGTAAGCAGTCGGAATTGTCACTCAAAAAACTTATTCAGTCAGGCATCTGCAGTCACTAGTAGGTTAGCAATCACGATTTCCCTCTGTGGCACCACGGGAAGCGCAGATTTCCAAAGGCTATTCGACGCTTGAATAGTTTCAGCATTCAACAAAATGCCAAATCTATTCAGATTCTCCTTACTTTTCCTAATGTCAGTCGACTTGCTTTGGACGTCGTCAGTGCCCCTTGGTCGGGGTATAATACATAACATTCGAGTTCCGACAATTTTCTCCTGACTACTTCTAACTAAAGGTGGATTCTAACCCTCAGAGGCGATTTCCTTTAATAGGGACTGTCAATTAATTGTAGTTTATGGATTTATGAATAAGACAAATTGATTTCGCAAATACATTCCCACAGTGAGCAGTGGGACATCAGCAAGTATTCAAAATCCACCTAGTCATTCTGAATAGATCCGTGTCAAAACAGTACGTCTTTCCAAAGGTAGAAACTTGTTATTCAGTGCCCTACGAGGGGAAAACGTTAAACCTTTGTAAACACTCTTATTTGCAGCTTCAGCTTCAGTGTTGGCGATGTACAGATCCCCAGAGTTAACATCTGTTATACGGTGAACACATCCACCTGCTGAAGTTACCATTAATGTCCATCAGTGATACTGGTTTCTGAAGCTTAACTGCGTTTAATGAAGCTTCATTTTCTGAAATGTTCTAATGTGTGAAGGCACCAACAGCAGCCAGTAAACTCTTCTAGGAGTGGCTGGCAGAACTATAAAGAGGGCTATTACCTCGAGGCAAGCTTTAACTGGATGTGAAACAGTTACGCAGGTTTACGATTGTGACTTGTTCAACAGAATTTTATGCAGTATGGTTACATAATTGTAGAACCTGATGAAGAATTTATCGATAAGCATATCTTCTGTTCAGTAATCAAACTTTTGAAATTCTACCTCTGTTGGCCACTCAGAAATTGAGTGCGTTCCAGAAGCACATAGCTTGAAAGGATGCCTGCTACTGGAGAGTACACGTTCAGTGGGACATGCCTGTCCAAGGTACTTCGACGAAGTATGTGCGAGTTTTGACACCAAATTCGTCATATTAAGACTGTGGTGAGACCTGTCAGCAAGGCGAAATTGTAGGCAACAATTTACGCCAATGTTTACGTCCCGAATCAGGGTCATGAGAAAAAACAATTAAAAAGCTTAACCTGGAGGAACTCACCAACCAATCACAGAATACTTAACGTGCGCAAATACGATTCGAATATGTATGCCTTAACTTTATAAGAAATCACCATGAGGAGATGACGGAATAACCTTGAGGAAGGAAACAACCAGTCAGGAGACGTTCCTTCTCTGCTAACAAAAACGAACAATAATGAACATAAGGATCTATAAATACCTCTTGATTTTCTCAATAAACGATCTGTTGCCAGGCCCTTGACTTCTGTCGTTACAAGATTATGAGTACAGAACTAATGTTTCTATGGTATTTGTCGGAAAATGAGATCATCTGGATTGGCATTTAATCGTTCATCCGTTATGTTTGGACAGACAGGCCTTACACTCGAACAGCTAACTACATCAATCAACTCTATCGTCGTATGGTGACTACCAATACTCGTGGAATTACAAACCAAACGACCAAAAATATGGACCCGATAAAAAAAAATAAATAAAAAAAATAATAATAATAAAATAAATAAAAAAATAATAAAATGTAAAAACAAAAACTTTCACTGTATAGTTAAACGGACCGTGAAATATTTTTGGTATGTAAATACGTCACTTCTATGCTGTACAGTTTAATCCGCTCAATCTATTTTCACAGATCTTACTATTTTCACTCGAGTTATGTCATGACGAATCTTATTTATTTTGTGACCCATACTTGTAATTACTTTGCATCACTTTAATTATGCAGCTCGCTACATTTTTTTTTTAACAAATGGTGATTATACTTATTCATAGCTATTGGTTGTACACACCCTTCTCTGTACCTTGCATAAGTTTCCACAGTGTTAGCAATTTCCCTTGTTTTATTTCAATTTGGCGTACCGTTTCCATGTTACACTAGTCCCTTCGCATTTATTCCGCTTAATTTTTTTTTTGTTAACACCCTATGTTGATTTTTAAATCTTAACCTCTTCTTCTATTCTTTTCTGTTGCTTTTACTTTATTCCTCCTAATACGCTGGTATATTGATTGCCTTTGGTGTTACTACTAGTTTTAGTTGTTGAGGAAGGATGGAGCATTAGTCTAAGAGGAAACTTAGACTTAATGAGTCACCTTCCAGTTATAACAACGTGGGTAATGGAGGTAAACCATCACACCTCCACATAACCCAGCTCGTATTAGTGAGTCGTCAAAAAAAAACAAAAAAAAACTAAATAAATAAAATAAAAACAAAAAAATAAAAAAGATACGTATAAATAAACGATGTTCAAAAAAAAAAAATCGCACCAAGGCACCAGCGTTATTCCTTCTTATATTCCATCTTACTCCAGCGATCATGTACATAGTGCTCATAAATTGCCTTAATTTTTTTTTCCTTCATTCTTTCCTTTCTCAATATATATATTTTTTTTCTTAAAAAAAAAAGAAAAACAGCTATTTTATTACTATCTTCACATTTCCTTGTTCATTCACCGTGATTGTACGCCACCTTGTTACTTTTATATATCGAAGCTTGCTGTTATCCCACCAACCTTCTAAGGGGGGGATAACCTGTAGTGTACATTGTACCTTTGAACTTTTGTTTGAATGAATGCAACCTGACATGTTGAACTTCACTTCCACTTCCGCTTTGTACTCCGGTTCCTCCTGTACGGTTACTGTCTCGCTCCCTCGCTGTACTTTCACCTAGTACACTCTTTGAGCCGACAGCCGTCTCACATCCAGATAAGTGTGTATTTTTGTATTCCTTATCAAATTGCATATCTCGTGGTGTAAATATACTTCCGGTCCGGTTAAACTTGGCATTTTGAGTCTTCTAACTTCAATTCCGTTTCCTTAGTACTTGCACGTAGGCAGAGTACTAATTAAGGTTATAAACGGTGAAGGATTTTTGTAAGAGTGTTATTGTCAGTTAGAGGCAAACCCTAAGTCCAACTCTTACAAGTGGTGAGCCCGAGTCTTCACCGTTTGCCCACTTAGTAGCCTAAAGTGTAAACAGTCCTTTTTCATATTGGTATTTTGTTTTTCATTCGGAGTTATAAATTTTATTTGCCTTGTTTTTACTCATATTTTTTGTTATCATATTTGTTGTTATCATTCTATTTACATATCGTCTTGTTCGCGGGATGGCTGTAACCGTAACTCAGACAAAGGACTCCTCTACCGTAGGGTCGTCAAAATTAGATGTGGTGGCCTACATAGCTAAGCTTTATGAAGAGATAGATAAGTTAAAACAGGAGAGGACACCTAGAGGTCGTTCACATAGCCGCACCAGCTCTACTCGTGGCAGATCTTCCCGAGCTGGCAGCAGACGTCGTAGGCCTAAAAATTCCCAGCCTGGAGTGTGCTGGTATCACCGGCGTTATGGTGATAAGGCCCAAAAGTGCACTCGCCCGTGCACCTTTGATGGCCAGCAATCGGGAAACCTGTAAGCCAGCACGTATTGGCGACTAACGTCGCTGGCGAACCACTTCCATGTCGCCTCTTCTATGTTACCGACCGTACCACTGGGACACGTTTCCTAGTTGACACTGGGGCGGAAGTTAGCGTGATCCCACCAACATCTGAAGAGCGCAAGCGGCCACTTTCCTTACAGCTTCGCGCCGCAAATGGTTCGCCAATCGCAACGTATGGCAAAAAGTTCCTGGACCTTAACATAGGCCTACGTAGGTCATTTCGATGGGTTTTCCTTGTAGCAGATGTAACTACTGGTATTATTGGCATGGATCTCATGCAACACTATCAGCTACTGGTTGATACTGGCAAACACAAACTGATCGATTCAGCTACAAGCCTTTCGATCTCCGGTGTTGTGACACACACACCTGCATTAAGCCCAGTATACTCAACCCCTGCCTCTAACGGCCCTTACGCTGAAGTTCTTCAGTCCTTTGCCAATCTGTTCAAACCGGTTTCTAAACTTCCTTGTGTGACGTCTACTGTCACTCATCATATCGTGACCACTGGTCCACCGGTCTTCGCTAAACCACGGCGATTGTCCCCAGAAAAACTACAAGCCGTGAAGGCTGAATTCGAACATATGTTAGATATGGGGATAATCCGTCCTTCCAGCAGCCCGTGGTCTTCCCCGTTACACGTGGTACCAAAGCCTAACGGGATAGATTGGAGGCCTTGTGGTGACTACCGCAGGCTTAACGCACAGACCGTACCTGATCGTTACCCCGTACCACATATTCATGACCTTACGTCGTCTCTCAAGGGTGCCACGGTATTCAGTAAACTTGACTTAACCAGGGCCTATCACCAGATTCCAGTTCACCCAGATGATATTCCTAAGACGGCAGTGATCACCCCGTTTGGTCTTTTCGAATTTCTTCGAATGCCGTTTGGACTCCGCAACGCCGCACAAACATTCCAGCGGTTTATTCACGATGTTTTGCGAGGATTAGATTGCGCACATGCTTACCTCGACGATATTCTCGTGGCTAGCCCAGACGAAGCTAGCCACCGTACTCATCTACAGACGGTTTTCGAGCGGCTAACAGCCCATGGTTTGACGCTAAACATGTCCAAATGTCAGATTGGCGTCAATTCATTGACCTTCCTTGGACATGTCATTAATGAGCAGGGAATTCGCCCGCTACCTGAGAAGGTACAGGCAATACGCGACTTCCCGGAACCTGCGTCAATGAAGTCTTTACGCACATTTCTCGGCATGGTGAGCTATTATCGACGGTTCGTTCCCCAATGTGCACATATCTTACTGCCACTCACAGACCTACTAAAGGGCAGGAACAAAACATTCAGCATGACATCAGAGGCTCGAGAAGCCTTCCAGAATATAAAGTCGGCAATTGCAGACGCCACCATGCTAGTCCACCTTGACGTCCATCTTCCACTTAGCATCTCAGTCGACGCATCTAACACAGCCATTGGAGCTGTTCTACAGCAACTGGTACATACTTCATGGATACCAGTCGCCTTTTTCTCCCGGAAGTTGTCCGCCGCCGAAGCGAGGTATAGCACCTTTGGCAGAGAACTCCTCGCCATATACGCGGCTATCAAACATTTTCGCCACTTTGTTGAAGGTCGGAAATTCACAGTATTTACCGATCACAAGCCACTGACGTATGCCCTCCACACTACTACGGATAGGTATTCCCCACGCGAACTGCGTCACTTGGATTACATCTCTCAATTCACCTCGGATATTAGACATATTTCGGGGGTTGACAATGCTGTGGCAGACGCCTTGTCTCGGATATGTACCATATCGGCGCCTCCAACCATTGACTTGAAACTAATGGCGCAACGTCAGCTTACAGAGTTAGACCTTGATAAGCTGTCGTCAAATACCTCCTTACATATCAAGCGTATCCCGCTCGTTAATAGCGAGGGTACCATCCTCTGTGATCTGTCCACCGGTACCCCGAGACCCATCGTTCCACCTTCATTGCGCCGTACAGTTTTTGATAGCTTACACAACCTTTCCCATCCAGGTATCCGGGCAACGGACAAACTAGTGTCAGCTAGATTTGTCTGGCCTGGTATCAATCGAGACGTGCGTATCTGGGCACGTGCCTGTGTGCCGTGTCAACGGGCTAAAGTCCACAAGCACAACATCACTCCAGTGGGTTCCTTCTCCACACCCGACGCTCGCTTTAGCCACGTTCATCTAGACATAGTGGGTCCTCTACCACCATCAAATGGTCACTGTTACTTGTTGACATGTGTCGACAGGTTCACTCGTTGGCCAGAAGCTATTCCCATCCCCGATACGACTGCGGAAACCATTTGCCGAGTGTTCATGGAACGCTGGGTATCTCAATTCGGATGTCCATCTACGGTGACTACAGACCGTGGACAGCAGTTTGAATCAACCCACTTCAAGAAGCTCTTAGAGCTACTGGGGTGCAAACGCATCCGAACAACCGCGTACCATCCAGCAGCAAATGGACTTGTGGAGCGTTTTCACCGTCAACTGAAAGCTTCGTTAATGGCTACAGAGAATACTAAGTGGACTGAGTCTCTTCCCCTAGTGCTACTTAGTATCCGTTCCACACTCAAAGCAGACTTACAGTGCACTTCCGCAGAGTTGGTGTTTGGTACCACCCTCCGTCTACCGGGTGAAATTATCTCACCTGAAAGTGGTGAACCAGGTGCTACGGATGTACAGGGTTATGCTCAGAACCTCAAGCGCCTAATGCAACGCCTGCAACCAACTCCCACTCGCACACAAAACAGGAGAGTGCAAGTAGACGCTAGACTCGATGGCTGTACCCACGTTTTTGTGCGTTGTGACACCGTCCGTAGACCCCTACAACCTCCTTACGATGGACCATTCAAGGTCGTCAGTAGAAAAGAAAAATTTTTTGTTATTGATCGATTTGGCCGGCAAGACACCGTAAGTGTAGACCGACTTAAAGCGGCCTACATTGAAGACTCGGTACCCCTGACGCCTACGCAACCGGCAACTACGCCCGCACTCACACCCCAGCCAAGTCCGATGGTCAACAATCCTGCTAAACCTAGCAGTTCCTCGGATGAGACAAGTAAGGCAACAGTCACACGCGCCGGTCGGCGTGTGCACTGGCCTAAGCGATACTGCGAATTCGTTAACTAAACACTTTTACGTATAAGAGTAGTTCATACTCTCATTTTTTTTTTCTTTCTTTGTCGCAGTTTACATTCATTTTCCATGGTATTTACCCTTTTGATTTAGTTTGTGGGCAGTAGCCGCTTTTACAGTTACTAACCTTGTTAGATTTCTTTCTCTTTACAGAGTGCTCTAGCATTTTATTTTCGGCCTTACACTCGAACAGCTAACTACATCAATCAACTCTATCGTCGTATGGTGACTACCAATACTCGTGGAATTACAAACCAAACGACCAAAAATATGGACCCGATAAAAAAAAATAAATAAAAAAAAAAATAATAATAAAATAAATAAAAAAATAATAAAATGTAAAAACAAAAACTTTCACTGTATAGTTAAACGGACCGTGAAATATTTTTGGTATGTAAATACGTCACTTCTATGCTGTACAGTTTAATCCGCTCAATCTATTTTCACAGATCTTACTATTTTCACTCGAGTTATGTCATGACGAATCTTATTTATTTTGTGACCCATACTTGTAATTACTTTGCATCACTTTAATTATGCAGCTCGCTACATTTTTTTTTAACAAATGGTGATTATACTTATTCATAGCTATTGGTTGTACACACCCTTCTCTGTACCTTGCATAAGTTTCCACAGTGTTAGCAATTTCCCTTGTTTTATTTCAATTTGGCGTACCGTTTCCATGTTACACTAGTCCCTTCGCATTTATTCCGCTTAATTTTTTTTTGTTAACACCCTATGTTGATTTTTAAATCTTAACCTCTTCTTCTATTCTTTTCTGTTGCTTTTACTTTATTCCTCCTAATACGCTGGTATATTGATTGCCTTTGGTGTTACTAGTAGTTTTAGTTGTTGAGGAAGGATGGAGCATTAGTCTAAGAGGAAACTTAGACTTAATGAGTCACCTTCCAGTTATAACAACGTGGGTAATGGAGGTAAACCATCACACCTCCACATAACCCAGCTCGTATTAGTGAGTCGTCAAAAAAAAACAAAAAAAAAACTAAATAAATAAAATAAAAACAAAAAAATAAAAAAGATACGTATAAATAAACGATGTTCAAAAAAAAAAATCGCACCAAGGCATCAGCGTTATTCCTTCTCATATTCCATCTTACTCCAGCGATCATGTACATAGTGCTCATAAATTGCCTTAATTTTTTTTTCCTTCATTCTTTCCTTTCTCAATATATATATTTTTTTTCTTAAAAAAAAAAGAAAAACAGCTATTTTATTACTATCTTCACATTTCCTTGTTCATTCACCGTGATTGTACGCCACCTTGTTACTTTTATATATCGAAGCTTGCTGTTATCCCACCAACCTTCTAAGGGGGGGATAACCTGTAGTGTACATTGTACCTTTGAACTTTTGTTTGAATGAATGCAACCTGACATGTTGAACTTCACTTCCACTTCCCCTTTGTACTCCGGTTTCTCCTGTACGGTTACTGTCTCGCTCCCTCGCTGTACTTTCACCTAGTACACTCTTTGAGCCGACAGCCGTCTCACATCCAGATAAGTGTGTATTTTTGTATTCCTTATCAAATTGCATATCTCGTGGTGTAAATATACTTCCGGTCCGGTTAAACTTGGCATTTTGAGTCTTCTAACTTCAATTCCGTTTCCTTAGTACTTGCACGTAGGCAGAGTACTAATTAAGGTTATAAACGGTGAAGGATTTTTGTAAGAGTGTTATTGTCAGTTAGAGGCAGACCCTAAGTCCAACTCTTACAACTGCATCAAGGCCTTGAACACCAGTTATACTGAGAATTGGTTTTAGATGTCAGTGATTTTCCAGGAAAACCAGTGCATCGTAGCTATATAGTTCTGAACCATTAGAGTTTGTCCACTGAAAAGAGAAGATTCGTCATGTCTGTATTCATTTCTTAGCCATTTTAACGCCAGGATTAAATCTCCTCCGCGCATAAAGTGTGCTTATGAGAAGAGATTCAAGTTGTTGATTCACCCCTCTGAATTCTTTACAGCAAATATGAGTTGAGGGCTGGCCACCTAGACGCAGGTGACTACTGAAGTCCCTACGTAATTTCCACAGTTATCTATATCTACTAGCTGTGACTGAAAGACAGTAGATCGCAGTTTTTAAGTAGCAACTTACTGTGGCTCCTAGATTCATGTGCGTCTCTAGTGAAGGGGATGTTATGCCCTATAAGTCTGTTGGCTCTTGTGTGCCCGATACACATGGTGGTGCAGTCCGCTACCCTGATGAGAAGCAATCGTTCTTTAAAACAACGTAACAAACTATTGAGGTCTGTTCGCATCTTAGGTATGCCACTGTATTCCTTCATTTCTTTCCAAGTTTCGACATGACTAAAACTCACTGTATTCTGCCCACAAGGTGTTCCTCAGTGAACTTGAGCGGGCCACAGTCAATCCCGAATTTTTCGGCTTGAAAGTAAGTCTAGTGAGGCGTTTTTTGGAGAACATTGTTGAGGTCTGTAAGGACAATGCCAATGGGTTTCTGGTTATCTCTAGATTTGTCATAGCTTCCTCGAATTGTGCGTTAAATAAAAGTCGTTTATCCAATATAATATAATAACATTAGGAATCATTCTTTCCAGTATCCGCATCAAAGTTATGGCAAGACCAATACACCCGTGGTTTGAGGGACATTGACCTAACCTTCGTTTGTAAATAAGGGGTTACTGCTGCGGCCTTCTGACCAGGAGGTAACACTCTGTGTGATGCGGATAGTCTGTAGAGAATTTCCAGTCGATCAGTCATGTGAAATGCCAGATGCTTGTGAGGTCTTAGGTGAAGACGATCGATTCAAAATAAATGGAAGACATTTCAGGTGACGTCAACTAAGATTGTCCCGCCCCCTTCGTCGGGTGGATAAAACTGATGGGATGAATGATTTCCTGGTCCGTTTCGATTGCGTATTTATTAGCAGGGAGTTTGCAACTCAGTAAAATGTCACGTTCCCGAGGTCCATGTACGAAAATGACTTCTCGGGTTATTTCATTAAGGTTTAGGCCGAAATTAGTTTCGATTTCGTTGTTGCTTGACTGAACTCAGGCATAAGTGTGTTACTAGCTGTAGTATACAGCGTCTGAAGTCATTAGGGTAGTTAAGCCCATTTAAACCCCGGTGAACTAATAATAATAATAATTTATATTTCGCATAAACGGGTAAGTTTACAAGAAATGTATGCCATTTTTACAGGCCCGATCAGTTATTTTATAAATTACAATCCTGAAGTATCATAAATTAATACTTCTTCAAAAGTTTGAATTGTTCAATTATTGTACGAGCAATCAGAACAGGTTCTTATAAATGTTACATTGTAAACCGTTTACTAAGGTCACCATCAAAGTTGAGCGACAACTCAAACTTCGTTCCGTTTCCTGCTGATAGTCATGATCAACCAGTTAACAGCGTATATCTGTGTGAGTGTTATACCGCCACGTGATTGAACGCTATTTCAGGAGGAGAAGAAACTTCTGAGCGGCTGCAAAATGGTATAGAATGCAATTATGAATAATACATTATTGAAAGTATGTTTACTAGATAAATCCAAGGGGAAGAAGCTATATAGTACTTGAAATGATAGTACACATTTGCAATGTTTAATGCTAACCATATTGGTCTTAGCATGGAAAATACGATGTTTTCGATGAAGATATAGCTTTTTTCAGACATTGTTGTCGTCATGATTTTAATCAAAGCAACCAGACTTTGGGCAAGCAACAAATATGAACAAAGAGCAAGTGTCAGCTTTAATAATGGCAGGGTTAGTTAACATAAAGTAGCGTATAATAGTGCGTAAATAAACAGATCATCATGAGGTAGATAAGTGATATTTAAGTGAGGAGGGAATTCAAAGGTCTGGAAAATTAGAACTCGTACAACAAGCTGACCTGTAAGATGCCTCACGAATTTCTGTGGGGCCCAACGAGTAGCATCTTGACAGGAAGCTGAACAGGCTTGTAGGTGGCAGGAGCAAAAGCACTTTTTGTATTTATAATTTAGATCTGTACAACCCTTACTATTATTTTTTGTTGAGGGTCCAGATTAATGTTTAATTCTCGAGCTGTCAAAAAATGCATGTTGCTGTCCTCCAGATTGGAGCGATTCACAATTGTGACCACTACCTCCCTACAAGAACACAGTATTGTGAAAAACCATGAATATCAAATTTTCAAAACTGTTTGACTCATGTAAGGTGTATATTTCAGAGATATTTCAAAAATTATCCATAATTGTATATTAAGTATCTTTAAGCGAGGAGCAAGTTATACTAATGGAAGATCTACTATTGAATCTTGTTTTCACAGTAAGTTGCAGCTATCCCTAGGGTGACATATACCAAGAAAAATCGGAATTTTCGCAAGGAAAGTAACTGAAAGAACTAAAATAGATAACTAGAATTCATCGTTTAGTATTGAGCACTGAATATGTATTGGACAATTGAAAAGTGTTGACCTTAAACAGCTAAACAGCATTTCCGAGCGCACCTTACGTTTTCGTTTCTCAAGGGTTAGTTCCTGGCATTATTTGGTTTTATGTCGTAGTGTTACAGCAGTTATTATGTATAGAGTCCTCGGAATTTGCAAAATTTTTTGTTATTAGGTGAAAAACATGCCCGTACTGGGGTATTTATATACTGGTATTCTAAGAAACCTTATTACGAAGATGTGCATATTTAAACCTTTGTGTTGGACCTTCGTATGTATTAGTTTATCGTTTTGTCTGTTTTTATAACGCGACAAAACCAGAAGTCTGTTCACGTTTGATTCACTTTTTCCAAGGGCAGGCTTATGTAGTCACTGTTGTGTCTATGCATAGATATGTATATACATGTGTTTATGCACACGTTTATTTAGACTTTTCCATATATGGACAAACGTAGAAAATCATCGTTCAGTAGTGTAACTATAGGTGTGTGAGTGTTTCTTAGCAAAATGAGTTGCGAAATCGTTCCTAGGTGTGTTCTCTTTGAGTTAAATTACGTATCTGTAACTTAGAGATATCCTATGCAAAACCTATTATTATTTCTTATCTAGTAAAGTAACTAAGACAGCAAGATATTTTACAGAACGGTATACTTAATGGAGATATTTTTAGTGTCTAAGTAAAGATTGCTGATTACTTACAGCATTACGAAGTTTCAGTTTGTTCCGTTTTATTGGTATTCTCGTGAACTGTACGTTTGCACTACATAATATACGCCTACTCAGTACGGAAAAATCCTTTCCTGTCGCTATTTTCTGACTACTGTGTTATGTTTCCTTTCTCGTGGCACCTGAAATTTACACTATCTTAAGCATAGTATCATGTTAATTTATCAGCTATGCTGTCTACCAGATGTCTGCTATCACCTAGCGTACTTCATTTGTATGAACTGCTCATTATTCACCTTATATCCCACTTCAGAACTGTTCTAAAATAATTTTCTTCAAATTACTAATTTTGTTTCCAGTCTTATTTCACGTTGGTGCATATACGGGTATGAATTATGCCATGGAACCCCCAGCTATGAGCACCTACTTGTCGGATAGTGAAACAGTTGGGGAGTCCACTAACCTTCTACATATAGAAGGTCATGATTGGAGTCAACTTCAAGATGGGACCATTGAAATAACTGATCGATTACCCAAGAAGGAATATTATATGAGCCTTCGAAGATTTAACAGCACAGGCCCAGCCTCTGGTACCGGACATCGATTGGGTAGCATTTCTAGTGGTTCAGCTGCTGGGCTAGCGAATGGATCTTCTGGTTTGCTTGGTGCTAGTTCAACGTCACCTCGTCCGGGTGGTGGCACTTTGCGTGGGTCTTCACATCCTTCAGTTATTGACTTTAAACCTTCTGGTAAAATGGTGGACTGTACAGTTGTGATGTTGGATGGAACAACGAGAGAGTTCCGCTTAGATGTGAGTTTTGTTTGTATAAGATCTTATATTAACGGTGTTTTCTGAGCTTTTACCGTCATAATGAGCGTTGATTTTGTATTTGGCAAATAGAAGTTGGCTTCAACTTACTAAACCCTACAATTCTCCATTTTGATATCCAAAGTTTAGTAACTGTATTGTATTAAAAAATTTCGCAAATATTTTTGGAGTTGTGAATATGGCGTGCATTCGGTATCTCTGAGTTAGTACATAGAAATGCGGCTGTGATGAATCTATTTGATTTTACACACAAATAAATGTTTCACAGGACCATTCAGTACTCATTTTGAGAGAAATCCTTTAAGACATTAGAAATGAGGTTTCAGGTCAGCTGTGGTACATATCATCTGTGATAAAAGCATCTAAATAAAAATGGAATTACTTCTGTTTAACGAATTTCATAGTGACATGAAATTATAACGTGAGTATCTGAGAGACGATATATGAACGGTAGGATTTGAATTATCATTTCGGATTGTGAGGGCGATTTTTACTTCCCTGCTGCCCATACCATGGAAGTTGGTTGCGTGACCGCAGAGCCCAGGGGACATCTGCTTGAGGCGGGTCACACGCGGCCTGTTTTTGTTTGTCCTTTTTCATATGGTGTGTCTCAGTAGCATATTTATCACTTCTGCCCTGTGACACGGCAGCAGGAAGTGCGGTCGTTGTTAATCCGGGCCCCGACCGATCTGGTATGATATTTTGTGATTTACTTTGAGTCATAGCATTGGGTCGAGTAACTGCTTTTTGTCTAACCGCTATCCAGACAACCTTTCTGGCATGGTAGGACCTCAAGCGACATAAGTCTCAGCCTGTATAGCTTGTTGGGTCATTGTGGTGTTCAAGCCCGAATACCACATCAAGGTAGCAGATTTCGGTCGGGCATTTGATAATTTGAATTATCAAGCAGACTGTTTAGTTAGTATTCATAGATACTTTAACTCCTAATGCTTTTCGTCATCGATAATTCCTAATGACATAAATGTAGTTTAGGCAAATCTTCAGAGGATTATATTGATGCCATTTCCGCAATTATGCCTTGTCCAGACGATAATCCCGAAGTTTCCAATGAGTTTTGACTCATTGTATTTAGTTCCTAATTGACAAGTACAGAAACTTTATTATTCGCTGTGGGTTTAGTTTAGTAATTTTCAATTAAAATGCTACAAGCTAATCAATCCAGCTTATAGAGCGTCTGAACGTATTTATCGTCGATGGCATAACTGATTTCATCTGATACGTTCAATGTGTGGTGGTGGTCATGGCGGTGGTACGCAACTGATTACTTATACAGGATTTTAAAGAACACATTACATAATATAATAAGCTTCATTATTATAAGGAAACCCACAACACTCAAAATTATTTTTATTATACTTCCGCAAATTAGGTTGCATTTTGGTTTCAATAGAATTGTTTCAAGCTATAGTTGTTTTGTGCATGTGTCTAAAACTAAGGAAGATCAAGTGACTCACTAGTGTTTTCATATAATGTTGACTACCCCCCCCCATTTTGTTTTTAGAAAGCTGCTTATGGACAACAATTATTCGATGCTGTTTGTACGCACCTTGGCCTACTGGAGGTTGAGTTCTTTGGTATTACATACTATGATTCAACTAATAATTGGGTAAGTGTTTAGTCGACAGTTCTTGCGTTTACTTGTTTGAATTTGTATCAGTAAAACGGTGCTCAGTATATGCGCACCCGTTAGTTTTATTATTGGACAACCATCCTGCCGTATAGCGAAAATATCCATTCAGACATTTAGGAAACAAAAGAAAATTGAAGCAAAAAATATTCTTTTCGGTAATTTCCTCTCCCAGTTCCACACGGAATGTTCTAGAATAATCGTTAATAACAATACTGGTGGTTTTTAGATAATATCAACGGGAATTACAGCATAAGCATAAAAATGTAATGGTAAATAGAATATCAAATAAAATTAAGGAAATCTCTACAGCAACAGATTAAGGATCATTATAACCTTGATTGACGGCCAAGGTAAGGAAAGTGTCAGAACCAACTTATTCTTTTGGATACATAGATTAGGCTTCTTAATGTAGATTCCAACAGCCTTAGCAATGTGCGTAACAGACGAACTTTTGAGGTAAAATTAAGCTTGGTTTACAGTAAGTAACTTTGAAGGCCCTGTTTTCCGTATGGACGAGATGAGACAGTATTGAGCTATGAATGGACTTTGTTTCTCACTTACCTAACCACTGGGCACGATGGTGTTCAGAAATCCAATGATAAACACACCACTGGGATGTTCACGAAATAAATGATGGTACCATTTTATTCTGCATAAATCACTGTTGTTCTTGCTTTATTCAAAGTAAAAGAACTCAGTGTATTTGGTGTGTTATAAACCTTTCCAAGGCACTTTTGGGGTTTTATTTTAAATAGGCAAGTTTGTCTGGGAGGATCAAGAACCAGGGTGGCTCTGATGGCCTGCTCTGTTTCTACCAAGCTAGTGTTCTTGAATGTAATATTAATATAGATTCAGTTTGTACTATACTAAGCGTAGTCTGTGACGTCCATAATTGTTAGTCTAAGCTGTATTATCTGCCGTACTTGAGTATCTGATAGGCCAATTGATAATCGGACACTTCTAGTAACTATCCGAAATTGATTCAGTCCCTACAGATGTATTCACTTTTAATCTTTGAAATTTTGAACAATTTCTTTAAATCATCTTTAATTACATATTTTTAAAAATTTCAATATTGTAACAATGGAGATTTGTAGTTCAGGTGGATAATATCGAATTATTTGTGTTCTCTGAGCTGGTTAATGATTTAATTGTGAAGCTTTCGTCGTCCCCCATCTACACAACAACCCTCTTCAGTGCAGGTTTTAGTATAAAATGAAATTATTTAATTTCCTTATGGATGATGTAATCATATCTCCTGTCAACCACTGCACATGTGTGCAGAAATTGTTTAAAAGAGTTAAAAAAACACTGTAGCACTATTCCAGTGTTGGGAATGGAGGAAAAATGCCTACTAACTGTCTTCAGAAGGAATGGATATCCTCACAATTTCATCAGTGTTTAAATTCGAGTCATGACACCGACAACAACAAGCCAACGTCAAAGAACACCAGAAAATTCATCCTACCATATATAAGAAAACATATCTCTGGAATAACAGCTAGAATAGTAAGACCGTTTGAAATAGATATAGCACACAAGCCAGCCAGCCAACCAGTCAGTCAGCCGGCCAGCACAATCACTTCATTCGATGTTGGGCAAACCGAAAGACCCATCCAACAGAAAAATAAGATAAAATTAATACCATTTACAAAATAGATTGCATGCATCGACTGCAATTAACATTACATCGGTCAATGTGAACATCCCCTTGCATGTAGACAATTATGAACACTAATGGGATAATGTAATGGGGAAACTTTAAATACAGGAAACACGAGAACTGTAGTCAGGGAATTTCTAGAAGCCCAGTTGATAGTCAAGTGAATCAGCCATTAATTAACAAACACACGTTGATACTACTATAGAGTAGATTTACCAGCCAATAAAAAGTACATCATCACATGACAAGATAGTTAGAATTCCGAGTTAATATAAATATGATCAATAGAGACGTAAATTAACAACCGGTCACGACAGTGGTTGTCAGAAGGGAGACAATTATAATATCATTATTCATTGAGGGAGAATTAAAATAAGTCCATTTTATACTAAAGCCTGCACTGTGTGAAGGGGGATCTTGTCTAGATGGGGGACGACGAAAGCTTTACTACAATTAAACCATCAACGAGCTCAGAGGAAACAGAACAAATTCAGTTCAGTGTTCTGTTTTCTTTTTTTTATATTCACTTGCATATTTAAGCTGTTTGCACTTTAGTACAAGATTCTGTTGTTAATAGTCATGTAAAAGCTTCACATTATGCACTCAACAAAAATAGCTGAATTTTTATAAAATTTATATCTATCCCTCGAATCATTCAGCTACACTTTTTTTATTAACTTCGATAAATAATTTTGCATAGGAATTCACTGACATTCGATTAAAATCGTAATGCCTGATAACACTGCGCATTTTCAAATGCACTGTAAGGTACGTATAGCTAAGTTGACTGTACTCTGAGTGCATAAATTATCCCTCATAAGTGCAAGCAGTTTTTTTTTTACTACAGAAAACTGTAGTGATATTTCTTTCATATTATCGTTTTGAATATTTTATTTTTGATATAGAGTTGTACCAGCTACATCCATATTTCCGTATACTAGAGGTGGTGGTAACTTGACTGATAGAATTCAGTCTGCACCAAAGACTGAACTAGACACATTCCATATAGTTACTAACTAGTTTCCAATCAAAGATATGCCACACAGTCACTCCTGCAGGAAGTCAATCGCGAGTCCGAATAGCTCAGTGCTGGTAACGTCTCTGTGACTGTAGTATTGGGTGACGCGGGTTCGAATCTCGGAAAGGAAACATGGGTTGTGTTCCTTCAAGTTGTTGACTGATGGTAAATGCCAACTAGCATGAAACCTAGGTCAAGCAAGGTTTAATGTGGTCAATTGTTGCCAAACATCTAATTAAAGAGGTGCTAATAGTTAATAATATTCACTCCTAAGGGTCTCTTTTAAATCCTTAAAATTGAATTATCATTTTTGATGTACATCTGTATACTGGCTCAATAAATCACATGCCTGCTGTTACTGCACACTAGGTGATAAGTTGCATCCATCATGTCAAGGCTGATGACGTACATCTGGCTGTCAAAACCTTAAGAGGTTGATTGGAATTCCAACTCTGTGTTTCACTGTTTGAAAATCAGGTCGCTGACTCAATGAAGCACATTTTGTGCATCAACTCTGAAGCCACATATATCACAGATTCATCGACATATATATATGGTTCAACATTAGTATTTAGTATTATAGTACAGTAGGTGTTAAAAATCGACTTTTTACTCAAACTCATCCATGTTAAGAACTATTGAGTGTTATTCATCTGAACTAACAACCATTTGTAGTGTCCATTGGAAACATCTACTCATTGAAATTACTTGTGGTTTACTACCTGGCAGATTTTGAGTAAGTACATTTCGTAATATTTGTGACTTCTCAGTTATTTTTTGCTCTGACTTAATTTAGTTAACAAGTAAAGTACTTTGCAGTATGTTGTGACAGAAATTGTACACATGACTTCTCATAGTGTGTACAGTGTGTACACGAGGGTGATACTTATAATGCTATACACGATATGTAAGCATGAAATAATGCCTCATGAAATGGACATGTTGATTATTTGTACTCATGAAGCAAAACTAACAGAGTAATGATGTCGAAATATTCGTCCTTTACAGATGCCTCGCTGGACCAGGCGTCGGTGGCACAACGGTTAGGACGCTCGCCGACCATGTACGTGGTCCGGGGTTCAATCCCCGGCCGACGCACTCCTTTACCTCGCTAATCCAGAAATAATGCTGGTAAAGAGGAAAGGTTGGGCATGAGACTAGCAACCGCATCCTGTAAAATTAAACTCTGCTACAGAAACTTCAAGCCACTAGCTTCAGGCCCTATGTTCCACTGGGAACGTGAAGGAAAAAATAATAACATGGTTAAGTCATCCATTATAATCTATCTAAAGAAATAGTCTAACTACTCGAGTAAAAATGGTGTACCTCAGAAGGCGCGCATTCCAATTATTTATATGGATTAATTATTTTGTCGCCATGATCCTCACCATCTTAATCTTATCATGTTCTATTCACATTTTGATTTCCTATTTGATGAGTGTACTGAGGAAAACAAGCAATCCTAGACAAATGTGATTGTTTCACATCACGTGTCTTTTTTAACATAAGACGTTTCATATATGTGTAAAACTTTGAGCACTGTGGTGGTGGTAGTGTGTAATTCCATATTCATCTGCTTATTAGATATATCCCACACACACAGAGAGAGAAAGAAACAGTATTATTGATTACTAGATGACGACGCCTTTAGAACACAGTTTATTTATTTATTTTTCATAATCATATCATCAGCTATAGCTACACAACTTCGAAAATTTCACTTTATTTATTCTTTCCTATTCGTCGTCGTAGGGTGGTAGTAGAATTTTACAGATGTCTGAGGGAAAAGCTGTTCAGTCATTCCTGTTACACGTATTCCCTCTCAGTTGATTCGATAAATAGAGCTCCCGTTATTAATCTATTCCTCCTTCCATCCTGTTATATTAGATTTACAGAAAACCCAGATATTCAAACCGATATTTGGACTTCGGACCATCGCACCCAATGTCAGTAAAATTTAAGACTGGTGAAATGTTTAAGTGACAGTAGGGCACGAAAACTAAGTAGTACGAAGGAAAATCGAAGACAGGAAGTGAGGCATATAAGAGAAGCTTTGAAAATTAATTAATAATTACCCTGATAAATTAATCAGGAGCTATGTAGGGAAATGTAAAAATAAAATTAATAATAAGTATAATGATAGTGATGACAATAATAATATTAATGACGACATGGATGACAAATATGCATGCACAGAATAATGAGAACACCAACAATGAGGAATATAAGTCATCAGTAGTGCGTGCTTCCATGCAGAGAAGGAACCTAGAAAACTTTACGGTGGAGAATTCTTAAGAATGCAGGCAGGAATAAAAGTGGCTGGTATTCAAACCATCCACAAACTGAATTAGAAACGAGCTTTGTCGGTTAGGGGGTCCCGCCTGTGGAGCCAATTAAACAAAACAATGTAGTCTATCTAATACCCTGATGTAATGATTGTGTGTCAGGTGAAATAATGCATAGGGGAAAGTAGTAGAACGGGGTGAGTCAGTCAGTCAGACTGGTGGAGCAGGACAAGAACCTGGCAAAATGTAGATTAGTTGGCACTGAAGAGATAAGAAATGTGGAGATTAGTTCAGCTATACCGCTGACTACATGGAATTACACAAAACCATACGATATAGGATGATGCAATAAGATGACTGGTGTAAAATCTAATATAACGGTGGAGGGAGGGAGAGATTGATAACTGACTGAGGCTTTCGTTATCTAATCAACTGAGAGGGAATACATGTAATAGGAATGATTGAACATCTTTCCACCAAGACATCTGGAAAATTCCACTGCCCATATGACAGATAGAAGAGAATAAAGAAAACTATAACGTGAGATTTTCGAAGTTGTGTGGTTATAATTGATGATGTGATTACGAACAATCAATGAATTCTGTTCGGAACTTTGTCATTCAGTAATCAATAATACTGTTTCACTCTGTGTGTGTGTGTGTGTGCGTGTGAATTACGTAATAAGTTTGTTTCGATTTATAATCTGTGCTATCCATCTGCTTGGTATTTCCTTATTTTATCACAGTTGTCTATATTTCCCATCCAGTATGTAAATGTGATAAAATAAAATACATACCTGTAAAAAGGAAATGATATAAACCTTTCACCCTTGTTTTGTTTTGTTGTTTTCTTCCACGTCTAGTTTTGGCTTCAACTTGACCAAAGGATTGCTAAACAGATCGGTAGTAAGTTTTAGCCACTTAATTTTTTTCCTTTCTTCACGTATCATTTATTCTTTTCTCACTACATGAATAATTGATTTTTTTTTTCACTGCGCTTTTCTATTGGCGGCAATAGTTTTATTGGAAAGAATAAGTTGAGGCGTTGGGGTGTGGGTGGGTGGCAGTGAATGCTTAATTTTATCATTTAGCTGCACATGTTTGATTATAACTAATGTCATTGCATCTATGCTGTGAATGGTAAATTATCTCAACAGTTAAAAATCCCTGCCCTTGAAGTTCCGTTATCCGGAAATAATGCCTTTTCGAAAGAAAAGAGCCGACGACGTCTGATGGCGGAACAGGAGCATCAGTAGTTGATTGGTCTAGGCTCTCACGAAGTCGAACCTCACTCCACTTGTTACCGAAGATTTGGGAACTTTTTGTTGACTGGAACAGCAGGCTAAAATGAGCAGCCACACGTATAGTGTATTAGGCCTGATGATGCTACCCAGCTGCCCAGAATGAATTAGGTGGAACTCATACATGAGACCTATTGCCTGTAAGTCGAGTGCTTAAACCAATGAGCCTCGAGTTGCACCGAGACTTATGCAGCCAGGTAGTATAACTAGCTCTTCGTAAATAGGTGTGGTGTAATATCCAGCTGCTTAGAAATACAAGTGGTCGTTGAGTAACACACTTATATTTCGAAAGGTTATGCCGACGTAGACAACTTCTGTCATACTGACTGTGTGTGTGTGAGTTGTGTCATAATTAAAACTTTACTATCAGTAATATGTCAGATAGTGTTGCGTTATTCAACGTGATGACTAGCTTCGCTAATAATAACATAAATTGCAGAGTGACTGCAGGTTAGAAGATAATAGAAATGATTTGTAGCTCAGGTGGTGGATGATTTCAGTGTAGTTCCGTTGTCCAAGCAGGGTAATTTAATAATTGCATAGCTTTCGTTGTCCTTCTCTAGACAACTTCCTCAGTGCAAGCTGTAATATGCAGTGGAGAAATCAAAGAGCTTTACTTCATATTCAAGCTCATGCTGAAGACGCTGTCTAGAAGAACAACGAAAGCTATGCAATTAAATTACCCCGTTCAGACAATGCAACCACATCAAATGTTAGAATGCTCGAGGTGTACGCAGGAAAAAAAGGGTCGGAATAACATCTAGTGATGATATGAAGCCTTTCGCGCCTTCCTTTCATTTTAAAGCACAAAAGAAGCATCCAATTATCATAGATATCAGGTGTAAACACCGGCTTCAATTATTACTTCTCTTACTAGTGAGCGAGAAACTATTTCTCTTGTTGAATTATACATCATTCTAACTAGAAAGTAGTTTTTTGTTTCTGGACTTGAGTCTAACTGACTTCAGCCACTCAGGGAACAATCTCATTGACTTACAATATGCAGATGATATGGTCCTCCCGAATAGGTGAAGACGCTGACAAAGTAGAGCAGAGTCTACTTGAACACCTTGAGCTTGAGCAGCAATCTTCGAACGTTTGGCATGGGAGAGATTCGCTCCCGTTACTGTCAAATGTAAGATGATACTACAGGACTGGACTGGAGTACATTGACTACTCCTAGCTTTAAGGTAAGCACGCAGCCAGGCTAGAGTGAAGTGGTGGTGGCTGGCTGAGCTTTTTGACCACCACTTGACTTATTCGGGAAGTTGTATCAGCTCCAGTGGGCTGATCGCTGGCGAATCCTCAGCATGGATACAGATACAGAAAACTCGTTTGGCATTTGTCAGTGAATTAATGCCACTGCTATCTCTGGCGTGCTTAGTAGAGGTTATATCCGGTTGACTGACTGGCTGGGTGTTAAGCAAATAACGTGTGTACGGCTCAGCAGTCACTCCGTTCCCCTTTATGGCTGGCCATTGAAAGTGGAAGACATGAAAAGCCAGACCAGCTAGCTGTGTTTGATCATAAGTGCCTACGTTCCATCTCCCTTGTTGTTAAGTAGGTGGTGGTAGGTGTAACAGACAGGGTGAGCGAGCAATATTGAGGTGAGGCATCGGTCGGTCGAGTGCTGCTAGGTAAGCGGTAAGTAGTAGGAGGCGGAGAGGAAATCAATTGACGACGAGTTGTGAAGCAGATACATCGATTGAGATGGATGGTTAGGACATGTTTCGCTTGCTCATGTCTGTCTGCCTACCTGTCTGTCTGGCTAGTCATCGCCTTCCTTACTCGACCGACCGACGGGCGAGGTGATGTTAGCTGACTGACATAGGATGGATCGCTGAGGTTGGAGGGGAGTTAGCTAGTGGTGGTGGTCAAAGTAGAACATGGCTTCATCATCAGTCAGTGAAATCCACAAGAGTTTAAGCCTGTTAACCAGTCAGCCACGTTGGGAGGTGTAGACTACCTGTCTTTTTGTTGTCGTCGGGATTTTTGGAAGCAATGGCAGGGAAACAATTGGTGATATGGCTGGCTGAAAATCGTTCTCGGTGGTGGCTGCTTGGCGCAGATGCATTCACTCTTTGTGATTTATCATATCCAATAAAACTCTACTGTTCTTCCATAGTACTATTCTTTCTGCCTCACTCACACTTCGATTTATTATCTCTCTCTCTCTCTCTATGTTTTGAATCTGTGTTTACTATCTTCTGTTGGTTTGTGTGGTACATGAAGGGAGTAGTGTGTAGCAAGTGGACCTGGTTTACATCTGTCCAAAGTTCTACGTTGAAACCAGTCAATCATTCATTTATAAAGTACTTTGTATGTGTAAGATTCAGTCAGTTGGTCAGTGAGCAGTGTGTAGTCACATTTGTCAAGTGTTAGGAACAAAATATATGTGATCTTACAATCAGAAACATTTTCATTTTTGAGCATCTTCAAATGAAATTCTTATTTCATGTCAATCTGATGAAAAGCACCCTCTTCAAAAATGTGTTGGTGTGCTTATTTTCTTTTTTTTTAATTGTCAAAGTTCTAACAATATATAAAAATACCTCTGGCGATTTGTATTTGCGATGTCTGTCTGTCTGTTTTCGACATAGAACTTTGCACAGATGTGTGGCAGTTCAAGTCGCCACACTTCAATCAGCACAAAAAGCAAGAGAAGAAAGTAGGAGAAATGCATAGTATAGACAGTAAACAGAGGTGTGTTGAGACAAAGGAATAGTAATAACGAAGAACAATATAGTTTCATTGGAAATCATGAGTCACAAGACGTGGATGCATCTGCGCTAATGAAGACGATTTTGAGCCATGTCACCAATTGTTTCCAACCATTGGTTTTTACCATCCCGAGGACCCCAATGACAACAATACAGTCCCACGCCTTTCCGCACCCAGCTTACTTGCATTTTGAATTCATTCAGACTGATCCGCCTAACTTTTTGATTATCCGCATTTTTATTCACTCGACATAAACGCGCGATTTCAACCAGAATAATCATCATCATAGATACTAGCCAATACTTATTTAATGTGTGTGTGTGAACTGTTCAGTAGTGTGATTTAGATTTTAATGTTTAAAATTGATATATTATTTTGTTTTGATGGTTAAACAACTCGAGTGAATTTCAACTTTCAACTTTCTTGCTTTTAGAGAATGAATGGCAATTTGAATTCCAAGTGAAATTCTATCCATGCGACATTGACTCTATCAAGGAGGATTTAACGCGTTACTACCTTTGCCTACAGGTTCGACAAGATATAGTCAGTGGACAGTAAGTAGTAGTAGTAGTAGCTTAGAATGCTCTTTTCCGTTTATGTTGTGCTTTTTTTGTTTTTGAGTAAATATTCCAAGGTTATCAAACTTACGATTCTATGCGTTTTTTAGGCCCTAAAACTGAGTTTTACAGGTTTCAGTATGTTGCCGACTTCTGGCAACATATTCTGTTGCTGTTTAATTCCACATCCCATTGCAAATTCCTACTGTCAGTGACACATCAATGGAAAACTGTTTCCTCACACCCTAAAGATCTCCTGTTATATATTACTGTTGAAAGATTACGTCATTGGTTTAAGCAACCGTCATTCCAGTTACCAACCTGTCGTCGAGTTGGAGTTCCACTCTTCTCTACTTGATTTTAGGCAACTGGGTAGTTCATAACGACGCCTCATGCAATATAAATACAGTTCATAGTCTATTGTATGGAAGGTGTGTTCCACTTATCTGAATTCCAAGACACTATATTATTATTATATTATTATTCTCGAGGGTTCCGAGTAGAACATACGGCTTCTTCAACAACACATCTCCACTTTATTCTATTTTCTGCTGTCCTCTTCACCTGGCTAGCCCCACGATTCTCCATAATCTCTCATCTCCTCCTCTATGTCACCCTTGCACCGACCACCCACTCATCGTTTCATCTTCCACTCGACCGATGGCCTGCATTGCGCGCCATGTCATTCGACGACCTCAGCCTTCTTCAACGTATGCCCAATCAATCCATATCCATTTCCTCCTACATATTTGCTGAGCAATCGGCTCTTCGTTGGTTTGTTCCCAGCCAGAATTTCTTGTTGCTAATTCTTTCTGGTCGGCCTGGCCGTTTGATCTTCAGTATGGAGCCAGCCGGCCAGAGAAGGAGCAACTGTTGGCAAAAGTTTGAAGTGGCCTTTTGCAAATGTTTTTCGTGATGCGATGGCCAAGTTTATGACCTTATAGAAGAGCTGACTAACTGTTTTCATATTTGTGTTGGAAATCCGAATCTTCTTCTTTATGCCACTGAGTTATTGCGGACTTCCGAACTGATTTTAAGTTGACGAAGGTGTATCTCGCCCTTCCCATCGTCCGGGTCCCATTCTGGTTGGCTGGCTTTGACATATTCATCCGTTCCGACTGCCTGTGGTTGAAACGATGCTGCAGCCGACACTAGATCCTTTAAGTGAAGGAAGGAAATGACGTCTCTCAACCTCCTTCTCCCGTTTTTGGTGATATTGCTGCTTCTTGTTGTAGTTGTTGCTGTGCCTGGTGTTGTTGTTGGTGGTGGTTGGTTATTCTCATCATCTCCGTATCCACCTTCTCTATGTTTATCACCTGGATAGAGTCAGTCCTGTCTTCACTGCCAACCAGCCAGTCTCCTCAGTCAGTTTGTTTCCAGTTTTCGCCTGCCTGCATGAAGTCTTCCAGTTTGTGTTTGTGTGACACTAAGCATAGGTGATCCGCGAAATCCAGACCCCTTCTAGAATCTTCTTATCGGTCAGTCCAATGTTTTCCTGTCTTCTCGCCACCCCCCCCCACGTACAGTCTTCTGCATAATTCAGTCCACCACAATTATATAAATATCATCAGTGATAATAGACAGCCAGCTTGTCTTATCTCTGTAATACTTATCATAAATAAAGCGAGATCATCTTTCCTTTGTGAACTGCTTTTCGCCCGTAGAAACTCATCATAATTGTTATAAAGTTTACTTTAATGTGTACGTACGCCTTTTCCATCTCCCTTTCAAGTTGTAAGTAAGTGTTCATATATGACGGCTTACTTGATTGATTGATTGATTGACTGTTTGGTCGGTTGAATGTGTAAAATAAAACTATTCAGCCATATTGTTATTATTATTATCTGATATCATGAAAGCTCTTTTAAAAAAATACTAACAGAATTTGTCTAACCTCATTTTTTGCATTAGAAAAGAGAAGGAAAATGAAAGTGTGTGTACGTGTGCTATACTCCTCTAAATCGTAGAAAAGTTCACTGATCCTAGCGGGGAATAATAATAATAGTTTTTCTTAAAAACAGTAATAGCTTTAATCTGAACACTTTTCATATAATACACAGAATTTTCAGCAGAGCTGATTACATGATATTTTCCCGTCGTCCCCATGATCTTTGAAATAATAGGTTAATTGACCGACTGTCTGACTGACAGTAGATCGTGTAGCATACACACACACACACAAACCAATCCATCATTATGATATCTCTTCTGTGCCTCCTTCGACAACTAAACGACAAAATGTTGTTGATGAATGCCAGAATTATAAAATGTTCAGGAGTACATTTTATGAAGGAGGGAGACTACTCAGGAAACGGATGGACTACCATCTATCGAGGATAATGCTTATGATCATGTTTAGTAGAAACTTGCCAACCCTGCAGTTTGTAAATGTTGTTTTCAAATACTCGCCAGAGTAAACAATACTATCAGAGGTCATATTTTACTAGATTTAAACAAATTGAATAAGAGAAATTATATGCAGTGTATGTATTGATGGAGGTTAGTTTCGGTAGCCCAAGTTTTAGTCAGGCTAAGTATTTTGTAGATTAACTTTGTGGTGTGTTTCAGTTTTATCTAATTTAAAGTAGCTATTAAAAATTGCTCTGTTGTTAGATTTCAACCTAAAAAGCAACACGTTTAGTTTAGCTATTGCACTGTCCCTCTTCACCTTCTCTCCCCCCGTCTCTCTCTCTCTCTCTGTCTTCATTACTCTGAATCAATTTTATATTTTCGCCTAAGAGAGTCGAATTCTTTTTATGCTTGCCTCAATTGTTATTTAAGTGTTGGTTTGCAGGGATTTGATTGGTTTCAGTGTTAGGTAAAGCAGGTTGGGAGTGTGAGAACAAATACTCGCCACCTATGACATTCGCTAGTGCCAGTCGCGCTATATCGTGTGTGAATCCGCAGAAGTCGGAATTCATGGGCTGCCCTTGTATTGGGTCCCAGTGGCTGCTCAATGGTCTATGAGCTCGCTGGCGTTGTAACCGGAAGGTCTGGGTTCGAACCCTTGCAGTGAGGTGGGTGCGTACTGATGAAGGACATTCCCAAACGAGGACTATAGGCACAGCTGTCCAGTACTCCCTGCAGGTTTTCCAATGATCCTCTAACCGATGTCAGTTCATGATGAAATCCTGTGACCTAAATTGTGTTTTCTTTGCCCTCTAAACCTTTTATTCAAATTTTCAGGTATTGGTTTTGTAGGGATTTTGTTTGATTGATTAGAGGAGTTCATCATGAGCTGACATCAGTTAGAGAACCATTGGAATAGCTCAATGGTAACGTCTCTGACTGCAGCACTGGGTGACGCGGGCTTGCATCTCAGAAGAGACATGAGTTCCTTCAAGGCTGCAGATACGCCTTGCTGACTGATGGTGAGTGACAACTAGCACGAGACCTAGACCAAGTAAGGCTTCCTGTGGCCGATTGCCTCCAACCATCTAATCCCAAACTAGAACGAGACAGCTGTTCAGTACTCCCAGGTTTTCCAGCGGTTCTTTAAGAGTCCCAAACTAGAATGAAATAGCTTTTATTCAAATGTTCCTTTTTTCACATGTGAGTTATTTTATGTCTAATTATTTCAGTGGAATGTTTGTTCTATGTGCATATGGATGTCAGCGTTAGCCTCTGCACCGTTGTGTACGTGTGTGTGTGCATACATTCATACATACACACATACATACCTGCGCCTGTTTGCACGATATTGTGCCTAGTCACAATGAAATAAAGTTAAAATGTGAACGAGTTTGTAGAAAATAAAACACATTCAATGTTTTTGTTAAACAAACCTTGAAAACACCCGGCTATGACGAAATCAACAGCTGTGATGAAATGTACGAAATTTCATAAATGATTTATCATAATACTAATAATAAGACGGATTAAATTATTACTATTATTATACTACATAATACACTTATTCCGTAAATATATCAGCGGAACTTCTCCATAATCGCATCTTGTTATCATTATCAACACTAACAAGACGACAGCATAGATAAAACTTTGGATATTACTATTACTACACACACGTGTGTGTGGTGTTTTCATATCACGTAATTGTTTTGTGTTTTTTTTCTGATTAAATGTAGACTATGTGTGAACTGTCGGAAGGTAGGGAGAGGGAAGGAGGAGGAGGAGAATGTCAAGTTGTAGTGCTTCATTTTTGTCTGCTAAGAGAGGATGTTTTATTAGTGGTGAACCCTTGAAATTAACTTAATTACCACCGACATAAAGTGTGGTGCTGTATCTAACCGATGATGCATAATTGTCGAATAGAGATGTCCATACAGGATCTCATCATGGAAAGCCAGCTAGCTGTTTCAGTTGTCCTAGTTTGGGACTCTGCATCAACAGCACGCACCCCAATGGTGTTCGAAGCCAAGACCTTCTGGTTACAAGGCCAGCGAGCTTGTAGACCATTTTTAGCAGCCACTGGAACCCGCCAGTCCAATGCCCAGTCCATGAATTCCGACTTGTGCCAATTAACGCACGAATGTCATCGGTGGTGAGTATTTGTCCTCACACTCCCAACCTACTGTACCCCACTGGTCACAACTTCTCACTAGAACCCTTTGTTGGTTCGTGTGCGCCTCGGTGGTGGTCCAGTGGTGGAACGCGACCCACCAAACCATCACCCAATTGGTCCGGGTTCGATTCCTGGCCGGTGGACTCTTCGACTTCGCTCAACTGGCAGTCAAACCGGTAAGTTGAGGAAGGTTGGGCACGAGACACTTGCAAGGCCATTACTACTGAAACTTCAAATATCAAGCTTGACAGCCTGTACTCCACTCATACAACCCAAGGGAATAAAGAATATGTTAGTCTGTGTATCAGGGAAGTCAATTGTGTGCATTTCTGCACTATTACTCATATAAGTTGATTTTAAGGCCTTTAATGTCTTCATTCATTCACTGCATCAACTGTAGTGTAGAGTATGGAACATTCTAGTCAGTCATTCAGTTGCTTGTTATCACCCAAAAAGTGAAATAAAGTCAGTGGTGGTAGTACTCTATGCCTTTTAGTAGTTTTTCTAATTCATATTGATTCATGATAAAATCCACATCAAACTAAAAAAACCTAAACATCAGGGTGTTCATCTACACGATCGAGTATTCACACTCTGGGGCTAATGTTATCATACTCGCGTAATGTTCTGTAAGCAACTACTGTCCTGTCCCGAGCATGTTATATTATTACCAAGAACAATTTGTTAATCCTGTGAATAGTGTATTATTATTATTATTTCCTTTAATTCCTAGAGGAACATAGGGCTTCAGCCATGCGTCTCCATTGCGTTCGGTTCTCTGCTAGAGTCTTCACCTGGCTCCATGTCTGCCCACACGCTTTCATCTCCTCTTCACATGACCTCCTCCAAGTCACCCTCGCACTGACGACCAACTCGTCGCTTCCCTTTCGGGTTCCACTCGAGCGATGGCTTGTCTAGTGATGTCACTTGATGGTTTGTTTTCTCAAAGTATGGCTAGCCAATCCATCTCCATTTCTTCCTGCCTATTTGTTTCACAATCGGTTCCTGCTGTGTTGGTTCGCTCATTGCCAGACATCTCTGTTGCTGATCTTTTCTGGCCGGCCATCTGATCTTGAGTGGTATTGAGCGAAGACAACTGTTAATGAATGTCTGTAGTTTGTTTGAGATGCTCTTTATGACGCGCCGTGCAAGTCTCTGATCCGTATAGTAGCACTGACTGACTTCACATTGGAGTTGAAAATCCGGATCTTATTTTTGATGCTGAGTACTGTTGACCTCCACACAGACTTGAGAGTAGTGAAAGCTTGTCTTGCTTTTCCGATCCTCACTGCTTTGATATCCATGAATAGTGTATATCGAAGTGTAATTTTTAAAAATATTTTTCTATTGTTACCACTCACTGTGTACTGTTGTAATCATGTGTTTTTTGTTTTTTATATGTGTACAGAGTAACAGTTTATTTTCGCATGTATGCATGTACACATACATGTGTTGTGTATGTGTGTGTTGTACTCTATGCGCGTCGTAAGTTGACGTTGTCTTCAGTTAGCATCTCATTGTTCATGTTGGTTGGTTGGTTAGTTAGTTGATTAGTCGTCATTTTATCATTTCAGAGAAGAGTCTCTTTTCGGCGGCGAATTCATTCACTCACCTGTACAATCGCAATTATATATACTTATTTATGTCTGCGTGTCTGCGTTCTATCTCCCGTGTGAAGTGGTATGATAAGGTGAGCAATATTGAGGTTAGGCGTCGAGTGCTAGGTAAGGCGGGGGAAATCAATAGAGGAGACTGTGAAATTACATCGACTGAGATGGTTAGGACATGTGCTACGTATGCCTAGTCATCGCCCTCCTCGACAATGGGAAATGTTAGCTGACATAGGGCCAGGCTGGAAAAGAACTAGCGGTGGTTAAACCAAAACATGGCACCAGTCAATGAAATCCACAACAGTTAGATTAAGCCAGCCACGTAGGAAGGTGTAGACTGGCTTCCTGGTTGGGGTCCTCGGGACAGTAAAAACCAATGGTTGGAAACAATTGGTGATATGGCTCAAAATCGTTCTCAATGTCTGGCGCAGATGCATCCACTCCTTGTGACTCATGATTTCCAATGAAATGTTTTGTTCTTCGTTATTACTATTCCTTTGTCTCACACCTCTGTTTACTGTCTATATTATGCATTTCTCATACTTCCTTCTCTTGCTTTGTGTGCTACAAGGAGTGAAGTGTGGCGACTCGAACTGCTGCACATATGTGCAAAGTTCTATGTCGAAAACCGACCGACCGACTTATTTATGTATGTGTGTGTATGTGTGCACATTAGCTTTATCAGACAAGAATAAAATTAGGGTTAGTTAGTTAGTTAGGGTTGTTGTTGTTTACGTCATCAAAATATTTGAAAAAATATGATGAGTAATCAAACTGTAACTAGGGGGATATGCTGAAGATTAATTAGTATGAAGGTAGTGCTGATGAGTTGTCACACATAGTTGTCCACGTTACTCCTCCAATGCATAAGAAAAGTTGAATAAGCGTAATACAGTTATGTAATATAAGGTTAATAGTTTAATGGATGCGTGAGTTGTGATTAAGATGCACATAGAAATGAAGCGAAGGACAATATGGAATTATGTAAGAGTTGTGAAGAAAGAAATACAAGAGTTCTAAGGAGTTGGAAAAGCAGGCACACAAACATCAAGTGAGTAGAAATCAACACGGTTGTTGCCATGATAGTAGAACTGGTGGAGGGATTTTTTGGCATACCTAACTCTGGTTTTCGTAACAAATGGCTAAAGGAGACGAAGGCGTTATTACCTTTGGTAGGTTTGCTCTTGAGATTGACTGTGTAGATTATTTTGAAGCAGGAGGCGTTTGTTGAGATGAAATGACCAGTGTTGACGAGATGTTCTTGTTTTTTCTAACTCCTTATAACTTTTGATATTTCTCCACAACTGTTACGCAACTCCATATTTCGCTTCGTTTCCATGTACATCCTAATGACAACTCACGCATTCATTAAACTGTTCATCTTATTACGCAACTATTATTATTATTATTGTTTCCATTGTCTCCATTGCGTTCGGTTCTCTGCTATAGTCTTCACCTGGCTCCATATCTGCCCACACGCTTTCATCTCCTCTTCACATGACCTCCTCCAAGTCACCCTCGCACTGACGACCAACTCGTCGCTTCCCTTTCGGGTTCCACTCGTGCGATGGCTTGTCTAGTGGTGTCACTTGATGGTTCGTTTTCTCAGAGTATGGCCAGCCAATCCATCTCCATTACTTCCTGCTTATTTGTTTCACAATCGCCTCCTGGTTGGTTCGCTCATTGCCAGAGATCTCTGTTGCTGATCTTTTCTGGCCGGCCATCTGATCTTGATTGGTATTGAGCGAAGACAACTGTTAATGAATGTCTGTAGTTTGTTTGAGATGCTCTTTATGACGCTCAGTGCAAGTCTCTGATCCGTATAGTAGCACTGACTGACTTCATATTGGAGTTGAAAATCCGGATCTTATTTTTGATGCTGAGTAGTGTTGTTGACTTCCACACAGACTTGAGAGTAGTGAAAGCTTGTCTTGCTTTTCCGATTCTTGCTTTGATATCCTCGTCAGATCCGTCTGCCTGTAGTTGAAACGATGCTTCCCAGGTAGGTAAAGGAGGTTGTTTCTTTCAGGTTCCTTCCATTTGTGCTGGCTGACTGTTGTCTGTTGTTGTTAGTGGTGTTGCCCAGGAATCTTCATCACCTCTATTTTCTCTATGTTCACCTGAGGTGAATTCCTATATTCTCTGGATGATTCTTCTGCCAACTTGTTGCTTTTCGCTTGCATATCTTCCAGTTTGTGGGCAATCAGACATATATCATCGGCGAAGTGCAGATCCTCCAAGTTTTTTGTGTGAGTCCATTACGCAACTACAATACACTAACTCAGCTTCTTTTATGCACTGACTAACGCTGGCAACTATGGTTGTGACAACTCATCGGCACTACCCTCTCGCCATTGTTCACCACTCCTCCCCCTTGTTACAATGTGATTATTCATCGCATTTTCGAAATGTCCTGACAACAATAACCGTAACCCTAATTTTAATCTTGTCTGGCAAAGCTAATGTACACACAAATGTAAAAATAAGTACATATATATATATATATATTATATATATATAAATGCTAGTGTACAGCCAAGTGAATGAATTCGCCGACGAAATGAGACTCTTCGCTGAACTACGTGTTTTGTGTTTTTCATCAATGTCTGGATGGATATTATTCATGAATTTCATCATTTCTCTTAGTTGTTAGTATTAACAGCAAATGTACCTTTTATATTTAAGAAAGGTTAACTTACACTGGATCTCAGGTTAATAATATGACTGCTACTATTACTACCAATTATTATTATTTTTATTATTATTATTGTCGTCAATAATGTATGTTATTAGTGAGGCTGTCTGAGATAATAGCTAGTGTTATCAGACTGTTATTATTTGTGTAAAATGGGTGATGATTCCTAGGGGGGGGGGTCGGGTGGTAGGGCAAAGAGATTGAAAATCTCATTTGTGGTCGATTCGAACTCGGCGGCCTATGTATTACTAACTAATCCAGTGCTATACCAATCTGAGTAAGGAGACCCAATTGCGAGTACACACTACAATCACCTGCTTAGCAGTTTAGTTCCCGTAGCCAACCAGCTGGTGGTGGTAAACCGTGCCGGGAGGCTGTGCTTGTTCGAATTCTGTACCACCGCAGATTTCCAGTTTATCTTCAATCATTACACTATATAAGTATTTATTATTATTATTATTATTGTTCCTTTGGGTTCCCAGTGGAACATAGTGCTTCAACTGCACGTCTCCACTTGCTTCTGTCTTCTGCTGTACTTTTCACTTGCATCCATGTTATTCCATACTGTTTCAACTCCTCTTCACACAATCTCCTCCATGTCACCCTTGGACGTCCCACTCGCCGCCTCCCTTCCGGGTTCCACTCTAGCTATGGCCTGAGGCGTGATGTCACCCAGCGGCCTCCTCAGTGAGTGTCCAATCCATCTCCACTTTCTCCTGCATATTTGTTGAGCGATTGGTTCTTGTTTTGTTTGTTCCCATAGATTCTTGTTGGTGATTCTTTCTAGCCATCTGATCTTCAGTATAGAGCGAAGGCAGCTATTGATAAAGGTCTGCAACAGGCTGTTCTTTGTGACCCACCAAGTTTCTGATCCGTATAGGAGAACTGACTGACTTGACGTTTGTATTGAAAATCCGAATTTTGTTGTTGATGCTGAGTGACGGAGATTTCCAAATTGGTTTCAGGTTGATGAATGTGTTTCGGTGATATGTATATATTCGTGTATATATGTATGTATTTACCCGTTTTGTTCTCTAAAACACCGGTCAATGAATTTTCGGTGGAAATTTTATCGCCCATGTCTATACCCTATTTGACCCTAGAAACAAAAGTTATGCAGATAGATAGATATGGATAGATATTCCATGCACACACCTGTTTTGATTCGGATTGTGTTACAATACTTTCATATAATTTCCCTCAAGTTAGTTATACACTTTTCTATTCATGTTTTTTCAGTTAAATTTAATCATTTCTAATATTCTACTTACACTAATTTTCTAGGCTTCCATGCTCATTTGTCACCTATTGCATACTTGGATCCTACATAGTTCAATCGGAGGCTGGTGATCATGATCCTACACAGCATATTGGCATAAAGTATATTCAAGATCATCCATTCGCACCGCATATGCTACAAACACCTGAAATGCTTGCAAGGATTGTTGAACTGCATAAACTTCATCGGTATGTTTTTAATACTAATTATATATATTTCGTTGAGGTCTAAAGGATCTTTCAAAATCTTGTAGTTGTATCATTTATTCCTATTATTATTATTTTCAAAATTTTAATCTTTGTATGAGGTTAAAGCATAATTAGTCCTCCTGTGGAAAGTGATCACTGTTGTTCTGGAATTCCAGGCACCAACCAAAGTGTCTTGTCAATCTGTGAATGACAGAACGCTGTGTGGTACACTTTTTCTGATATTGATCAGCAATGTCTGTAAAGTCTTGTTTCAATGTTGTTTAGTATTAGCACGTGTACTGCTCAGCAGTCCGCTCCGCCCTCCTTTATCGCTTGCTGGCTGACTGGTTGACTGGCTGTGAGATGTGAACATCGAAAGTGGAAGACATGAAAAACCAGGATAGCCAGCTAGCTGGTCAGCTGTCTCTGATCATAGTTGTCTACGTCCTATCTCCCATGTTGTTAGGTAGGTGGTGGTGGTAATAGGTGTAACAGACAGGGTGAGCGAACAATATTGAGGTAAGGCATCAGTTGGTCGGTCGAGTGCTAGATGCTAGGTAAGGAACGAGGATGAGGAAAAGAAATCAATCGACGACGAGGTTGTGACTCAGTTGCGTGGATTGAGCTGAATGGTTAGGACATGTGCTGCTCACGCATGCGTGTCTGCCTGCTTAGCCGTCGTCTTCCTTACTTGACTGATGGTGCGGGTCGATGTTAGCTGACTGACAGAATGGATCAATTTATGAGGTTGGAGAGGAGTTAGCTAGTGGTGGCGGTCAAACGAAAACATGGCTTCACCATCATCAATTAGTGAAATCCACAAGAGTTAGTTCAAGCCCGTTAGCCAGCGAGCCACGTTTGGAGGAAGGTGTAGACTGCCTGGTTTGGGTGCTCGAGATGATGGTGAAAACCGATGGCGACTGGAGACAAATTGGTGATATGGCTGGAGATGGTGCAGATGCTTTGTCATTTATCATATCCGATAAAACCCTACTGTTCTTCCATATTACTATTCTTTTCGCCTCACTCACACTTCTGTTTATTATCTGTCTTTTGAACCTGTCTTTACTCTGTTCTGCTGGTTTGTGTGGTGGTAGATGTAGGGAGTGTGGCAACTGGAACTGGTGGACATTTGTGCAAATCTCTATGTTAAAACCACTCAGTGTGTATTGTAGTGATTACCGGGACCTTTCGAATATCGTATTCATTCATTCAGCTTGTATTGTCGGTTATCTGTGACCAATTTTTTTTTGTATCTAAATATTATGTAGTGTTGAATTAACAAATTCCCAACGGTTTGAAAAAAGCTTTCAACAGCATCACTCTTTATTGTGTAAGCTTGCCTATGTGCCTATTATCCTTAGTCCATATTCTGCAGGTGGTGTGGTATGATGAAAGCCTTATTTTTATATATGGCGCATAATCTTCACCATCATGATAATCTTATCTAATCTCAGCAGGGTGGAAAGTTTTACAACAATTTTTAATTACACAAATAACCAGTGAGAGAGCACCACATTCATCGGCCTGTTACATTTCTTTTTTCGACAAGTTTCTGTACACGTATTCCTCCATTTGTATGTGTGTTTTTTCACCACGCACTGATTTCCTCCACCGATCCAACAGTCTGACTAACAATTTCATCATCAGCTGACGACATCGATTGGTTAAAGAACCATTGGAAAACCAGTAAGGAGGAGTACTGGTCAGCTGTCTCAGTTGTCCTAGTTTGCGACTCCGCTTCATCAGTACGCATCCACCCTGCTGGGGTTCGAAGCCAAGACCTGGCTACAAGGCCAGTGAGCTCGTAGACCATTGAGCAGCCACTGGATCCCGATCCAATGGTGATGTGCTTTTGTCCGTAGGTACTTGTCAAGAGTAATCTTTAATTTTGGAGTGTCACCTGTCTCATGGCACCGATTTGTTAACCAATGTCCAAATTCTGGTCATTTCGTGATTGGGAAAATAACTCACAACTAGCAATCAAAACTTTCCTCCCTCTTTAAATGATTTTCGTGCTCACAATTTTGCTATGTCTTTCCACTTTTTTTCCTTCACGTTCCCCAGTGGAACATAGGGCTTCAAGCTAGTGGCTTGAAGTTTCTGTATCAGTGTTTAATTTTACAGGATGGGGTTGCTAGCCTCATGCTCCACCTTTCCTCTTCACCAGCATTATTTGTGGCTTAGCGAGGTAAAGGAGTGCGTCGGTAGCCGGGGATCAAACCCCGAACCATGTGCAGGGTCGGCGAGCGTCCTAACCGCTATGCTACCGACGCACATGTCTTTCCATGGTTGAGTAGTATAGATCATAATATCGTCAGTGAATTAGTTAAAAGTCTTTATTTATTGTTTTCTCCGCTAGCACAATGTTATTCTTTAACAATAGATACCAACGGTAGATGTTATTTTTTGCATCAAATCAACTGAAGAGGTTATATTACAACACAATTCTACAATGCATTTATAACGCATACCATTCAAGTTGAATGACTAATTGGACAGCCTTCTTGTCAGCTCAACTAATATGACACGGATTAACACACACCTACACATGATTCTATAATAACAGAGGTGACTCAATAAAGAGCAGTATTTACGCATTCAGTCTGTTTTTTTCATTTATTGATTCGATCAGTTAGCTAGCTAGTCAATAAAAGTTTTAAAATCACACCAAGCGTATAAACTTAATTTTTCTTCCTTCCTCGCTTCTTTGCTTGCTCTTTCTCTCTCTCTCTCTCCCTTTCCCTGTCTCCACTGTCTTCTCAAATACTATTTATGCTCTTTTTCCATATTTAAATTTCATTATATTATTGTATCCATATGTTGAATTATATGTTTGTATGTATGTATGTGCGTGTGTGTCTTCAACCCCAAGATGGCCGACTATATGTAACAGTGTGTGGGTGGCGTGTAGTGTCTGCTCATAATCTATCTCGTGAACCGATTTCTGCATCATCCCCTTTTACTACTTTAGTACACAAATAATCACATGGATTGCAAGCAGAAGTTAATGTAGCATTTTTATGTCATTATAATTTGTTGTATATATCATCAGACTGTGCGTTGCGAGTGAGAGAGGAGTGAGTACGCTGAACCAATAAGAAGACACTAGATGTTGATTTTCGCGTTTGGATGATTTATGCCCGTTGAATGTCACACAAACGGTAAGACTTGCAGACAGGCAGGCGAAAACTGGCAACAAACTGTCTAAGCGGGCTGACTGAACGAAAAGTTAAATTCCTTTCAGGATTCCATCATGAGCGGACGACATCGTTCGGTTAAAGAACCATTGGAAAACCAGTAAGGAGGAGTACCGGTCAGCTGTTTCGGTTGTCCTACTTTGTGACTCTGCTTCATCAGTATGCACCCACCCACCCTGCTGGGGTTCGAACCCGGGACCTTCGGGTTGCAGGGCCAGAGAGCTTGTAGAGCATTGAGCAGCTACTGGGACCTTATCCAATGTGCTGCAGCCCATGAATTCCAACTTCTGCCAATTCACGTATGATATAGCGCAACTAGCACTAGCAATTGCCATCGGTGGCGAGTATTTGTCCCCACACCTGTGACCTTCTGTACCCCCGACTGGTCACCACTTCCCATTAGAACGTAGGCAACATTCATGGAGTAGAGATGTATCACATTACTGAGTTAGTATAACGGCTTGGTTCAGATGCTGAGAGTTTTATAGTTTGGTAACGGTGAATCCATTGGGAGACTGTGTTGCAAAGTCTTCTGGTGGTGGTAACCAAATGTGTTGTTGTTTATCAAATCATCAAATTATTCCTTTATAAAATATGAATTTTCTTTTCTCTTTTGTTTTGCTTGTTTTTCAGTGGTAAAACACCCGAAGAAGCTGATCGTATATTTTTGAATAATGCACGTAAATTAGCCTTGTACGGTGTTGATTTGCATAAAGTAAAAGTGAGTTCAGCTTCCTCCCCCACGCCAACCTTTTGAAACATGTGTGTATGCATACATTAATTCGCGTTTAAACCCCTTAAAATACGTTTAGTTACCACTTTTCTTTTTTGATAAATATATGTGTGTGTAGTTTATGTATTGAAACGGGTCTTTTATGTATTCGTGTATTACCTACCATTGAAACTTGTTAATTTGGAACTGTACCACATGGTTGACGATTAATCTCTTTTTTTAATATTAGTTTTTGTAAAATTTTTTGTCGTCTTTCTCGGATTTGTCGTTCAGTTGTACACGCTTATTACTGAAGTCTCGTTTGTGACATGTAAAAAAAACTAACTCTACAGTCAACCGACCATCTATCCGTAATACCGTTTCTGAGACCGTAAAGTTCATTGGTAATGCTGATTGCTGTATTTGTCCGTTGTGTGTTGACCACTTCACTTATTTGAGAAGTTGCATCAGCCAGTCCCAGTGGGTTATCTTCAGACATCCGTGAGATCCGGCTGGCTGGCTTGTCAACCAACCCATGGAGGATGAACTGGAAACGACAAGTGGGTGGCCAGTGTTTGGGAGGGGGGTGAAATGGAGGAGATCGTGTGAGTTGGTAGGAGGAGGAGGAGGAAGTGAGAGATTATGGGGAATCATGGGGCTAGCCAGGTGAAGAGGACAGCAGCTATTTAAAGAAAGCCGTGTATTCCACTCGAAACCCGGGGGAATAATAATAATAATATATACACATATATATTTGCATAGCACTTCCCACTCCCTCTCTGCTTCCATCCATCCTACTGATGCAAAATGCGACAGCTTTAACTCATTCATCTCGTTTGTTATGTCTGCATTCAGATGAGGAAGAAAAATTTTCTCTACACGCACACATACGCACACACACCTGCTAATTTTATCCTTGCGATTTAAACTTCCTTTAACTGTTTTACTTCACTCTGTTATACAATGAATCATTGTTTTTATCATTTCTATTATTTCCTCTTCCGATTGCATATAAAACTCAAGAGTCACTTCTGGTTGTGTTTATGGAATAATAATTTTTTCTTTCAATTTTTTCATTATTGGTCACGTTGCTCAACCAACACTGATCAATAAATTGGACTAAGTAAGATACATTGACTGACTAGAGATAGTAATATTCTTATAACTACTAGAAAGAGAGAGAGAGAGAGGGGAAGAGACTGTCTTGAGCCTCTGTATCCAACGCGTTACTCGTCTATTGAAAACAAATCAGCGTTGTTGTTATTGTTGTATCAAAGGCAAAAATGAATTTTGTTTTCACGCATGCATGCACGTACGCACGAACACACACATGCACACGCACACGCAGTACCTCTACCTCTTTAAATTACAGACATATGAATCGATATTTGTATATATATATATATACTTCATTTTAGCTTAGTCAAGAATCCACTAGGGGTTAATAATAATCCAATTTATCATTTCTGTTTTGTTCTCCTACTTCCAACAGCACACCACCATCACATGATCACTGGTATTTTATTTTGAAAAAAAACAATGTGATAAAACTCACCAAAGTGCGTGACATTCCTTCATTAATTTGTCATCATGTGCGTCTGATTCTCTGTTTGTGTGTGTGTGTGTGTTTATTGACCTGCTCACCAAGGAATCCACTTGTCTAGTAGTAGTGGTGGTGTATGGGTGATGACAAGCTCGAATCCCGTACTACTACTTTTCAAATACGTCTACGGGGAATAGTTTGGACTCATGGACTGATTCGATCCGGTATCCCCAAGATCTTTTTTCTTCTTGTTCCTTGACGTTCTCAGTAGAATATAGGGCGCCTTCAAGCTAGAGTTTTGAAGTTTCGGTAGCAGTAGTGTTTATTTTTACAAAGGGGGGAGAGGTGGGTTGCCTGCTTCATTCCTAACCTTCCCTCTTTACCAATCTTATTACTGTTCTAGCGAGGTAAAGGAGTGCGTCGGTGACCGGGGACCGAACCACATGAGGAGGCGTGGTTGGCAAGCATTCTACCTCTGTGCCACCGACGCACGATATCCAAGATAAATTATGTGAAAATAAGGCTTCCCTTTCATTCGCTTTCTTGTGATGATAAATGTGAATGAGTCGAGACTATTCATTTTTGTGAGTTTTGGTTATTTTTTGTTTCCTGAGAAGAGCGATTCATACACATAGAGTTTACCGCACAGTTGATTTTCTTGCGGAAAGCAGTTTGTTGTTACATAGTCTCATTTTGTGTGAGTATATTATCTTTTCAACAAGGCTGTGTTTACGAACCATTCATCATTCGGCAAGGTATGTAGTGAATTTTACAGAGCACTAATTGTGTGTCGAAGGGAGGTTGTAGTGGTTTATCATATCCAATAAAACTCGATTGTTCTTTTGTATTACTATTCTTTTTGCCTCATTCACACGTGTGCTTATTATCTCTCTTTGTTTTGCATCTCTGTTTACTGTCTTCTGTTGGTTTGTGGGGTACATGGAGGGAGTGTGTCAACTGGAATTGGTGTGTATATATCTGTACAAAGTTGTATGTTGAAACCACTTAGTCAATCTAACATCCATACCCCAATAACCCCCTTCTCCTCGCCTTCACTTATTAAACCTGACGATTATTTACTTGTGTGTTTGTTATTTGACTTTCAAATCTGAATCTTAATTGAAATTCTAGTCAGACAAATTTCACTGAGCAAAAATTTCAGAATCCAAGTTCGAATCCCGGTGGATGCGTATTGCTGAAGAGTCCCAAACTAGGACGAAACAACTGTCCAGTACTCCCGGGTTTTCCAATGGTTCTCTAACTAATGTCAGCTCATGATGAAAATCCTGTAGACTGGAAGATTGCTTAGAAAGAAGATAGATAGGTAGATAGAGAGACAGACATACCAATGTTGTTTGTCCTCTCATTTATTTTGAAACAGATGAAATTCAGCGATACTGGCTACGACCTTCAATTCATGTGGATTGTGTTCCTATTTTGAACGCTTAGTTTAAAACCTTGTGCGTCGGTAGTTCAATGCTAGAACAGAATGTTGTTCGTCAACCCCCCCCCAAGCACGTGGTCTGTGGTTCGATTCTCAGCTGGCCACACACACACACACTACTAAAATTCACCTTGTGACTACTAGCCCACCACCCCGTTCCGTAAAAATGCCCTTCATCCCCACAGAAATTCATAAAGACTGAAATCTTAAGTCCTATGTACCACCAAAATCGCAGAGAGGAATAAAATTTATTAAATTATCATGTCTCAACTGTTCATGTTATTTTTTTTCTTCTTTGCTCTTTAGACTTCTCAAGGTCAAGATGTGACTCTCGGCGTCTACTACGGAGGCATCCTATTATATCGTAATCGTATACGCTTAATGCGAATTAGCTGGCCACGAATCATAAGTCTATCACACCGAGGACGTAACTTCATAATATCACGTCGTCCGGGAGATGACTCACTAGAGCGTAATATGACCTTCAAATGTATCAGTCCAACACTGGCTAAACGATTGTACAATGTCTGCGTGGATCATCACAATTTCTTCAGGTAAATTCCATTTTGATAGGAACAACTTTTGCTGAACTTGTTATATTTTTGCAATTTTCATCTCCCGACTTACAGTCATTTAACTGACCAGTTCGAGTTGTTACACTCACTCCATGTAACACACAAAACAAGACAAGACAGTAAAGAGACATTCAAAAGAGAGGGATAATAAACCGAAGTGTGAGTGAGGCGAGAAAAATAGTAATATAGAAGAACAGTAAGGTTTTATTGGATATGATAAATCACAAAGAGTGAATGCATCTGCACCAGCCAGCCATATCACCAATTGTCTCCAGCCGCCATTGGTTTTCACTGTCATCCCTACGACCACAACCAGCCAGGCAGTCAGTCACGTTGGGAGGTGTAGACTGCCTGACTGGCTAATGGGCTTAAACTAATTCTCGTGGATTTTATTGAGTGATGATGAAGTCGTGTTTTCGTTAAACCGCCAACATCACTAGCTAACTCCTCTCCAACCTCATTCATCGATCCATCCTTTGTCAGTCAGCTAACATCGCCCACAGCCACTCCCGTCGGTCGAGTAAGGAAGGCGATGGCTAGGCAGACAAGCAAACACACATACTTGGCCAACACATGTCCTAACCGTACATCTCAACCGATGTGCGTTGGTGGCACAGTGGTTAGGACTCTTACCGACCATGCACATGGTCCGAGGTTCGATCCCTGTCGACGCTCTGATATCTATGGTCGCCCTGCAAAATTTGGGCTACCGATATCATATGCTGAAAATTCCATACTTGTACCAAAATACAGTGTGAAATCAAGCTGTAATCAAACAAATGTAACTGCTTGCTTCACAACCTCGTCGTCGATTGATTTCCCCTCCTCCTTCCTTACATAGCGCCTAGCACTCGACCGACCGACTGATGGATGCCTCACCTCAATATTGCTCGCTCACCGTGTCTGTTACACCTAACAACACGGGAGATGGAATGCAGCTGCCTATGATCAAAGACAACTAAGTAGCTAGCTGGCCAGTCTGACTTTCACTAGTCTGTCTTCCAATTTCAATGGCCAAGTGTCACAATCAGCCAACCATTAAGGAGGACGGAGGGGATTGCCGGGCAATACACACGCCTTTTGGTGGACACTTATAGTCATTTCTCTGTGCGTGTGATCTCTGTAGAAAGACTAAATAGGTTTTCCTTGTGATTTTCACAGAAAATGTGCGAAACTTTAGGATGCAGAAAACAGGGGAAACCTTTGTTTTTTGTGATTTTCAGTGGACTGTGATGTCTTCATAGCTGCTGCTGTAAACAGTTGTTGATGAACTAATCCACTTTTTAGAAGACTCCTTACTTGTGAGAATATTATGCTGTGATGAATGCGTTAACAAAATGAGCCTTTCCTAAGTGGCAGACTTAGAAGACAGTTTATCCCAGTCTGTGTGACACTCCTCATGTACACTCACCAAAGTAGAAATGTAATGCATTATATTTTAACTGATTCAAGCTATCCATTTTTACTTTTTATTTCTGCTGTTTTTTTTAAATTGAGTATCTCGTCTTTATATTTCATGAATAATCTTCATCCAGACATCAATGAGAGACACAAAACGTGTATTGTACAGTGCGGAGTCTCTTTTTGGCGGAGAATTAATTCGCTTAGCTGTGCAATCGCAGTTACATGTGTACACATAGTGTGTACATTAGCTTTCTCAGACAAGAATAAAATTATTTAGGGTTATTGTTGTCAGGACATTTTAAAAAATGTGATGAATAATCAAATTGTAACAAGGGGGAGGAGTGGTGAAGATTGGTGAGAGGGTAGTGCTGATGAGTTGTCACAACCATAGTTGTCGACGTTAGTTGAATAAGTGTACTGTAGTTACGTAATAAGGTTAATAGTTTAATGAATGCGTGAGTTGTGATTAAGATGCACATATAAATGAGGCGAAGGAAAATATGGAATTAATGTATGAGTTGTAATCATCAGTTAGAAAAGCAGGCACACAAACATCGATCGAGTGAGTAGAAGTCAACACGGTTGTCACCATGATAGTAGGAGTTGCTGAATGATTTCTTTCGTATACATAACTCTGATTTTTCCAACTGAATGTCGAAGACTTCAGCTTCGTTATTTTTTTCTTTCTCGTATGCATATAGGCTTCGTGGTTCTTCCAGGCCGAAAAAACCGAGTTTATTCCCTTCGTTTGCCACTCGGAAATATCATTATCCCGGAACAACTCTACGCCCACCATCATTGGAAGGTGGACACAATCAAGCCTCTCGACCACTGTCTAAATTTCGTCCAATGCCTTCACATCCTTCAGAGACTGGTAAGTGTATAATACTAAACTAAAACAACGTCGACTAATTTTTTTTGTCATTGCTTGTTATAATCAGTAAATACTGTATTATTTAAAGTGAACAGATTGCCAGCAGATTGTCTTGCCTAAAGTTGCTTCTTAGAGAACAAAAACGTTTAGCGCGTAGAATTCAAGTGCTATTTTTGTCATCATTATTATTATTATTCCCTTGGGTTCCGAATAGGAGACATCTAGGCGTTGTTCAATCTTCGGTAAAGTTCAACTATAGCGTCCCAGGAGTGCGAACGCACGAGTGACCTTCAGCTGACCAATCATAAAAATGAGGAATGTTTGCTCAAAAAATGATGCATATTGACAAGAAAATGCTTTAAAACGCATTAAACAGGTTATCTTCCTCTGACATGGCTTAAAAATACGTCCTAGTTGTAACGAGGAGTATCAGCTGATAAGTTAGACTAGTTTCTGTACATGTATTCACCGATATGACTACAGATGAACTTTTTGTGAATCGTTCATCTCTCTCATCCTGCTAGCAGTCTTCCAAAAAAGCCCTCGGTTGAATTATTATTGTTTCCAGCAAGAGGATAGACGACTACTTACCAGGAAAACGTAGATAATAGGAAAATTAAAATAAATGACATCAACTATAAATCTATCCCTAGTCGTAACCATAAGCTTAATCCTGACCCTAACACTAAACCTAACCTTAATCCTAGCCCTAATCATAACCCTTATTCAAACCGTAATTCTAACCCGAATGCTAATTATAACCCTGATCATAACCCTAACCCTAATACTTACCTTAACCCTAATCCAAACAGTACTTAAAAACGTGATATGGGTGAGATTTGCTCCTAAGTTCATGAATAGCGTTGATATTTCAGCTATGATAATGAAAGATGCCGTTAGCCAACGACTAGCATGCGTTCAAGGTCATTGGAGCGTTCACACTCCTGGGACGCTATTGTTGAACTCCGCCCAATCTTCTCCTGTCCTCTTCATCAGCTGAACACATGACTGCCACCCATAATCTCCTATTTCCTACATGTCAACCTCGTTTCCCATCCTTTTCCACTCGACCGTTGGCCGGCATTGCACGCGATGTCATTCAACGGCTTCCTTCCTCAGCGTATGCCCAATCAATCTATTTTCTCTTTCTTCTGCAGATTTGTTGAGCAATCGGCTCTTTGTTGGTTCGTTCATTGCCAGCCAGAGTTTCTAGTTACTAATTCTTTCTCGCCAGTCGGCTGACTGCGTGTGGTTGAAGCGGTGCTGCAGCTAAGGTCAGATAAGATATGTGAAGGAAGGAAGGAAGTGACCTCTTTCAACCTCTTTCTCCCATTCATGGTGATTGGTCGGTTGGTTATCTTCATCACCTTCTCCACGTTCTCTATGTTCATCACCTGGATGGAGTCCTGTCTTCGCTGTTTCTTCAACAAGTTTGCTGGTTTTCGCCTGCAAGTCTTCAAGTGTGTGACATTAAGCATAAGTGATCTGTGAGATCCAGATCTTTTAGAGTCCAACGTATTCCTGTCTACTCTCTCCACACAGTTTGATGCCTAATCCAGTCCACCACAACTAAGAATGTCATCGGTGGTAATAGGCAGCCTTGTCTTACTCCTGTTATAATTCAAGTGTGCAACAATATATATATATATATATATATATATATATATATATATATATATATATATACGCATAAATAGATGTCAGTCTTTTGAGTGCAGTTGAAATGTAAACTCTAATATCTTTGATTTTTCAATTGTATATAGACCCGTGAGGTTGCGTTTGTCTGGCAGCAGTGGCGACTCTAGTAGTGTCGTAATCCAGTTCACATGTCACACACGTTTCGTTCTATTTTTCTGTCTATCCGTCCGTTAAATTGTTCTTGCACATCTCTCGAAGTGAGTGATGATGCCGTGACATCCGCATCTCACTGTCATTCTTTCAAACACCGAAACGTTGTCTACTATAGGGCACTTAGCCAGATCTTGTGAAACTTACTCATTAATGAGTGTCGTAGTACCTATTACGGATATTTCTGGACTGAGCTGATCAAACAATTCACTTTCCCTTCGTAACCATGGTGAGTATCGAGGCATCAGTCCAAAGAATTCTGTATACAAAAATGAGGTTGTTCCAATTCTAGACAGAAATATCAACTGGCAGTCGCCGTAAGTATGGATAAACACTTTTAATGTATATAAGGTCGTTACTTTATGCATTTTTTTGTTGTCCGATGTTTTATAGCTCCTTATCGCCATATATCTTTCCCTTGTGTTGTACAGGTTGGTTTACTTTCGCCAATCGTGCTGAAGGTAAGTTGTTATACTTGTGTGTGTGTTGTGTCTGCATTCTTTAACTAATTTTATTTTAACTTAGTATGAAAGAAAGATTCTTAGTAATGTCTATTCTCCCACCTTTTCACATGACCATTGAAAGCGGAAGATACGAAAAGGCTAGCTGTGTTTGATCATAGTGTGTCTGCGTTCTATCTCCCGTGTTAGGTAGGTAGGTGTAACAGACACGGTGAGCGAGCAATATTGAGGTGAGGCATCCATCAGTCGGTCGATCGAGTGCTAAGTGTTATGTAATGAAGGAGGAGGAGGAGGAGGGGAAATCAATCGACGACGAGGTTGTGAAGCAAGCAGTTACATCGGTTGAGATGGATGGTTAGGACATGTGTTGCTCACGCATGCCCGCCTGCCTGCTTAGAGATCTCCTTCCTTACTCGACCGACAGGCGGGGCGGGTTGGAGAGGAGTCAGCTAGTAGTGTTGTTGGTGGAGGTGGTCAAACGAAAACATGGCCTCATCATCAGTCAATGAAATCCACAACAGTTAGTTTAAGCCCGTTAGCCAGCCACGTCGGGAGGTGTAGGCTGTCTGAGTGGTTGGGGTCCTCGGGATAATGGTAAGAACCAATGAAGGCTGAGAACAATTGGTGATATGGCTGGCTGAAAATCGTTCTCGGTGATGGCTGACGCTGGTGCAGATGCATTCACTCTTTGTATCTACTGTTCTTCCATATTACTATTCTTTTTCCTTCACTCACACTTCTGTTTTCTAACTCTCTTTGTCTGTTTTGAATCTGTGTTCACTGTCTTCTGTTGGTTTGCATGGTACATGGAGTGAATGTAGGGCAAGTGGAACTGGTGGACTTCTGTGTAAACTTCTACGTTGTGAAATCAGTCAGACAATCAATCAGCTCCACTATAATGGCTACTTCCACCTGTGTACGTGAAAATTTTGTTTTCCGCCTGACTGACTTCATACTTTCTTATACAAGTAGGATGAATTCACTCCTAGTCAATTGATTTAGAGAAACGCCCATTGGTTGTATATATATGTATGTATACTTATATAATTTTTTTTCAGGAAGTGAATTACTCATTCAACCTCTTGTGTTATTATAGTAACTGTAACTTATGTATACATTTTTGCCTAGCGTATCATTTTAATAATACTGCCTTTTTGAATCATTATGGGTGTTGAAAAGTCCTTGCTAGTGCTTTACTTTTCCGTAGGCTTGATATATTCAGCTAATCGAGCATAGGATTGTGTTTATTATTGCACAACAGTATCCTTTATCCTTTTCTAACTGCTTTCGACTCTGTACCTAGATGTCTCTTGCTAAATAAGCTCTTGATGACACAAACTGGTTGCATTCCTACTTCTCTTACAGAATGCAGTACACTGTGTACAAAGGTAAATCTTCCTCTGCTGTGCTCACTGAAGCTGGTGTACCCCAAGGTGCTGTATTCTCCCCACTTCTCTTTTCTTTCTTTCTACATGACTTACCATCTTCAAATGACATTAATTTTGTCAAATATGCTGACGACCTGACTGTATCTTTGCCTGTCAAGCATCAAAGTGACTGCTCTAAACTAAATGGCTTTCTTTCAGAAATCAGCCAGTGGTCCAAGGAAAACGGTCTGACCTTAAATCTCTCCAAATGCCAAACAGTCAATTTCACCTATAGGCATAAATCTAACCTAAACAAACTGGTTAGCTCTCACGAGGTGTACAACATAGATGGCACTGAAATAGAAACCAAGTCGGAAATTAAATATCTTAGAGTCATTCTATCTGCTGATCTTTCCTGGTCGTCTCATATCTTGATGATTTCTAAGAAAATATCTTACCTTCTACATCAAGAAGTCAAGACATTCTGGTATAACCCAACCCTTACTCCTACAATTCGTTAACTCTCGCATTCTGCCTATTATTCTCTATTGTTCCCCCTTAGTTTTTCCAGGGCTACTGAAGAAAGACTATATCATATTACGCAGGATGTTAAAGGTTGTCAGCAGGGTAAGCAACGTGCCACTTAACCAGCTTGTTAATATTCTGGTTGACAGGCAGGCACATGGACTCATGTGAAAAATGGGCTAAATCCATTTTATCTAACTCACACCACCCTCTTCACTCACAACTCTCCCCTTGTATCTCATCAGGCAGGATCAGAAGCCTATATAGAAAACTATATGCTCGCACTAGCAAGTACAAAAACTCAACCATACCCTACTTAGCTCGTGTTCTGTGCGATAAAGAAAGCATTAGGCGTGATACCTATAACTTATTAAATAGTCAGTAGAACAACTGGATCTCGTCTTTCCAGCTCATATCATTTAAAGGTACAACTTTTTCTTTCTTTCTTTTTTTGTTATGTACTGTTTTGTTTCTCTCTTCCTTACAAACTCTATTTAAAACATTCTTGTTCGGTCATTCACACCCTGTATATCTCGACTTTTTTGTTACCGCTTACGCCAGTAAATATAACAGCACCTACTTTTCTAACACCTTCAAACACTGTTCAGCTTTACCTCTGCTACTTACATGCCAATATGTTGTTGTCATAATGAACTGAGATTTCCTCAATCTATGTAGAATTCTATTTATTGATAATGTTCTAACTGGATGCAATACTGTAGTAAAAATGCTGAGAATTCCATTCTGTATCACAAGTACTGTTTTGGAATTAAGCAAATTATTATTATCATCATTGTGAAGTATGTTTGTTGGAAGTAAGAAAGCACCTGTAGAAATTGGCAGCATCTTCAACCACATCTCTCTCTCTCGTGTTAACTGGTTATAATATAGAGTCAGTCTGTGATGATAAGCTTATGTGTAGTATGTTCGATGTAGACTGAAATTTATTTAGATGAGCTAGGTAGGTAGGTTGTGGTGAAGTCGTAATTGGAGAAAGGTACTTAATTGTGTAGTCAGCAGCCGCCAGAGGAAAATATGCCATGAAGTCCTTTGTCTTCTTGACTTGATGAACCAGGTTGGTTGGCTGGTAGTAGTTGTAAGTAAACTACTGTCCGGCTGGTGGTGGTTACAAGATCCACGAGGTTCTAAGAATCGTTGTTTGTCAAGACGCAACTCTTCAAATTGTCTCAAAGTCGTCACATTTGCATTGGCGGAGAAACCATCCACTTACACTGCGTCGTTATTCATAATGTCCCAGATCCATTCAGCATTCATTATTTTTCCTATTTTCCTCGAATATTTTCATTCACCCGCATACACGCTTTTATGTGAAGTCCCTCATTGTTGTGCAAAGTTCAACTGTGTGTGTGTGTGCGTGTGGGGCGGGGGGCTTTTGGTCATTCTCTATGGTATTATCGTTCTGCCCCCGTGTGCTCTACTATTGGTATACCTATCCTCTCACTGACTGACCGACTGATTATCTTCACAAGGTTTGTTTGTTTGTTCTTTCTATACAGAAAAAAAACAATTGATTTATTATATTAACCGTGTATAAATAAATTATACCAATTAACAACTAGTGGTTTCTATCAATCAAGTGTTAAGAAGCTAAGAAGGGGCTAATTTATATTCTGTATTCATCTATACTGTACTATATATATGTATGCATATATAAATCAGTTGAGTAGTTGAGGTCATATCAGTGTCCTTATCTATATATATTCATTCACTGATATAATATATATATATGTCTACCGTATATTATTATTAATGCTGTAATATCGAATAGAGTGGGATTTGCATAATTGTAGTAGTAGTCTTTGTGGCATTTAACTGTAGAGAAAGTAGGCAGTTATCAGGGAATAGTCTCATTGACTTAGAATAATATGCAGCAGATGATATAGTCCCCTCCGCTAGCTGAAGACGCATTGACAAGGTTGGGGTGGAGTCTTCTCAACACCTTGAGCTTGACCAGCAATCTTCGAGTGTCTGGCATGAGAGTGATTCGCTCCTGCTGCTGTCAAATGCTACAGGATTGGACTACATCGACTACTCCTAGCTTAAAGATAGGCAGAAGTGAAGTGGTGGCTAGCTGGGTGTGTTGATCTGACCACTGCTTGACTTATTTGGCAAGTTGCATCAGCCCAGCAAACGAAATCTCAGCACGGATAGGGATACAGAAGGCTGGTTTGGCATTTGTCAGCCAACTAAACTTACGCCATCTCTTCTGACGTAGACGTGATATCCTGCTGACTATCAAACAGTCGAAGGACGTGTGTACTGTTCGGCAGTCCTCTGCGTCCTCCTTTATGAATGGCTAGTTGACTTACTGTGAGACATTGGAAGTGGGAGACACCAAAAGCCAGACCAGCTAGCTGTATTTGATCATAGGTGTTTGCGTTCTGTCTCCCATGTTGCTAGGTACGTGGTGATGGTAGGTGTGACATAAAGGGTGGTGAGCAATATTGAGGTTAGGCATCAGTCATGTTGCGCATTTACGTCTAGCCATTGCCTGCCTCGACCGACTGGCAATGACATAGCCGAAATGGGATGGATGCGATTGGAAAGGAGTTAGCTAGTGGTGGTGGTCAAAGGAAAACGTGGTTTCATCATCAATCAGTGTGATCCTCAAGAGTCAGTTAAAGCCAGCCAGCTACTTGGAGAGGTGTTAACTTCTTAACCAACTGGCTGAGGTTGTCGGGATGTCTGGAACCAATGAAAGCTAGAGACAATCAGAGATATGGATGGTTAAGTATGTGAAAACCGAAAGGATTTGTGAGTATATATCTACGAGTAGAGTCTTCCAATGAAATGTGTTTTTCTCTGATTTGTCTGAGGGTTGAGATTCTACCTGGATGATAAACAAACTGAAGCAGGTGGTGGTGGTTTTCTTACTATGGTGTCACTCTTCAGACTACTGACTTTGAAGTCTTTTCCACAAGACAGTAGTAGAACTACACTTTTCCGTGTTGCCCGGTGACCACGAAAAACGGGTTAGAGACCACGTTCGCACCATAGATATGGAATTAATGATCTTAAGCTCTTAAAAATTGACCTGCATGTCCCCCAGTTCTGTGATAAGCACTGACTGCTCCCATTCACCTATCACGTGTTAAAAAGCTCCGAAAAATAGCATTTTACCTTGCAGAGGTTTTGAACTGGTGTCCCCTTGATTGTACTAGGTCGTTTATACAGGAATGGGGGTGGGGGCTGTTAATCGATTGCTAATACTGGTTACCATCAGATTGTAACGGTAGGAGATGAGAGACTTGGCAGAGGAAAGTTTATTTACAACTTGGTATCTCTATATATAGCCAAATTCTGTACACCTTATCTTCAACGCACCATTTGCACAGATCGTCAGTGTTGTTCTACTTCTGCTGTCCTTTCATAATGTGTTTCTTTGTGCTCCTTTCACCCTCTCCCATGTATCTCCGCAATGCCGTATCACATTTACTCTCTCTCTTATCAGTAGCACACGTCATAATATTACCTTTAAATCTTAAATCTGTTACACTGGTATTCCTTATTTTTTGGTTCAGGTTTTTAGTGATGTGAATATAAACACTATTCATTTTGGCAAAACAGTTTGTTTACTGTGTACCGCTATTTCTCCTTCGAACTTTCCGTTGTTGTTTATTTTCATTTTTTAAAATTAAATTTCTACCCTTGTACATTTAACTCGTCTGAATGTTTAAATTTTGCTAGTTAGTATGCATTAATTGGCCTAGTAAATTGGCACACACATACGGCCCTCCTACCAAATCCCCATTCGCGTATGTTTCACCTGACTAGAAAGTCGACTGAACACCCTGAACTGAAAGTTTTCTATGGGCGGTATGTATTATAATCCTGTACTGTAACAGGCTCCTAAGCATACAATCAATTTTGTTTACAAAATCACTTAGTCTGTTAATCACTCTCTCTTCTTATTACATCCATTATGTGAAAGCCTGGCTCATCAGTAGTTGTAATATTGTCAGTCAATTGTGGTCCTTACTTTAATGCCTGGTAACGTTTTACGCAACTAGTGTATGTATAGCCAGCTCATAGCCTGGTTGTATGGTGTGTGTATGTGTGCATGAAAACTCATATCCTTATAGTAGGCGTATCCGAGTGTTCTAACTAACCTTCAGAGGAGGTGATCATTTTATATAAATGCATGAATAACATTCACTGTTTAAACTGATATCGAGGAAATTATCACAGTAATCTTAAGCTACATGATTGTGTTAAAAAACATTATAGTATGCATAAATTTACATTCGATACCAGTAGATTAACTGGTAGATAATCAACCGACAGCAACAAGAAAAGCGAGCAGCAGCAGCACCAATCACCATAAACGGCGGAAAGAGATCAGTTCCTTCCTTGACTTATCTTATCTAGCCTAGGCAGCCAGCACCGCTTCAACCACAGGTAGTTGTTGGAACGGATGAAGATGTGAAAACCACCAGCCAGAATGGGAAAGGCAAGATACACTTTCATCAATCTTAAATCAGTTAGGAAATCTGTAATTACTCAACAGCATAGAGAACAACATTCGGATTTCCAACATAAATGATGGTGAAGTCAGTCAGTCAGTGCTTTTATATAGGGGAGAAACTTGCGCTGCACGTGCATCATGGGAAGCATTTCCAACAGCCAATTGCAGACTTTCATGAACAGCTGCCAACTTCACTGGCTGGCTGGCTCCATACTGAAGATCGAATGACCAGCCCATCAGGAAGAATCCTCAATGTGAAACTATGGCAATGAACGAACCAACGAAGAGCCGATTGCTCAACAAATATGTAGGAGGAAATGGAGATGGATTGATTGGGCATACGTTGAGGAAGGAGACCGTCGAATGACATGGCATGCAATGCAGGTCATCGGTCGAGTGGAAGGTGAATGGGAAATGACGAGTAGGTCTTCAGTGCAAGAGTGATACAGTGGAGGAGACGAGAGATTATGGGCAGTCGTGGGGTTAGCCAGCTAAAGAGGACAACAGTAAATAGAATAAAATGGAGATGTGTTGTTGAAGAAGCCGTATGTTCCACTCGGAACCCAAGGTATCTAACAGATTTGATATGACACGGGTATTTCACTATACTCTATGTGGATTGTGTATGTTCGTCATTCATTCATTAATCTGAAAGTGCATTTGACAAATCGTCTTTCATCATAAAACATACACACACTGGACGCTGTTTTCTTTACTGCTTCCTGCTTCTTTTCAGTCCAAGCATAGGTGTACAGTTTAATGAATATAAGCTATTATATGTGAATCAAAACTATGTTACAGGATTTCATCATGAGCTGACATTGGTTAGAGAACCATTGGAAAATCTGGGAGTACTGGACAGTTGTTTCGTCCTAGTTTGGGACTCTTCACAGTACGCACCCATCGGGGTTTGAACCCAGGACCTCCTGATTACAAGGCGAGCTCGTAGACCACTAAGCCACTGACACCCGATCCAATGGCCCATGAATTCTAACTTCTACCAATTCACGACATACCACGACCATGTTACTGCGCGCTTCTCTACTGTTACGATACATGATCCTCGCCTGCCTAACAATAATAATAGTAATTATTATTTTTCAAGAATTAGTTTTTATGGATTCTATTTGTTTCACTTTGGTCCACGGATTGATATCAATTAGAGGAAACCATTGAAAACCAGCCACAAAGGAGTACTGAACCGCTATTTCGTCCTAGTCGGGGACTCTTCGCAGTACGCACCCATTGCCATGGTTCGAACCTAGGGTTTTCTGTTAGTTATAAGACAAGCTCGTAAAACATTCAGCCACTCACTGGAACCCGATTCAATTGGCAGGACATGAATTCTAACTTCCACCGTTTCGTGATTTTAGCGCGACCACTAAGCACCAAATTCATCGTCACTCCTCATTGAATGGACTGGACCCCCCACTGGTTGGTCATGGCTTCTCACTAGAACTGACTCCAGGAGGCCCGTCACAATAGCTACTTCTTTATTCATCAGATGGAAATTATGATCCAAGATGTAATGAATGAATGAGAGAGAGAATGACTGAAACACTGAACAATCTTATGAATAACTGTTGCATAGTCAGTCTACTATCAAACATAAATAGACGCACACCCACACACAAACACGTTCACTCTACACAGACACATTTTTGTTACTTACCCTTACTTTGTTTTCAAAACTTATCCTTTTTTTATCGTCTAATGTCTACATTTTATCGTAGTGATTAAAAGTTGTAAAAAGAATCAATTTTCGGACAGACCATATATATATATATATACATATACATATAATCCTTGATTCGATTGACATATGCGTTCATAAATGCTTCAGTTTTACTGAATGTATGTATCTATCTGACTGTAGACTAGTAATTGTATGTATGTGTGTATGTATCCAGTCTATATTTGTGTGTATACAGATTTTCATACAAGGTTAGCCTCGCTTATCCCCTGCGTCTATCTTCGAGTTTGTGTTCTTAGTGAAGCACTATTATGACTGAATAGATTTCGATACATTTTGTTATAAAATTCTGTTCCATATATAAATAACAGTTGGCCCAAGAAAAATACAATGTTGGCTTTCGATAAATCGACCATCCTCTCTTCTATTTAACAACATCACATCATCTAAGAAGTGAAATGTGGAAGTCAACGCTTCGTCGATAGTGTAAAGCATCGATTGGGGTGGGCGGGGGTCGGGTTGAGAACCATTAAATTTTGTGAAGCGACACCTTCATTATTTGACATGAATATCGCTTATTCATTATGCGAACTCGAGATTGTTTCTTTCGAGCCCACCATGCGAAACATCCGCTAGGAGTGTGGTCCCAATGGAGAGACCCCATGGCGACTCCATCGCTTCGATAATAAATAACATCCATCGTTAAATCTAAACTGCACATTAACCGTGGACCCATTGAAAGAAACAATCCTGAGTTTATATGTGTATAAGCGACACCTTCATTATTTGTAACAGAAAAATACAAATGCCTGTTGATATTTATATATATGCATGCACTGGTCTGCTGACTGACGACTGTATGATCCATCGTTACACCGATTGATGTAAGCGTTCAACTTCCAACCAATAATGGGTCCCAGGTTCGAATCCCACTGTACTTACCTCTGTTTGTGCAAACTGAGCGGTAGTACCTATCATCAGTAGCCGCTCACTCAATGGTAAGTGTGGTTCATGAGAGAGAGAGAGAAAATCTATTTCCGGTGGTAACTAAGATGTAGACGCCACACAACTGAATGTGTCTTCCTTTGTACATACAACTGTCATTGGGTTCACTTATAATGTTTGTTTTTTTAATTCAGCGTACTAAAAGTTTATGAATACACATTCATTTTCATTAGGTTGACTTTTATAGTCATTCTCTCCTCTTACTTTGTGTGCTACACGGAGAGAGAGAGTGTGGCAACTGGAACTGGTGCACATCTGTGTAAAGTTCTATGTTGAAACCAGTCAGTCAGCTTTTAATTGGAATTAAATTGCTGACCTTCGCTACTCAATGACTTCTGGATGTATCTCATGTTTGACTAAATTAGCTTACTATGTATGACACCAGTCAATGAAATCTACAACAGTTAGTCTAAGCCACGTAGGGAGGTGTAGACTTCCTGGTTGGGGTCCTCGGGAGGGTAAAAACCAATGGTTGGAAACAATTGGTGACATGGCTCAAAATCGTTCTCACTGACAGTGCAGATGCATCCACTCCTTGTGACTTATGATTTCCAATTAAACTGTTTTGTTCTTCGTTATTACTATTCCTTTGTCTCACACCTCTGTTTACTGTCTATATTATGCATTTCTACTTTCTTCTCTTGCTTTGTGTGCTACATGGAGTGTGGCGACTTGATCTGCCGCACATATGTGCAAAGTTCTATGTCGAAAACAGACAGACAGAAACTCGTAACTATTGTCATGTGTCTAGTCCTTTTGTTTACTGCAGACTGAATTCTATCAGTCAGTCAGCCAGTCAAGTTTGCAATGTGGCCACACCATGCCACTTGCGGGTGGCTGGCTCGCTCGCCATCACAGGGTACACTCAAGATTGTTGTTAGTAGATGGTTGGAATCGTCCATCGGCCACAGGAGGCCTTGCCTAGACCTAGATTTCGTGCTTGTTTACACTCACCAGTCAGCAATCTTGAAGGAACAGCTCGTGTGCCTTCTGAGATTCGAACCGTGTCACCCAGTGATTCACAGAGACGTTACCAGCACTGAACTATTCGAGCCGGCTAGCGATTGATCTCCTGTAGCACTGTATTTTTTTCTTCTGAAAAGCGCAGAACTCATAAACTTTGAGATAATCATTATTTACTAAAATGTCAGTGTAAGGCGGCTTCCTACTTACTGGCTTGTTTGTTTTTTCCTGTTATCAAGAAGGTGTACAGAACAGGAATAGCGTGTCACTTCCTTCCTTCAAGGGTCGATTTATTGTTATTGTTGTTATTTTTCCACATATTTCAGTGGATCATATGAACGGTGGTGCAGTAGCTAGTCAATATCAATATCAACCAGCAATGATGGGTGGAGAGCCAGTCTGTATGGATCCAGGTTATTTCGGTGGTCAGACTCAGCAACAGCAAATGATGAATGGTCAACCAATTCCAACTGCACATGGTGCTCAACGCTACTATCAACCGAATAACGGTGGCATGATGAATGGTCATAATAATATGATGATGACTGCAATTACTACAAGACCAACATTTGAACCAGAGCATTGGCGTATCGCTGGAGCTGATTGTACAGCTGGTTTAGGCATAGATGCTCGTGGATTAGATGTTGCATCTACACGAGGTGCAGGTTGGCAAGTAAGTGTAAAACGCTTTTGTTTGTATATATTTCAAGTTTTTTTTTAAAAAAACAAACAAAGAAATTAGCCATCCATTGATTGATTGATGATGGTGTGTGTTATCAGAAATGTTGTCAATTTACTGAAATTGATGATGTCTAAAAATTTTTGGTGTCTGTTTGTGTGTGTGTATTTTGGCACACTGTATATAACAAATCATACTTGAAACTAATTTTCCGTTGTGCGCACATGGAACTAAAAATTTCTAGATTATAATTTCTGTTTATTGTTCCCTTGGGTTCCGAGTAGAACATAGGGCGTTTCAACAACACTCCATTTCCACTCTCTTCTATTTGCTGCTGTCCTCTTCAGCTGGCTAGCCCCACGAGTGCTCATAATCTCTCATCTCCTCCTGCCCCCCCCCCTCCCAGAACACCATCTCCCCTATGCCACCCTCACACCGACTTCCTACTGGCGTTCCAGTCGAGTGATGGATAGCCTGCATTGCGCGCAATGTCCTTCTACGGCCTCCTTCCTCAATGTATGCTCAATCAATCCATCTCCATTTCCCTCCTACATATTTGTTGAACAATCGGCTCTTCGTTGATTCATTCATTGCTAATTCTTTCTGGCAGACAGGCTGGCTGGCCATTTGATCTTCAGTATGGAGCCAGCCAGCCAGTGAAGTTGGCAGCTGTTGATAAACGTCTGAAGTAGCCTGTTGGAAATGCTTTACCTGACGCACGCGCGGTGCAAGTTTGTCACCTATATAGAAGAACTCACTGACATCTGTGTTGAACAGAACCCGAATCTCCTTCTTTATGCTACTGAGTTATTGCAGAAGATTTCCAAATTAGTTCCTGGTTGATGAAGGCGTGCATATCCCGCCTTTCCCATTCTGGCTGACTGGCTGGTTGGTGGTTTTGACATCTTCACCCGTTCCGACGGCTGCCTGTGGTTGAAACGATGCTGGCAGCCTAGGTGCTAAACAAGAGAAGTGAAGAAAGGAAATGATCAATTTCAAACTCTTTCTCCCGTATATGATGTTTGGTGCTGCTTTTTGTTGTTTTTGGTGGTGTTTGGTTGTCTTCATGACCCCCGTCTCTACCTTCTCTATGTTCATCACCTGGATGTGGAGTCCTGTGTTTGCTGCAAGCCAGTCGGCTAGCCTCTTCAGCCAGTTTTCGCCTGACTCTAAGTCTTCGCGTTTGTGTTTATGTGGCATAAATCATCTGCAATATCTTCTCACTGACACCGAACGCACAGTCTGACGCATAATCCAGTCCAAGATTTCTAGATGATCACTAAAGAAAAAAAATTTTATTTTGGTTTTTTGCCCCCAGTCGCTGTGTTTCAGTGTCTGTTGTTATTGAATATAACATGATCACCCGAACCGTCACATCATTCAGTTTCATATTATGTAGATAGATAGATAGTGGTTGTATTATGAAATTTTTAAGCCATTCATTCTGTTTAACTTGAACGAGAATTGTTCATTATACTAACTAGGAATTTCACATTTTCACTTTAATAAAAGCACACACCCCCCTGTGCATTTTAGTGTTACAGAGAGACTGATTCAATTCTAAAGGCATCTTCTTATTCACCTTATGATGATAAAGATTAATAAAATTTTCTTGTTTTCTGTGCATGCGCTCTTACTTACTCAATACATATAACGAGTGTATATTGTTTTCTTCGTATTTTAGGGTTGTAGAGCAAATAAAGGCGTAAAAGCTCCAGGTGCATACTACTATGAAGCTGCGTGCTTAGAAGAAGGACTTATACGCGTCGGCTGGTCAACTAATGATGCCAATTTAGAACTTGGTACTGATAATTACGGTTTCGGCTTTGGCTCAGACGCTATAGGTCCTGCTGGAATGAATGGCACAGGTCGTGTAATGCATCGTAATACTGGACACGATTACGGAATTATGGTTCATCAAGGCGATGTTATCGGTTGTCTACTTGATTTAGACAAAGGATGCGTTTCTTGGTCGTGTAATGGTAAAGTTTTCCAACGTGCATTCACAATACCTGATCAGTTACGCGGGGAAGCATTTTTACCAGGTAATAATTTTGTGTGCACTTTTTATTACGTACATTTTTTTTAAGTACATTTATTCCCATTTATGAATTTGAATTAAGCCCATGGCAACAGTGGTTTGTGGAGGATAAAAGATGGTACCATCATTGCTTATTTCGTTCGTTGACTTCTCATCAGCTCAGCTGAGCACAGCCTAAATAAATTATTATTAAGTTTATGTACAGAGATAATTTTAACATACTTGCAAATTATACATGATGTCAGTTAGTGACAGGAGACTCCAAACTTAATGAATAGTGCTCAGAAAATTACACTCATAGTTTCTACACAAGGAGTTCAAGTTTAAACAAAGTAAATGTATGCATAAAGTGACAAAGGAATTAAGTAATAAAGACGAGAGATGCGTGAGATGATGGATGAGTAACTAATAAATTGGTTAACAATATACTGAGTTCAACTCAAATCATCGGAACAAGAGACAAGCCAAATTACACTACATCAAAGGTGGGGGACGGGGCGATGAGGTTAAAGCCAAAGATTACGCATCCAAATGAAAGAGAGAAAGACGGTGAAGACATCCAGTTACCAGGATGCAGAGCCAGGTAACACTGATGATAACTGCTTCTTTCTGAACACAGAAATCACTTACAGGCATTTACTGGAGATTGCTTCGCCAAACATGAGGAGAATTGAGCTCTTCTGTCGATTGATAATGTTAAAGGATTTTGCGATTTCCACCTGACGACGACCCGTATCGAGTAGATGCCTGGTAGTGGTGTGGTGAGAGCTGGCTACTAGCCAAAATTGGTAGACACTAATTTACGTCAATGTTTACGTCCCCAATATCGGTCATGAGAAAAATATGAACAAAGACTGATTCAACAACCAACCACAGCAGACTTTGCGTAGGCGGATACAGCTAGCATATAGATGATCTGACATTCAAGAAACAGCCACAAAGAGATGAAAGATGAACTTTCATTGAGAAGCAACCAATCAGAAGACTGTGTTTTTCTACTAACAATAATCTACAATAATGGACATGAAATATATAATGTGTTGATTTCCTTAATAAAGCATCTGTTGCCTGGCCCTTGTCTTCTGTGGTTACAGTAGCACTGTTGTAAGCTTTTGTTCCCTTTGTTCAGAAAGTCGAAGGTGTGCCCTTCTTCTTCTTTCTCTTCTCCCAATATGTGTAACTGAGCACCGTTCACACTAAGATCGAAACTTCCTGTCAACGAAATAAACAATGATTGTGTACGATCTTCTAATTGTCCACAAACCACTCTTTTCCTTGCTTAATGCAAATTCATAAAGGGGATTAAATGTGTGATGTGTATTTTCTGGCAGACCTTCATTTATCAAATAAAAATTTTCTATTGATAAGTTTGCTGAAAAAAAGAAGAAATAATCCTATCGCATGAACTCGTTCAACTATGCATGAAATTTGTTCGTGTGTGTGACTGGTATTCCTAGTTGTCAGAAGAACATTAATCTGATGCTCGCTAGTGACTTGCTACAGGTTGGAGTTTCCTGGAGTCAGTTCTAGTGAGAAGTCGTGTGACCAGTGAGGTCCATCCAGATGTCACGTGTGAGGATGGTTGATGCCAGTCGCGCTAAATCACGAATTGGTAGAGGTTAGAATTCATGCACTGGCCATTGAATCGGGTCCCACTGAGTGGCTGAATGGTATACGAGCTGGCTTGCCTTGTAATCGGAAGGTCCTGGGTTCGAACCCTCCTGGTGCAGTGGGTGCGTACTGCCGATGATTCTCAAACTAGGATGATGTAATAGCTGTCCAGTACCCCCTATGGCTGGTCTTCAATGGTTCTCTAACTGATATCTATCCGTGATCAACTCGTTAAAACAAAAAAAATAACCCTTACAAACCAAACTATAGAAGAAAATAGTATTTTCCCATAGTTTATTATTTTCAGTAACAACCGCAGTACTACTATTACTAGTACTACTAATAGTAATATCAGTAGTAGTATTAATCAATAAGCTAACTAGCATGCTTCACTTACCAGTACAATCACATTTTTTCAAAGCAACTGTTTCTGTGAATATACATTCAAAAAAAGGCAGTGATATGAAATAGGATATGATATTTGCACAATTAGTTAGCTAACAAACATTTACATTTTGTTTTTCTCTGTGTGAAATTCCACACCACTTAGTATTATCATTAATTGCGTTCGTTGATTCTCTCTCTCTCTCTGTAGGAGCTTATGATGTGTGTGTGTGTGTCTATGTTCATTGGAATCCTGCAGTTTTTGCTTTGTGCAACCCCAGCTGTTAACTTCCTATTCATCTCTCTCTATATGTATAAATAAATAAACGGTCGTATCATTGTCTAATAATAATAATAATAATATGTGGTTGCTGGGTTGTGATGATACTTCATGGTGGTGATATTTGTTTATTACACTGTATATAAATTAGTACATAGTTTTACTCGATTTCTCTAAAGCAGAATTTCACTTGTTTTTGTAATTCACTGACTGACTGACTGGTGGTTTCAAGGTGGAACTTTGCACAGATGTCCATCACAGTTCCATTTGCCACACACCCTCCATGTACCACACAAACCAACAGAAGACTGACTGTAAAGAGAGATAATAAGCACAAGTGTGTGAGGGGGGGGGCAAAAAGAATAGTTATGCGGAAGAACAATAGAGTTTTATTGGATATGATAATTCAGAATGAGTAAATGCATCTGCTCCAGCCGTCATTGGCTTCCACGATCATCTTGACGACCTCAAACAGTCAGGTAGTCTTCACCTCCAAACGTGGCTGGCTAACGGGCTTAAACTAACTCTTGTGGATTTTGATCGACTGATGACGAGGCCATGTTTCCGTTTGACCACGTCCACCACCACTAGCTGTTTCCTCTCCAACCTGCCCCTCCCGTCGGTCCGTCGAGTAAGAAAGGCGATGGCTAGACAGGTAGGCATGCGTAAGCAACACATATCCTAACCATCCATCTCAACCGATGTAACTGCTTCGCAACTTTGTTGTCGAATGATTTCCCGTCCTGCTCCTCCCCCTTCTTACCCCTTACCTAGCAGCACTCCGCCGACCGACTGATGCCTCACATCAATATTGCTCGCTCACCGTGTATGTTACACCTATCTACCTAACAACACGGGAGATAGAACGCAGGCAACTATGATCAAACAGAGCTAGGTAGCTAGGATGGAGCTTACATCTTCTCTTCATCACCTAATCTTTTCCATTGTTGGCAAGCTCAGACACCCAATTTTCTGCTTCGTGTATTCTGGATGAAATCGCCACCCGGTGTGTAATGTCATTTTCAACATCATCTCAGCGTAACTTCAGCCCATTTCTGCTTTCTTTATATCTGTTGGTCAATAGATTCTTAGTAGGTGTCCACTGTCTGTGTCATAGGGAAATGATTTGAGCAGTTCGTGCCAGTGTTTTAGTATAAGATCAACTCTGACTCTTTTATCAATTCAGTTCTACTTCACTTCTATAAAATGGGAACAACTTTCAGTTTCCTAAACACCTATATAGATTACAGTTTTTGGAACAAGTATTGCTAACTTTTCAGATTTAGCCGTGTTATACGTGTGAATTTTTCACATTCCTCTTTCTTCATCCATCTTTTCCGTTTCTTGTTTCTTTTTACTGTACTAATATGTACATTTATGTAGCTGCCAGTCTAAAAGATTCACGTATCCTGTTCAATTTCGGTGAAGAGCAACCGCTAGAATTTCCACCAGGTGGTGTATATGTTCCTGTAGCTCAGTCGTCAGACGATAGTCAAGTACCTAATAGAAATCCTGGATGGCGTATGAATCAGTATGATGCAACTAATGCTTTGGATGTAGCGCCGGATGGAAGTCAAGTCCAGTCACACTATAATCAAGGTTGGCAAGGATGTCGATCTAATCATGTAAGTGTAACACTTGTGTATTATAAATTTGTACATCTGGTATTTTAACTTCACGTACTTGTGAGCGAGCGTCTAACCCAGAAGTCACTTCTGATTATTATTGTAATGATGTTTGCTTAGCAAAATGTCAGAACTAGGAATAATTAACTAATAGATTCCTTGATGGATATGGTATGTTTAAGGTGTAAACCAGCTCTAGCTATATCTGGTTTTGGTAGTCCTTGAGAGGTGGTAACGGGATATGGCCAGGTGTGGTTGTGATCCCGTCCCTAGAGGTACGTTGGGAGGATGTACCTCTGTCGCTCATGGGTCCCATATATCGAGGTGATGTGGTGTTTTAAATAGACAGAGGACACCTTCGGATTTTTGGCTGAGAGTAAGTTTTGGTGGCTCATCGCCTGAGTATAATCACCCACCCCCTTATGCGATGCAGTTGCCAACTTCACTGGTCATCACTGTAGGATTTTAAAAGTCCAGTTTTTGTATTTATTCATTCCATCTGTGTTTTTTTAATCTTCTAATCTAAACAACCGATGCATCTTTTACTACCTCTAAATTGCAATCGGTCAGTTTTTATTTCAAAATTCTCTTTTACTTATTATTATCATCACTATAAAGAGGTTTCAAATTATCAGCATCACACCTAATTCAGTTGTCATAATCTTTTCATGCATGTTTTTTCTCAGAGACACATTTGTAACAGAAAATCTTCACAGCTTTCATATGTTATTTTTGTAAATATTTCTTGATGTACATCATTATGATGTGTTATCTCCATATTTTCCCGTATGCCTTATTAACATTTCTGTTATCGGACTGATCGCGAGCTGCCTTCGGTTAGATTAACCATTGGAAAACCTGGAGTTGCGCTAAATATATGTGTGTATCGAATTGGCAGAAGTTGGGTTCGAATCATGGCGGTGGGTGTGTACTACTGAAGAGTCCCAAGCCACTAGGTGCAAAAAGAAGTGGCTTTGCAGTACTCTCATGTTTTCCAATGGTTCTCTAACTGACGCCAACTTGTTATCAATCCTGTGACCAATCAAATACCTGCGAACGAACTCTTGACAATTCCAGTTATCAATAGTAAGCGCAAACTGTGTAAGTCGAAAGTCAGAATTTTGGTTGAAAGCAAGCTGCATTTGTGTTCTCGAAATTTTCAGGGCATAATAACGCTTAGTCTAGTGAGACTTTGCACATTTATGATTGTATATATATATATATATGTATATATATATATATATATATATATATATATATATATATATATAGTTAAAACCTGCGTCAAACGAATCAATCCTCGAGTGATTTACCAATGTGTGTAGCTGTCCCTATAATCCCCCAAGGAGGATGTGTTAGACGATAACTGAGTCTGCACTTAGATCAGTGTGTTGAACAATGTTCTATTTTCAAATGTTTGGTTTGCTTATGAGGGGTTATCCCCACCCCACCCCCCCTAGGCATAAGGTTTGTCTCACAGAATATCAAAATTATATGCGTATGAAAGTCGGTGATTTTGCTGCTTGTGACAGCTGACAGTATAACTAGTAATTTCCTGTTGTTGTACTAGTTGGATAATTGATTGTCTCCGTATCCCATTGTAGCCGTGTATAGTCATGAGGTGTATTTATCGAGACCAACTGACTGACATTTCATGCAAATCTTGACAGGAAGATAGACTGTCTAACGATGGTGATCAGAGGTCATATACAGACACATGTAAACTTAGTTAATCTCATGTCTAGTTTGCCGTTTATCATCCACACCTGTAATTTAAAACTGATTAGTATTCGCGTTATATTATCGTGAATTGTGTAATGTATGTTCGTTTCACATCTTGAAGGAAGGACATCTGGGTTTCATTCGTCGTAGAGATCATATGTGAGTGTTGATCCATAGTCCAAAGCTAGTCCGGAACTAACAGATTTTTGTAACTCATGTCAGTTTTTGAAGTTCAGCCTAAAGCCAATCAATCAATAATAATAATTTTTGTATCCTCATAGTTGATATTATTAATATTATCTCAACACCTACCCTGCTGTTGTTATCAAATGTCAGTTTAGGCAGGGGGGAGGGCAAACTATCCTGTGTACACCTGCGCAGTCGTAGTAACGCGATTGTATCGCTAATCTTATATTCCTGTTGAGTCAGTCTCACTCTCCACTGACGTATACGACTGATATGATATACCAGTTAGTTCGGCTGTTTAGTCCTTCTTACTATGTGTTATTGTCTGCTTCCTATAATAAAATATTTAATATCTCTTTGATCATGGGTGCCTGCGTTCTATCTCCCGTGTTAGGTAGGTAGGTAGGTGTAACAGACACGGTGAGCGAGCAATATTGAGGTGGGACATCGGTTGGTCGAGTGCTGCTGGGTAAGGTGTAAGGATGAGGAGGAGAAATCAATCGACAACGAGGTTGTGAAGCAGTTACATCGGTTGAGATGGATGGTTAGGACATGTGTTGCTCACGCATGCTTAGCCATCGCCTTCCTTACTCGACCGACCGAGGGGCAGGGCGATGTTAGCTGACTGACATAGGATGGATCGATGGATGAGGTTGGAGAGGAGTTCGCTAGTGGTGGTGGTCAAAGTAGAACATGGCTTCATCATCAGTCAGTGAAATCCACAAGAGGTAGTTTAAGCCAGCCACGTCGGAAGGTGCAGATTGCCTGCCTGTTTGGGATCCTCTAGATGATGGTAGAAACCAATGAAGGCTGGAAACAATTGGTGATATGGCTGGCGCTGGTGCAGATGCATTCACTCTTTGTGATTTATCATATCCAATAAAACTCTACTGTTCTTCCGTAGTACTATTCTTTTCGCCTCACTCACACTTCTGTTTATTATCTCTCTCTCTCTCTTTTTGAATCTCTCTTTACTGTCTTCTGCTGGTTTGTGTGGTAGGTGTAGGGAGTGTGGTAACTGGAACTGTTGCACGCACATGTGTGCAAAGTTCCATGTTGAAACCAGTCATAATATATGTACTGTCTGTCAGTCATAACATCACTTTGCCAGTAATCGATGTGTATTTGTTGCTCACACACACACACACACACGACATATATAACTAAGTAATGTTGTTCTAAGTACATGGAGTGTTTTGTAAAAGCAGACTAGTAGTCTAGGCACTCATTAAACTTTAACTGTATATGTGTGCATGTGTATGCGGCGCATATCGTCGTCGCAGTTGTAGTAGGGTAAGCAGTAGGAAAAATAGTTTCTTTTTGTAAGTGTTGTTAATGCAGATACAATAAAATCTTTTGACTACTAATTGTGTAAGCAGGAGGAGAGATGAAATTCTCACTTGTTTTTGTTTTATAATTAAAGCGACTAGCTAGCTCTCTGCCATTGTATGTGCGTGTGTGCGTGCATATCATACTTGTTAGCTTGTTTTTTGTCTCTCTTTTTATACTGTGTGCAAAACTATTTCTTTTATAGTCTGTTAAAAAAGAAAACAACTGCAGATACCATACCGCATCCCTCGATCCTTGTTGTTCACTAGGTTTGGTATGTATTTATCGTGTGTAGAGTAGAACTGTGCAGAGCGTCTGTTATTCCTGTCTTTCATCACCCCCGCCTCCCTCTTTCTCTCTCTTGTTATCATCACCCTATTGCATAATTCCAGTTATCTATCTATTTCACCTGTGGTGGACTGGATTATGCGTCAGACTATGCTATGCATTGGTAGTGGGTAAGTGAGAAGACAGGAATCACTGCACTGACCTGGATTTCGCCTGTGCATGATTTATGTCGTTGAATGTCACACAAACTGGAAGACTTTCAGGCAGGCAGGCGAAAACTGGCAACAGACTGGCTGAGGAGGTCGGCTGGCAGTGAAGACAGGACTGACTACATCCAGGTGATGTACATAGAGAAGGTGGAGACGGAGGTGATGAAGATAACCAACCACCACCACTACCAACGCAACAACAAGAAACGACAACAACCAGCAGCATCAATCACCATGAATGGGAGAAAGAGGTCACTTCCTGCCTTCACTATCTTATCTAGCCTAGGCTGCAGCATCGTTTAGATGATATTCCTATGCTAAAGTGTGAAATTTTTTATCACATGTGACAAAAAGATATCCTCTGTAACACATTTTTATACAATTTTATGCCCTTTTTTCAAATATATATATGTATTTCACACCCAAAAGCGCCTCTCCCGTGTGATTGGTGCGTTCAGCGTCATTTGCTGATCTGTAGTTAGTTAGTTAGTTAGTGGTGCCTAAAGAAGTCTAACTTTGCCTTTTCCACTGCTATTTCTGTCGGTTGCACACGTGTGTGTTAGTGTTAAATGTCTACCGCCCCTTTTTTTCTCTCCTCCTCCTCCTCAGGGTATTCGTGGACTTGGCCGATTCTACTTTGAAGTTACGCCGATTGAATCCACTGGGCTTTGGCGTTTTGGTTGGTCAACAGACGAAGGCAATCTAATTATTGGCACAGATAATAATGGTTTCGGTTATGGTGCTGATAACGAGGGTTTCGGTTTGAATGGACAACAAGGCAAACGGATACATGGCGATGAAATTGAAAACTATGGTGAAGTAGGTCACATTTTGATGATCGCTATTTTTATATTTCAGAATAGTTGTCACCCTTCTCTCTGTGTTTTTTTTTCTTCTCCTTCTTGTAATGGACTGTTTGTGGTTTTGAAAAATGTTTTATGTGCTATTTGTTATATATAGTTGTGAACTTTTTGGCTAGAAGTCATTCCAGCCTCCTTTTTCCCTTTGGAAGATAAAAAAGAAATAGCAGGTAATCATCTTGCGTAACAGGTTTTCGTGGAATGCATCGTGATTTTTTTGTGTGGGGGCACGCGCTAGTCTAATAACTTATGTGTTGTAATGCAATTTACCAATGTCAGTGCTGGTTCTAAAGCAATTATCCTAGTAATTTGAGTCATCTTCTCTTTCACCACCCTCCTCTTCTCTCTTCTGTTAGTTTCCAGGTATCCTCCGTTGAAAGCCATTCCTTGTCTTGTCTCTTCTTTCTTCCTGAAACAGTTGTACACGTCGCCTTGAACATCACTATCAGAGAGTTTCAATGTTCTTCCACGCAGGTTTGTTTTCTCAGTGATACCACGTAGAGTGTCTCCGACTTTGCTCTGATCTGATCTGTAATGAAGGCATCCCTTCAATTTCTGAGTGTTGAACTTGAATTGGGGCCTGTCTCAATTTGTTTTGAGGGATTTAAGCTTCACCCTGAAGGTTCCTTGAACTAGAGATGATGGTCTCAGTGAGCCCACATATGCTCCCCTTCTCGGCTTTGTGTCCAGCAGGCTGCGTCTCTACTTCCTTGAGCAACATTGAAGATGAAGTCTCTCTGGTCTGTGGTGTGTCCATCAGGCGAAATCCATGTTGCTTTGTGTATATCCTTGTGCTTGTACACACTACCTCCAATCACCAAATGATTGAAAGCACAGAAGTCTGTGAAAAGTTCTCCGTTCTCATTCATTCCGCCAAGTGTGGGAGCCTCTCGAAACATGATGAGTTCTCTTCCTGTATTATCTGCTCCCAGCTCGGCGTTCATATTGCCCATAAGGATTTTGATGTCACCATTCGGGATGTTGTCCATTATTGTTTGTAGTTGCCTATTAAAATCTTTCTTCTCTCGTTCCTCGTTGTTTGTAGCACTGTGCGTAGCATTGGATAATTGTAACCCTCCTTCCTTCATTTTGAGTTGAATCTTGTTGTCATAATCCTGTATGAGGAGTTTGGCTGCCGTTGGTGAAATCATGATAGCCACTCACTCCCTCAGTGTGCTCGTGGTTGTCCTCAGCGTGGGTGACCAGACCGGAGTAGATTACTGATACTCCAGTTGACAATTTTGATAATCCACATCCATTCCATCTGCTCTCGCAGATACTGAGCACTTGTATACCATACCTTCTCATTTCTTTGGCCATTTGAGTAGCTTTCCCCACCGGCTTCGTACACTGTACATGATTATTACACGTTTCCATTCTTATTCTTGCTTTCTTGTTCGTTGGGTCTTTTGTAGCAGTTTGATTGATTTTGTGGGGTAAGGTCTCCAGTCCCAAGTCAAAACCATCCTTCTTTTCCTGGGCTTGGAAGTGGTTAGAAAACTAGCGAGCTAGTAAACCAGTTCAGGTGGGTCGTCGGTGTTAGGGCGACATTGGAGGAGCAGATGAGAGATTATGGCTATTCATGGGCGCTAAGCCGAAGAGGAGGACATCTGAAAATCCAAGAAAGTGGAGATATGTGTTGCTGAATTCCTATGCTCCACTCTGAGCCCAAGGGATCAATAATAATAATGATAATATAAAGCAATAATATGCGAAAAGTTATTTTTGCATTTCTCTAGATTCTGGAGAGATCTTTTTTCTCCCCGGAAAATAACCATAAATCATTTAGTGAACTCTTGGCACTGGTCTGTAGCTGAAAAATCTATAAAAATTTTGTTGGTTCGTTTTTATCTTAACTTCTCACCCACCCACTCACTCACTCACCGTCCCGTGTCCGCTACCCATTCACCCTTTCATTTTTCTTTTTGCCTTTCTGCTCTTAAGTAAACAAGAGACATATTCAATATTTCTTGGACTTATTTGAATTCTGAGTTGTATATGAATGCTACTCCGATTACCGCTGGTCTCTTTCAGAAGCAGAGAGACAGAGAGAGATAAAAGGAATTAATTATATGTTAAATTATGCACTTGCCTAGATTTTTTCCGGTTTTCCTTTTCGGTTTTTCTATTCCTTTGTCAATAATTCCCTAATCTTTAGGATATATACTTTTACCATGAAAAAAAGAATAACTATTGTCGTTCTATTTTTTTGTTGCTAAATTTCCACTTTAATAATTTTCTGTCTTTTGGAAATCGGAGAAAAAAACTATCGATTTTTTCAAGTACTTCAGGCAATAACGTGAGCAGTTGTACACTAGCTCTATATATTATTATTATTATTATTATTATTATTATTATTATTATTATTATTATTGTTTCCTTTAATTCCCAGAGGAACATAGGGCTTCAGCCGTGCGTCTCCATTGCGTTTGCTTCTCTGCTAGAGTCTTTATCTTGTTCTAAGTCGGCCCACACGTTTTCATCTCCTCTTCACATGACCTCCTCCAAGTCACCCTAACACTGACGACCAACTCGCTGATTCCCTTTCGGGTTCCACTCGAGCAATGGCTTGTCTAGTGATGTCACTTGATAGTTTGTTTCCTCAGAGTATGTCCAATCCATCTCCATTTCTTCCTACCTATCTGTTTCGCAATCGGTTCCTGGTTGGTTCGCTCATTGCCAGAGATCCCACCCTGTTGCTGATCTTTTCTGGCCGGCCATCTGATCTTGAGTGATATTGAGCGAAGACAACTGTTAATGAAGGTCTGTAGTTTGTTTGAGATGCTCTTTATGACGCGCCGTGCAAGTCTCTGATCCGTATAGTAGCACTGACTGACTTCACATTGGAGTTGCAAATCCGGATCTTATTTTGATTTTCAAGCTGAGTGCTGTTGACCTCCACACAGCCTTGAGAGTAGTGAAAGCTTGCATGTATATATATATATATATGCTAGTTGTAAATTTGTATCGACCCACATGGTTAAGTCGCATGTCACTGATGCCAAGCCATCGTCTTCTTCGTAGAACCATGTCAACTGACATAGAATTAGGTTCCAAGAGGTGGGGGTATGAGTCAGTGTAAAACAATGACATCAACTAACCGCATGTGAAGCCTCTGGCCGTCGTTAGTGGTGGTGGTGGTGGTGAATTCAAGCCATGTAGTGAGGAGGAAGTATAGACTATCTCATTCTGAGGTCTCCAAAGTGCTGCTAAAAATCACTATTTGGAGAGTGTTGGTAAGATGATGACTAGAAATTGTCCTTAATTTATTGCTCAGATGAATTCACTCTTGTTGGTCTTCTGTACGCATTATAAATCTTTGAACGGCGGAGGGGGTGTTTGTGTGTGTAAGATTAATAAGACTAGTAAACAGGGGAGATAAATTGAAGTAAATCAATAAAAAAGGGGATCATGTGAAATAATACCGGGAAGTGTTCAAAGTGAGAGAATAAGAATAACAATACCAATAAATATATAAGTAAGGATACATCGTCAACCAGGTCCACAAGTGTGTAATCCCATTGGGAAATGACGAGTGAGTCGTGTCTGCATGCGTGATATGGAGGCGAGGGTGTGATTTAGAGGGGAAAAATGAGAGATTATGGACAATCTTAGGGTTGTTGAAGCCGCCCTATGTTCCACTCCGAACCAAAAGGGAACAACAGTAATAATATAAGGATACATAGATTAATTAAACAAAGCGACAAAGAAATAAGTACTTTTATCCCTCTTTCCCATCCTGAAGCCAAGGTAGCGAGATAAAAATATTGGGTCTGTACCTACTGCTTCTGTCTACAAAAAGTCTTGACTTCATTTCATGAACAATTATCAAGCACTTGGTTGTTTTTAGAAGTTTGAAAAGAGAATAGGAAACCTGGCATGTAGAATAGAACATTTTACACGTTTCCTTTCGCCTTCAATGACACCATGTTCAAATTTGCTATCGTATCCATGTGTGTGTGTGTGTGGTGATAGCATTATGGACCTATCTTGCTCTCTACACAAGAGCAGTTACTGATGGATTTATTTACTGACCTTCCACTTCACATACAAATAACCTTCATTTTCTGCGTACCTCTGTCAACTCCTGATCCTATGCTAAATGGTGTATCTCTGTGGTGAGATTGTCTGTGATTGTATTTGGGGCTGTCAAACTGTAGCGGGTAAATGATTGTGCATACAGGTGAAATGGAAATCTAGGCTGCAACAGGATTCAAACTAGCCAACGACCTCTTCGTATAGTAGCTAAATTAAAAGGAGAAAGGTAGGGGTTTTTTAATTTTAATCCTGAGAAGAGCATCTGGGCTAATCTTGAGTTAGCGAATGCCTAACCCGTCAGTCAGTATGATTATACACGGACTGACAGATTGACTGCTTTCAACATACAACTTTGCACAGATGTCTGCCATTTCGAGTTGCCACACTCCCTTCACGTACCACACAAACCAACAGAAGACAGTAAACAGAGATTCAAAACAGAGAGAGATAATAAACAAAAATATGAATGAGGCAAAAAGAATAGTAATATGGAAGAACATTAGATACAAAGAGTCAATGCATCTGCAGCAGCGCCAGTCATCACCGAGAACGATTTTCAGCCAGTCATATCACCAATTGTCTCCAGCCTTCATTGGTTTTTACCATCGTCTCGAGGACCCCAACCAGTCAGGCAGTCTACACCTCCCTACGTGACTCGCTGGCTGGCTAACTGGCTTAAACTAACTCTTGTGGATTTCATTGACTGATGATGAAGCCATGTTTTCGTTTGACCAACACCACGATCACTAGCTACCTCCTATCCAACCTCATCCATCGATCCATCCTATGTCAGTCAGCTAACATCGCCCCACCCCTCTCCGCCCGTCGGTCTGTCGAATAAGGAAGGCGATGTCTAAGCAGGCAGACAGACATGCGTGACCAACACATATCCTAACCATCCATCTCAACCTGTATAACTGCTTCACAACCTCGTTGTCGATTGATTTCCCCTCCTCCTCCTCCTTCTTCCTAACCTAACAGCACTCGGCCGACTGATGGATGCCTCACCTCAATATTGCTGGCTCACCCTGTTTGTTACACCCACCACCACCTACCTAGCAACACGGAACATAGAACGTGGACAGTTATGGTCAATGACAGCTAGGTAGGCAGCTCGCTAGCTGGTCTGGTTGTGTTGATATCTTCCACTTTCAATGTCCATGTCTCACAGCCAACCGGATATCAGTCTACTAAGCACCCCAGAGCCAGAGCTGGCAGTGGAGTGAACTGAGTTGGCCGAAAAGTGCCAAACCAGCCTTCTGTATCCGCATATGGCTGAAATTTCTTCAGCGAGGCGATTTACCCACTGGTGTTATCTAGGCTGTTCAACACGCTCTTCCACTTCACTCCCTATCATCACATGGACAGTCAGCTAGCTAGTTAGTCATTGTAGTGTAATTATCTCAAGGTTGTTAGCCGTCAGTTAGCTCTCTCACTCTTATCTTATTCGGTAGACCATCAGACTGCAGTGAATAGTTCATTCGTAGGCTGATTGTTCCAATCAAGTGTATGCTTAATATTTGTTCACCAGTAGTAGTTAGGCTTTACCCGTATTGCAAGCAATGCAATACATTTCTTTCTTTTTTAACGCTGAATTAATCGAGTAGATTATAATCTAAGCGCGTACACAACACGTCGTCGAATATAGTTTTAACCAAACTGTTGTTGTTATTTTATTGTTGTGATTGTTATTGTAGATTTTGAAAGAACATTCTGGAGTCTGTTATATTACTACTATACTATTACCATTACCCCAGTGATTGTTAGTTAGTTATTAGTTACTTTACTTGACTGGTACTCTATATTTACCAAATACACACCCCCACCCCCGATGTATGTATATATACACATATTTGGTCACTTAGACATTCTACTTAACTTTTTTATTTACTGCTTGTTGGGTAAACTTTGTAATACTTTAGTAATTAATTCTCGAGAGATTATTTTTGTTTTCTCTTAAAACAAAGCTGGAAAAACTAAAAACCCAACAGATGTGTGTGTGCGTTATGTAAATAAATAAATAAATAGGTGAATATGCCCTCGGTGTTTGTTTGTTTGTTGTCTGTGTATGTTGTTACCCGTGTTTAGATTTGTTTCTCTGTGTGCTCGTGCTCTTGCATATAGCGCTTTTGTCGGCTTTTGTCCAGTATTAGTAGTAGTAGTAATAAATCTGGCTTTTCTCTCTTTCCAGTTTGTTGACTTTAGTACTAGCCTACTAAATAATAATATTATTATTATTATTTCACATTTCATATGATTTTAAGTCTACTGAGAGTGTGTGTGTATTTGTGAGTATCTGCGTCGTCGTGCCTTTTGTTTATATATATTTACCTTAGAAGGTGTCTTGTTTTCATAATTCTCTCGGCTTAGTTTGTCTTGTTATAATCTCTCACTCTCTTTTTTTCGCTTTAAAAGAAAAGATTGTGGTGTTTTACCAGTTTTACAAAATGTGGAGACAGGGGGGAGAGAGAGAGAACGACTTTTCATTCCTAATCTCTCTCAATCTCTTTTCTTTAAAGTGGACAGTGTGCTTTTGTTAACGTTTAATACTTATGCCATTATACTCTATCGTGGTTAACGGTGGCATCGGTGTAGGTAGGAAGGAGCCTTGCCAACTACGCACGTATGTTCAGGGGTTCGATTCTCGGCTGATTCACTCCTAAACTCCAACTTAGCCAATCGGTAGTAAGCTGACGGCCGGTAATCAGAGGGAAGGTTGGGCATGAAAATAAAATCACTGCTACTGAAGCTCTATGCTCCTTTGGGAAACGAGAATAATAATAACTCGTTGTTAAGGGCAACTTTTGAATTTTTCCCAGGAATACACTTTTCACAAAATGTTTGTAAAATCTCATTGAAATTGAAAGTGAGTAATTCCAACGTTTCCCGTGTTCGACAGACTTGTCCCAAACGTCTTCACGTAAATTAATCAAAATTTAAATAACGAACGCATGCGCATTTGCATAAAGGGACATATCTTGTCCAATCAAATGAGTCATGAAACAGACATCAAAATATAATAAACAAACAAAAACTGCATGAACTGTGATCAAAATTTGACCTCAGACATCTTACAAATATATTAGTCTACTTTTGTTAAACACTGTAAACAGTATGTACTTTTACGTCAGATTTTTAGTGATTACCTTCGACTAAAAGTTCATGGCCGTAGATAACTGATTATGAAAAAATATGTGTTAATGCGGCATACAATGGTGTGTGTGGGTAAACAGTTGTAAAACATTTGTTAGCCTCTCCATAAGAAGATATAGACAATCGGGAATTGAGACCAACTATGATTAATTACTGATACATATCCATTTTTATTTACTAATCAACACTTGCCATGCATCAGCCAACACACATCACACCTTCACGTCTGTTCAAACTGTTGAGATTCACCCATATATGTAGGGCTTCCGCAGTCAGTCTTTCTTTATACGAACCAAAACCTTTCTGTAGAACCTTATTCCTATCAAGTCGATTTTGTGTCCTGTTTCTATCGAGTGCATGGTAATCACAGATCTGTTTTTTAGCTTCTTTTAGTCTGCAAAGGTCTTTGGAACCACCTTTATACTCTTTCACTCTTATATTTACCTGTCTGGAAGTTTCTCCTACATATACGGCGTCACAGTCCCCAACAATTGATCTTCCATTTTATCCTTAACCTTCACCTGTGATAAGCGTAAGATAGTTAGTTGCACGAAAATACACTCTTATTTCATGATGAAAAGTACACTCAGTTCAAAGTGTTTAACAAAATTAGACTAATATTTGTAAGAAGTCTGAGGTCTAATTTTGATTACAGTTCATGCAATTTGGTTTGTTTATTATTTCTTGATGCTTGTTTCATGACTCGTATTGTAACACTAGAAGGCAAGACACGGAAGCCAAAGTATGTTTTCCATTAATCGAACTACTATGTATATATGTGCAGTTTATATATTTGTTAACCAATCACTGAGCCAGCATGTGATTTCGGTTTACGTCAAACAACATGAAATAGAATGACCAAGTATACATAGTATTCTTTTGTTAATGCGCAGTATATAACCGTGGGAAATGTAATCTGTCTCTAACATCAAATAGACTGTTCAAATAGATTATATTGTATTCTGTTGCTAATGTCGAATTGAACTGTGGGAACATGTGAGAATAACATTCCGTTAGTAGACATTGTCTGTATCACACCACTACAATATGATTGGACAAAGTTTTTAAAAACAAAAGATGTCCTTTTTATATATAAACCTCTGTTATGTTAATTTCGATTAATTTCCCTGAAGAAGTTCGGACTAGTTTGCCAAACACACAGGAAACGAAATTACAGTTGAAGAGTTACAATAAAGGATTGAGCGCAGAAATACTTACTTTTTCAATTAGATCCTCATCTCAATCTGACTCTACTCTAATCTCCACACACATGTATAGCATTTTTCTATGATACAATACACAACAGTTTACCAACCAATTGGCACTGATATGCTGGTTAATAACAATTAATCAATATCAACTTGTCATGGGGCTTGATGGCAATAACCAAGATAGATAATTCGAGCAATTAAAGGGTAGAAATGATTACAACTATAATAGCATGTAATTAAAGATGAGGAAGTGAGAAAAATAATTTGGACAATTATAATTTCAATTTACTAATCATCAGTTAGAGAGAACCATTGGAAAACCTGCAGGCAGTACTGGACAGCTGTTTCGTCCTAGTTCGGAACTCCTCAGGAGTACGTACACACCGGTGGTGTTTCGAACCCAGGACCTCCGGGTTACACGGCGAGCTAGCTTGTAGACTATTAAACAGTCACTGGGGCACGATCCAATGACCAGTCCATGAATTCTAACTTTTGCCAATTCACGACATAACCCGACCACTTCTCAATGTCTTCTGCGATGAGTAACTGTCCTCATCTTCCACCTGCTGTACCCCGGCGGGTGCGTACTGATGAGGAATCCCAAACTAGGCCGACGAGACAGCTGCCCAGTACTTGGAAATACCAATGATTCTAATTTAATAAAAATGTTGTAGGTTGTTGTATATTATAGAGTAGAGCCAAAGTGAGATGAAGATCTTATTGAAAAGCAAATATTTCCGTGCTCAATCCAATCCCTTTGCTTTATAAATATCTAAATGGGGATTGTTTTTTCCTTCCATTTAAGTTACATAGTAAGCATAAAAATCTAATAGTAAATACAATAACAAATAAATGCAGATAAGGTAAGGCCAGTGTCTCAACCGACTTCTTCTTTTGAATACATAAGTTAGGCTTCCTAATGAAGGATTTCAGCTGCCTAAGTGATATGTGTAACAGATGAACACTTGAAGTAAAATGAAGATTAGTTGGTATGCGGTAGATGACTTTGAAAGCCACCTCGCTGACATCAATTTGGTGTTCTGTATCTACGAGATGAGACAGTTATAGAACTATGAATGGTTGTTGTTCCTACCTTACTTAACCACTGTGCAGGATGGTGTTCAGAAATTCGACGATAAAAACACCTGATTGTACGACGTATGCAACTATAACTGGTTCATTCCACAGGAGGAGCAGTCCAATTGTGATAGATACACATAGAAGAGACGAAGTTAGGTGGTTTTGAAGAGACAGCATAATTCAGCAGCAGCAGCAGCACTGAATGATCTATTTGCCGCCACATTCCTTCGGCGTTGTGTTAATGTCTCAGCGATGCTACCATCGATGAGGAACTGAAGTTGTAGGAACGAGGCCTTCCTTTTCTTGGAAGTGTTACTATTATGACCTGCCTTGACCTTTGGTAATAACAACAATAGATTTGTCAGATCAGAAACATTGAATGGATTTTGCACTATTGACGATGATGTTGAGAGTCAAATACCCCCCAACATACTGACTATTGGCAAATGGTTCTTGACATCTCAAGGACCTCAGTGAGAAATAGTTTATACCTCCCTACATGGTTCAAGTGAACCAACAGTCAGAGATTTCATGGAGATATGTCAACTTTTGGTTCGCCCCCTCCCCCACACACACAACTCTTTTCGAATCGAATTCACTGCCAGTTGACCCATTGGTCTATGATGAAGGCGATACATTCTCCCATCCATAGTTTTGGAATCACTCTGAACCCTAACTTACTGTTTGCTCCTAAAGTGATATGTTTTTTCTTAAAGTCAGTCTGAAAGAAGAATATTCTTTTCAGTAATTCCTCTTCTTCAGGCTCTTACAATTATAAGATATAATATTTATTGTTGTCATTACAATAATGGCCAGTTATTGCGATGAATATATTTTTCATGTGGAGTAACAGGCTAGTTACGGGGTGACAAAATAAATAGTCGTATTTTGTGTGATAAACGTGCTGTGGGCTGAATTCAGTTATACAAAAAATATTATGAAATGGGAGACGATGAGGATGGTGATTAGTCATAATAGATTCATACCATGTGCGGTAGGGAAATAATATTGACAAGTTAGTTCAAGGTTACAACAATAGGTGGTGTCAGGTGAGTGAGTGGCTAGTACAAAGTGGTATGTATTGAAAAGAGACAGTAAAACTGAAATAACCAATATGTGAAACAGATGGTGGCATAATAAGTCCGGATAGTATAAGTGGATTATTCGATATTATTGAGAGAATGTTTGAATGAATAATAATAATAATGATAATAGTATTAATAGGCAAAGCGAAAGAGAAAAAAATCCAAGAGGGATAAGGGGGAAAAAGCACTCTTGCGTGAGAAGAAGAATCATTAATCTATGTTTGGCCACGGTAGGAACAACGTCTGAACGTGTGGATACAAAGTTCCGGTTAGTTGATCTTATTGCAACAGCTTCAGCTAATGTGTGTAGGAGACTTAAGCGAATTGTACGTGAAAGCGACTTCGGAATTTGGTTATATAACCCTGAAGGCTGTGTTGGCGTCGATGTGATGTCCGTCTGGTAAATGTTCTCGAACCCGTAGACGAACCTGCCTAATCGTTACACTCTTTATATATGTATAAATATACCCTTTTTAACCTTCCTTACAACTTCACTGTTGTTACTTTTTTCCCGCTTCTTACTCTCGTGTTCTTCTGTAGGCATTCACCAAAGACGATGTGATCGGTTGCTTTTTGGATACAATTGAGCATACAATTAAATGGTCGAAAAATGGCTTGGAATTCGGTGATGCATACAGAATTCCACCGGAATTAGTACATCCTAAGAATTTAATGGCATTTTATCCAACTGTTTCCCTGTTGAATTCCACTGTGGAGTTGAATTTCGGCGACAAACCGTTCAAATATTATCCTGGGGTAAGTTTCCTCTTTTCTTCTCTTTTTTTTGAAAAAAAATATTCAATGCATTCACTTCTCTGTCTTGCTACTTCATACAGCTCTCTCCACCTAGCAGATCTCAAGTAGATAGAAACTTCGTGTTGCCCTACTCCTGACATCATTGAACGCCGACTAGATTGTATCGCACAACTCTGTATGGGTGGGTACTACTGTAACGACAGAAGACAAGGGTCAAGCAGCAGATCGTTTATTTAGAAAATCAAGAGACGTTTATTTATTTTTATGTTGTTGTTTTCTTGCTGAAGGTTATTCTGTCATCTCTTTGTGACCGTTTCTTAGATAGTCAGGCCATATATCTGCGACTCATATTTGCACACGTCAAGTCCGCTGTGATTGGTTGGCGAGTTCCTCAAAGTTAAGCTTTGGTATTGTTTTTTCTCCTGACCCTGATTCGGGACGTAGACATTGACGTCAATTGCTGTCCACAATGTGGCTTGCACCACACTACTACTTCTACACGGGAAAAACACATGGTTTAGCGGGTGGAAGCGGATGCATCGAGGTTGATGCAGTTGCAGTTCCTGAAGACATCCTGTTAATGTCAGGGGGAATTAAATTTCCAATCATTTTTGCTCCACTATGTTTACGTGTGCGCGCCTATATCCATGTTCTCAAATGGTTTGGATTCAACCGTGAAAATTTATACTGGCTTCATATAATTTCATTCAGTTTTATCGTAAAATAATGCAAGACGAAAAGCTTCAGTGGAATTTTGAATTTAAAAATCGAATAGCAATTGCTGTAACACAAATGTATATTATTCAGAGCTGTTTGTAAGACTTTCCTATCTCGAAGCTTATCTGATACAGCCTAGACACTATTTTTCGAAAACTACTCACCGATAAAAAAAGAATCACTATGTTTATTATGATTATCATTATTCCCTTGGGTTCCGAGTGGAATTTAGAGCTTCACCAGCACATCTCAACTATCTTCTAGTTTCGACTGTCCTATTCAGCTGATCCTGCAGTTACCCATAATCCCTCATCTCCTCCTCCAACTCACACGATCTCCTACATGTCACCCTCGGACCCACGTCGCATTGGGATTCCACTCGATGGATGGTCTGCATTGAGCACCATGTCATTCGACAGTGTCCTTCCTCAACGTATGCCCTATCAATCTATCTCCATTTCCTCCTACATATTTGTTGAGCAATCGGCTCTTCGTTGGTTCATTCATTGCCATAGTTTCACATTGCTGATTCTTCCTGATCGGCTGGCCATTTTATCTTCAATATGGAGCCAGAGAGCGAAGTTGACAGCTGTTGATGAAAGTCTGCAATTGGCTGTTGGAAATGCTTTTCGTGAGGCATGCGTCGTGCAAGTTTCTCCCTCAAATAGAAGCACTGACTGACTGATTTCACCGCCATTTGTGTTGGAAATCCGAATGTTGTTCTCTGTGCTACTGAGTAATTGCGGACGATTTCCTAACTGATTTCAGATTGACGAAAGTGTATCTTGCCTTTCCCATTCTGGCTGGCTGGTGGTTTTCACATCTTCATCCGTTCCGACTACTGCATGTGGTTGAAACGATGCTGCAGCCGAGGGTAGATAAGATAAGTGAAGGAAGGAAGGAAGTGACCTCTTTCAACCTCTTTCTCCCGTTGATGGTGATTAGTGCTGGTTTTTGTTGTTGCTGTGCCTGTTACTTTTGGTGGCAGTGATGGTTGGTCAGCTGGTTATCTTCATCACCTCCACTACCCTACCTTCTCTGCGCCCATCACTTGGATAGAGTCAGTCCTGTCTTCTCTGCCAGCCAGCCAGTTTGTCTCCAGTTTCCTCCTGCCTGCAAGTCTTCCAGTCTGTGTTTGTGTTTTTGTGTGACATTCAACGGCATAAATCATCCACACGCAAATTCCAGATCTTCTTTAGTCTTGTTATATCGGTCAGTGCAACGTATTCCCTCGTGTCTTCTCACACTCCCCACAGTATCAGATAGGGTTTACTTAACTAGCATAGTTCTCTTCTTAGCAGACCGACCACTTACTTACCACTGATGATCACCTATCTGCCTCTTCATCAACCTGTGCAAACAACCAACCAACTGGTCATGAGTTTTAGCTGTTATCATTGTTGTTGCTGCTTTTTCTTCTGTTTCCCTTCTCAAGACAGTGGTCACCACCATCACGATAATAATAAAAAATTTTACTTCACTCTTGTAACAACTTATGACGCTTAATATTTATTATTTTCCTCTCCTGATGATATTTGGTTGGCTGTTCAATGTCTATGTCCCAAAACTAGTTCAGCCTAACTAACCCCATATGCCAAATGATACTAATACTTCAGCTGCCTTTTTTATCAGATTAACAAGGTTTGCATGTTTTATGTATCAGCATGTCTGTAAGTGTGTGTATGTGTGTTAGTGAATTCATAAAATTGATCTAGACAACGATTTAGTAGTTTCGTGCATATCTTGCCTTTCATCTCTCTACACTCTACCCTCTACTACTACAACTAGTTCAGTGTTTAGTAGCAATACTCCTCGTCAAGTGAAAGAGTATAATAAAATAACTCTGCCATGCATGTTTGTTGCAAGGTTGAGGGTAGTTAAAATTAGCTAGGTCATATTTTAATGTGTGTGTGTGAGTGTGTCACAAGCCTTTTACTCAAGTAAGTGTTCATTAATTAAGAGGGTGAGAAATGATCAAGCTTACGGTGTAAAAAGCAATGGCTGTGATTGTTTTTTTCTAACCGACTTTATAAAGGACATGCTGTTGTTGTTGTTTCAAGCCCTTCAAAATATATGGGATTACTGGCGAACTGATCTTTGGATCGATTTATTCTACATTTCGGTTGATTTCGATCCGATTGTTATTTGTTTTTTTAAAATTCCGATAGTAACCCAAGTCCTTACTGTATTCCATCAAATGTGTGTGTGTGTCGGCTGGTAGGTTTCAATGTCCAGGTAGGAAAGTCCGTTTAAATCCAGTTTGTTTTGATATGTCTTTTAGTTATTCGAAAAGTGTGTGGGGTGTCAACACCACTAACTCCGGTCAGTGGAACAGCTTAGCAGCATATATGCAATATACAATGAACTATTGATTAGAAATAGTGTAGTGACTCGGGTGATTCTAAGCTCCAAAGCAGCCCAAAACGAAGCTACCTAGTGAAGGTGCATTAATGACCTTGTGGGCAACCAATCAGATGACTCCGTAGTATATAGGCGGAATTATAGGTGCTGTACACAAACTACATAGCAGATTTTATCCAAATTTTAAACATTGCATTACTTGTATATAGACGTTTATTTCAAATTACGCACCTCTACTTTTACACGCATCTGATTGGTTGATAGAGATCTGTCAAGGTCTTTATTAGGTGGTTTTGTTTTGGCCTGCTCTACCTACCTACCTACCTTGCTTTAGTTGGTAAAATATTTGTCCCTTACTATATCCTTGTTGACTGCATACTGTACGAATTTCAAAAATAGTGTAACCATTTACAACTTTTTTGATAGTTGACAGTATAAGATATGTTACTAGGCTAGGCCCTTAAAAATCTCCAGCTCACTCATCCATACCACTGTAACCGCATCGCAGGACTTTGGTTCTAACTTCTCAGATGTGATATAAAATGTTTGCAGTTTTGTTTGTTGTTGTTCCCTTGGGTTCCTAGTGTAACATAGGGCTTCTGCTGTACTTTTCACCTGCATCCATGTTAGTCCATACTGTTTCAACTCCTCTTCACACGATCTCCTCCATGTCACCCTTGGACGTCCCACTAGCCGCTTCCCTTTCGGGTTCCACTCGAGCATTGGCCTGACGCGCGATGTCACCCAGCGGCCTCCTCAGTGAGTGTCCAATCCATCTCCACTTTCTCCCGCATATTCTTCGGGCGATTGGTTCTTGTTTTGTTTGTTCCCATAGTTTCTTGTTGGTGATTCTTTCCGGTGGCCATCTGATCAGTATAGAGCGAAGACAGCTGTTGATAAAGGTCTGCAACCTGTTGGAAATATTCTTGGTGACCTGCAGTTTTGTTTACTTTGTCACAATTATAATAATGCATATAAGGTGATCAATGAAAAGTGTTCACAACAGATAGTTGTTTTATAAGCCTATGAATATTATCCTCTTTTTTTCTACTCCTTTACATTCCCAGTGGATGATGGGGCTCCTTCAAGCTAGGGGCTTGAAGCTTCGGTAGCAGTGGTGTTTATTTCTACGGGATGAGGTTGCTAGCCTCATGCCCAACCTTCCCTCTTTACCAATCTTATTACTGGCCTAGGCGAGGTAAAGGAGTGCGTCGGTGGCCGCGGACCGAACCACATGAGGAGGCGTGGTTGGCGAGCATTCTACCTACTGTTGTGCTGCCGACGCGTATGAATGGTATCACCGTCACTTTTAATGTATGCTGTACATAATGTACATAACAGTGCATCAGAAAATAATCTCTTAAATCTTTTTTCACTTTTTTTATATACCTAGCCTGATTGGACGCCAGTATGTTGTGCACCACCAGAATGTACTAAGCGTTCCAGGAGAAAGGGTCCAGAAGTAAGTTACGTGTGCTTTTTATTATATATTATACTGCTGCTATTTTTATTATTATTATTAAGGATGAGTTTAATGGTCCAAAGGATGTTTGATATTCCGTACTTGAGCGGGATAGTGAATCTTAGCTGACTCCTGGACATTATACGCCGCGGCATAACAAGCCTGATCTCGTCACCTTAATGAATGTCTTGAGTTCGATTTCTTGCGGGGTCGTGTTGCGCGCATGACTGAAGCGTTCCAAAATAGGACGAAATAGATGTCCAGTACTCCTTTGTTCTCTCATTTGGGTCTGTCTCTCTAACCGTTGTTAGCCATGTGATGCGAAATCTAGCAAATTAAATTCAATTACTTAATCAAATCCCCCACAAATCCTATAAATCTAAATATTATGTATAAGGAGAATTCATTTTCACCAGGCATGTAAAGAGAAAAGTGTAGAAGAAAGCCAGTATTTATAGTCAGTGCTTTTGTATCAGCCAAAGCTATCACCGACTGACTGACTGGTTTCAACGTAGAACACAGCTCAGATGTGCAGCAGTTCGAGTTGCCATGCAACAGAAAACAGTAAACAGAGATTCAAAAGACAGATAATAAACAGAAGTGTGAGGGAGTCACAGAGTGAATGCATCTGCACCAGCGCCAGCCATATCATCACCAATTGTCTCCAGTCGCCATCGGCTTTCACCGTCATCTCGAGGACCTCGACCAGGCAGTCTACACCTCCCGACGTAGCTGGCTGGCTAGCTTAAAGTAACTGTTGTGGATTTCATTGACTGATGATGAAGCCATGTTTTCGTCTGACTACTACCACCACCAACATCACTAGCTAACTCCTCTCCAACCTCATCGGCCCATCCATGCTATGTCAGTCAGCTAACATCACCCAGCCCATCGGTCGAGGATAGCTATAAGCTTCCGTAGAATTCGTGTTCTGCTTCGATTAAAAGGTGTGAGGTTTTGTCGTTACGTGAGTTGCTGCTGCTGTTGTTACCGTCCATAATATTAATTAGTTAATATGACTATATATATATATCTGATGTAATGGAAATATTGTGTAGGGTTTGTCAACTGTGTGTTAGTCAAAAAACCAAAAAAGTGGATTAAGGCGTGGTACGTGCAACAACTAACCAGCATTTCCCCACCCCACCCCTCGCCTTTCTGTTCACATCTTCCACAACGCCCAAGCGAGCGAGAGAGAGAGAATACACACACTGACTTACGCTTGTTGTGAATATTAAAATGGCAGTTAAACACTATATCACTGTCACAGACTATTCACATCTATTAGCGTATGTGTCTAATATTATCAACGAGTTTTTGCATTTTTAATTTTCATAAACTAGAATTAGAATTCTTTTGTCGTTATATGGATGATAAACTTTTTGGCTATGAAAAATTGGGATGAAGCAAAGAACATCCTTGATAAATTTATCGATGTACAAATCCTGCAATAAATTTTACTATTGAAAAAGAAAGAGACTCTAGTATTTCTTTATTCCTAGACGTCCTTATGACTAGGAAAGAGTATGGTACAATAGGAAAAAGTGTATATAGAAAGCCTACATCAACTGACTATCAGTTTACTAATAAATCAATAAATAGTTGCTGAGTGAGAACGGGTTACCCAGGAAAATTCATCGATAAGAAAATGAATCAAAATTCAAGGCAGGCCAGAGTTCTAACCAACAGTTCCGAAAAAGACTTTATTATTACAACTTCAACTCCTTGGTGATGGTAACAGTGAGGTATTAACCCAACGCTTAAAGAATGCGGCAGTAAAAAGAGCATTCACTACTACTGCTGCTGCTGAATTATGCTGTGTCTTCAAAACCACCCGTATTTTGCGTTTATGAGTTAAATATCAACCGCCTCACTTCGCCTCTTCCATGTGTATCTACCAATTAGACTGCTACTGTTGCGGAGTGAGCCAGTTAGTTACATAGGCCGTACAATCAGGTGTGTTTATCGTCGGATTTCTGAACACCATCCTGCACAATGGTTAAGTAATGGACAAAACAAAATTCATTTGTAGTTCTATACTGTCTCGTCCCGTAGATACATAACGCAAGTTTGATGTCAGCGAGGTGGCTTTCAAAGTCATCGACCGTGTATACCAACCAAGCTTAATTTTACCTCAAGACTTTGTCTATTACACATACTGCTGAGACTGTTGGGTTCTGCATTAAGAAACCCTCTCTATATATGTCTGACTCCTCCCATTATGTAATAACAACCTGATCGTTACTCATTATTATTATTATTATTCCTACTATACACTTGAAGTTAATATTATGGTGCTGTTTTCTTGTTACAGCGCAAAGTGAAGGGTTGGTCGTATATTGATCCTGCGATGCTTGAACCGTCAATAAGACAGACAATAGAGGTTAGTCATTCCTTTTTCATCATACCTTATGTTATTATTATTAATATTATTAAAATTATGCTAATAGTGGGTATGATGTTGATGATGATGATGTTATGTGAGTCATCTGTGCTGCTTTCACTTTTTTTTTCTCTTCAAATTTTTTTATGACATGGTGATAACGATCATGTTGACTGTGTAGTGTGTTTTCTTAGTAGAGTGTGTTCTCCAGCCACATCCTCCGTGTGTCTTTGCTTGCTTGCCTGTGTGTGTGTGTGTGTGTGCGTGTGTATTACCACATGTGTTGCACCGATGACTTTTTTGTTTGATGAGTAGTATATCGGTCAGCTGTAACTGTGTCTATAATTAGTCAGCCAGTGAGTCAGTTAGTTAGTTGGTTAGTTAGTTTCTGTGTACTTGTGATATGTTGTTTACTCAGACGTCTGTCTTTAAACTAAAGAGTGCTGCCAACGCTCAAGTTGAAGGTGACGCCCTCTACTGCCAGAATGTGGGTTTGTTTAATAACAGTAATCATGATAATAATAATATAATCTACTTTCTTCCAAAAACAGCACTACTTATAATACAGTATGGAATTCTCAGCATTTACCCCACCACATATTGCATCCAAATTACTCAAAATATAAATAAAAATTAACCACGGGAATTTGTACACATTTACAGTAGGGAATAAAGTCAAAAATGTGCAAAGTACAAAATGAGAATAATAACTGTAATAACTAAGGATTTGTTTCAAACAATATTGTCGATGCAGTATGGAAATTTTACCATGTTATAGAGTTACAGGATTTCATCATGAGGTGACATTAGTTAGAGAACCATTGGAAAACCTGCGAGTACTGGACAGCTGTTTCGTTCTAGTTTTAAGCTCTTCATCAGTACGCACCCACCGGGATTCGAACTGATGAAGAGTCCCAAACTAGGACGAAACAGCCGTCCAGTTCTCCCAGATTTTTACAATGATTCTCTCCTGCAACCAATCAAATCCCTACAAACCAACACTTGAACATGTTATAGAGTCTTGAATCTGATGTTCTCTTGACATAGCAGCATGGTGAAGGGAAAAACAAAAAATAACAGATATCACAGAGCTTAAATGATGTTAACACTTATGAGAAAATACAAAAAAACAATGAGGGGACTAAAAATATAAGAATAATAATAACAGTAAGGCTTGACTGATAGTATAAGGGTGGAGAAAATTGTTTATTTACTAGTGGTAGGAAGGTTTGTTAGTTAGTTCGTCCCTGACACTATTTTCATCACATAAAATATGTGCTCCCAAATATAGTATCTTGGAATTATTTTTATATTTAGACGTGAGCGCATAAAGTCTTTTGCAATGACTTCTTGTTTTACCTGAGGAGGAGACACAAGGTTGGAGCTGCGGGTATATTGGGTGCTCACAGTCTGACAGAATCCCTTTAGTATTATTTGTTGTTGGTCCCTCTAACCGATCTCAGTTCCTGATGAAATCCTGAATACTGTCAGTATTAGATGAGAGTTATCTTGATGCGTATTTTTCTTTACTGGTTTTCGTGATTCTGTTCATCAGTTATTCTACTGTACTTTTCCTTATATTGTTGTTTCATTATTGTATGTATGTGTGTGTGTGTGTACAAACATTCCTAATTCAGGTTAGAGCCTTCCTTCTGTCCTACTCTTGAAGGTATTTGTTGTAAATAAACACATCCTTTTTCTGATCGCCTACAACTTTCTTGCAATCTTGATCTTCTATTCAACCCCTATGCATCATTGGCCACTATCACATTTTGATGTATTTGTGTTCTCTGAGCTGGATGGTTTATTTGCGAAGCTTTCGTCGCCCAAGTAGTCAACATCTTCGACGCATATGTCAATTTGAAGTAAGCGTCTAGATTTCTCTACGAGTTTATTAGTCATCTCTCTTGTTGACCTTGAACGTGATTGGTTATTTTTGTGTGTTTTCACACCATCTAGGCTACTTGTATAGGAACTGATTGTTTCCTTGACTTGAACTTTGACCCTTTGTTTATGAGATTTTCCTCTTATCGATCGGTAAATTTTGTCTGTGTCAATATATCTATTGATATGATTATGAACAATACATTTTGTTCGAAACGTCATCCAGTAAATAATACTGTTTCACTGTGTGATATATCTAATAAACAAATTACTATGGAATGTGTCTATTGATTGGTGATTCACTGGAATACCAGGTAGGCTTCTAAAAATTCTCCAGCATTCTTGTTGTTTCCTCTGTCTAATATTTGAACGTTGGTTGTCCCAGTTGAATTGATGTCCGTGGTTGACTGTATGTAGTGATATGAGGGAGTGGATGTCATGTCTTTTGACGGCTAGCTTATGTTCATGGATACGAAGACGAAGGGGATGTCCACTTTGACCAATGAAGTGTTAATCGCAGTCGCTGCAATTTATTTTGTAAATGATCTTGGTTTATCTTCTTTCGTTGTTGAGTCTTTTGGTTGACAAAGAACCAGCTGAGTGAAGTGATTTTATTGGTTTGTGTGTGACGTCAATTCCTATAGGTTTGAAGTAGGGCAATCACAGCTTCGCAAATAAACTATCCAGCTCAGAGAACGCAACCACATCAAAATCATCCACCTGAGCTACAAATCTTCTCCATCATATCACCACATTCTTATTAGTCACAATCGAAGACTAAAAAGGAGGGTATAGGATACTTCAGTGTACATCTGTTAAACTGAAAGTGGAAGAAACGAAAAGCCAAACTAACTAGCTGTGGTTGATCATAGGTGCCTGCGTTCTATCTCCTGTGTTAGGTGCTATAATAAAGTGAGCAATATTCAGTTTAGGCGTGGAGGAGGATAGAAAATCAATCGACGATGAGGTTGTGAAGCAGTTGCTTCGGTTGAGATAGATGGTTGGAGCATGTATAGCCCACACATGCCTGCATACCTGCTTATTTGGCTAGCCATTGTCTTCCTTACTCGACAGACGGACGGGTAGGGCGCGGGCGATGTTAGCTGACTGACATACGATGGATGGATGAGGTTGGAGAGGAGGTAGCTAGTGATCGTGATGTTGGTCAAACGAAAATATGGCTTCATCATCAGTCAATGAAATCCACAAGAGTTAGTTTAAGCCCATTATCCAGCCACGTTGGAAGGTGTAGACTGTTTGACTGGTTGAAGGCTTAAGATAATTAGTGATATGGCTCAAAATCGTTGTCAGTGGCTGGCGCAGATGCATCCACTCCTTGTAACTTATAATACCCAACAAAACTATACTGTTCTTCCATATTACTATTATTTTTGTCTGATATCTCTGTTTACTGTCTATAATATGCATTTGTTTTTACTTTCTTCTCTTGCTTTGTGTGCTACATGGAGTGTGGCGACTCGAACTGTTGCACATCTGTACAAAGTTTTATGCTGAAACCAGTCAGTCAGTCAGCTCTTGTAGGACTGTTGTCAAGGTACTTAGCCCTAATTTCCTATTGTTACTAAGACGCTCGGAACCGATAATTACTATGTACTTGTCTCGACTTCAACTCCAAAACACCAGTATTCTTTGAAGGAAGTTATATTGTTTGTCAATTAAAGTAAAGACAATTGCAAGTCTATAAGCAAATGTTTTGTACAAAATTAGAAGGTACTTTTATTCGTATTCTCTCGTCTTCGAACTTGCACACGATCGAACCATCCGCGCCTTCGAGTTGCCCTCCAATGGTGACCAAGGTCAATGAACCAACGTTCAATGTTCATATTCGTTGACAACTGTATTGGATATAATTGTTTGTAGTCGGTAACTAGTGTTGTAATGTGTCTAGTCCTATCTATGGTGCAGACCGAACTCTATCAGTCAGGTTTGCAATGTGATCACCATCCTAGGTAGCTCGTGGATTGCCTCCAACCATCTAACATCAACAATTCAAAGTGCACCATGATGCCCCGCTACCTAGTAGTGGCATGGTGACCACATTGCAAAGCTAATTGGTAGAATTCAGTCTGCGCCAAACAAAGGACTAGACACAGTACACTAGTTACTAGTGTCCAATGATATATATATGCATATATTCATACAGCATTATATTTTCATGTTTCCTTAAACCATTCTTTCCCACATCGGTGAATAACTCATGTGTTCATATATATGTACGCTAGCCGCTTGACGAACCCTGTCTCTAAACTTGTAGGCACACATTTTTGCTAAACTGACAGTATTCCTCTTTAGCTACACATTATATTTATATTATACATTTTGTTATTTTTACTAATACATCCTTGTGCCTTATTATTATGACTATTATTTTCATTCGTTATATGTAATTAATTACTTACCTGCGTTTCTTACTGTGTTATCATTATTATTATTCTATGATCATCATTCAAGCATCGCAATGTTTTAGCTTGTCTTTGTGTGTGTGTATATGTAATTTGGAGTGACGTAAATGTTTCTTGCCAATGTCTATTCCTCCTCCCAACATTTGATTAGGTGTATATCATATATATACACGTACTTCAAGTCTTTTAATGACATTTAGTATCTGCGTCTATATATTACCCTCTCACTTCCCCTTCTATCCCGTCTTATTTGATTCGTTCAATTGGTTAGTCTGTCCGTCTGTCTATGTGTAGATGTGTGTAGCTCTCCTTTATTCTCTTTCCTCCTACTCCTCTCTTCAACCTATGAATGAGTCATTTGGTTCAACTGACTAATTTATTTATATATATGTAATTTTTGGTTTAACCACACTTTATTTGAAATCACGAGTCACCTTCACTTGTTTCGCTTGAAAATATGACTGGCATGGCATTTAAATGGGCGGGCTAATCTTGCAGTGGGTTACTAAACTGTGATGACACTCTGGGATTGACTTGTTACCTACCACCAGGGAATAATTTCGTTGATTTGGAGTAATATGCAGACGATATAATAGCCCCCCCCTCACCAACCAGGTGAAGACGTACTGACATAATAGGGTGGAGTCTTCTCAACACCTTCAGCTCGAGCAGCAATCTTCGAGTGTCCGACATGGGAGCGATTCGCTCCTGCTGCTGCTGTCATATGTAAGATGATGCTGCAGGACTCGACTGGACTGGACTGGACTACATCGACTACCCTTTAGCTTAAAGACAGTTAGGCATGAGTGAAATGGTGGCTGACTAGCTGCCGTATTATGTCGGTTTAAATGTGTGGGTTTTCTGTAAATCTAATATTACAAAGTGGAAGGAGGAATAGATTAACAACGGGAGCTTTATTTATGGAATCAACTGAGAGGGAATACGCGTACTGGGAATGACTGAACATCTTTCCACCCAGACATCTTGAAAATCCTATTACCGGCCCCAACCCTACGATGACGAATAGGAAAGAATAAAGTAAACTATAAAGGGAAAGTTTCGAAGTTGTGTGGTTATAATTGATGATATGATTATGAACAATAAATAAATAAACTGTGTTGGAAGCTTTCTCATCCGGTAAAAATTAATACTGTTTCTAATATACAAATTAACATAGAATTACACACTGCCACCGCCACAGTGCTAAGTGTTACACACATATAATCTGCACTGTTATTGTAAACAGTAATGAGCGGAGTCTACCGTTTATGTTAGCTATAACGAAAGTTGCTCATTAACACTCTCATCATGTGATAAGTTTTTTGATAGAATGAGTGGTACAGAGTAGTATATAATGTAAGTGATGACTTATTGTGGATACATTTTATTGTTCATAATCACATGATGGCTTTAATATATGTGATCATAAGCAGCAATAACTTGTTGGGGGGGGGGTATTATACTCCTATCATCTTCTAACAATAGAATGCAAGACACGGAAGCCAAAGTATATTTTCCATTAATCAAACGGCTGTGTGTATATATGTGCAGTTTATACGCGTTAACCAATCACTGAGCCAGCATGTGATTTCGGTTTACGTCAAACAAAGCATTAAATAGAATGTCCAAGTTTACATAGTATTCTTTTGTTAATGCAGTATATAACTGTGGGAAATGTAATCTGTCTCTAACATCAAATAGAATGTTCAAATAAGATATATCGTACTCTGTTGCTAACGCCGAATTGAACTGTGGGAACATGTAGACATTGTATGTATCACACCATCACAATCTTAGTGTCGAAGTTCTATTCTAATGTCTATATTCCTCACCTCCTCCCCCTCGCACCCTCAGGCAAATCATTTTCCTGTTCAGTCGTAGGTAGTAGTGTGCAAATTAATGTGGTAGTATTTCTAAAGTATTTTTGTGAAATATTGAGGTGTTTACACGCTTAATACTGGAATTAATCTGCGAATGGGTAGTTTTCTGCTGAAGTTATGGTCAGTGGTGTTGGAATTCTACCACTTCAAGCAAATCACAAATAGCTGTGCTTCTGCTGCTAATGTGAATGATGTTGATGAATAAACGTCTTGGGTAGCTGTATGTGTGTGTAAGTGTTTTTATTTACCTGTTGTATCGTATTTAAAACAAGCAACAACTAAAGGTGTTGTTAATATATGAATTCACCCAAATTTCGGTATAACTCTTCCTCAGCTGGATGCTACTCTACATACAGGGATATGTATATATATATATATTTCATTGGACACTAGTAACTAGTGTACTGTGTCTAGTCCTTTGTTTGGCACAGACTGAATTCTATTAGTTAGGTTTGCAATGAGGTCACCGTGCCACTACTAGGTAGCGTGGCATCATGGTGCACTTTGAATTGTTGATGTTAGATGGTTGGGGGCGATCAGCGAGCTACCTAGTGGCATGGTGACTACAGTGCAAACCTGACTGATAGAATTCGGTCTGCACCATAGATAGGACTACACACATCGCACACTAGTTGCTGGTTTCCAATCAAAGTATCCACTGCAGTCCTACAGGAGATCAGTCGCGAGCCCGAATACCTCAGTGCTGGTCACGTCTCTGACACACTGGCAGTAATCACTGGGTGACACGAGCTAGAAACTCAGAAGAGCCATGAGTCCCTTCGAGGTCGCAGATACGCCTTGCTTACAAGTGCCAACTAACACGATACCTACGTTCAAGGCCTCGTGTGGACTAATGCCTCTAACGACCTAACATATATATATATATATATATAGACTGTTGGTAATACATTGGGAAATATAAGATCTGATAAGCAAATAAACTACATTGAATTAATCATGCTAAATGACACGTGTGTGAATGTTTTTCAGTTCATGGTTAAATAGTTAATGGGAAGTGGGTATGAGAGATTAAAATAAAGATAAGATGCATTACGCTTCAATTACACATCAATTAGATAAACAATTAGTCATGCGAGAAAGAACTTAAATGTCTGAAGAATCGCGAACTGAGTTCTAATATTAATAGTAATAATGTTGAAACGAGTTGAGATAATGCTACTTATAAAAGATAGTATAAAATGAATCAGGAAATAGTAATAATAAGAGGTAGAATAAAGTGCCAGTAATAATAACAACAGTTAATTAGTAAAATGTATTTCCATGGTAGATTCAGACCGACGACCATTTCCTTTTGTGTACACCGAAAGACCTGGTTTATAAACTCGAATTTCACAATAGCCTCCTCCGGGATTGCGAGCATCGTCATGTTTCTTTATCTGCTGACAGTAGCAGTAAATGACTAGACAGCGTCGATATCATGTCCATAGTGCACAAGATGCTTTGTTATTGAGGTTTTTTTTGCACTTTGACTTCAGTTGTTTTCGACCGTCATGCTAGTAGACAATCGCCTTTCTGTACGACCTATGTATTTGCCTCCACAAGCAAACTCATCAAATTGATATACTCAGTTTGAAGTCTTGAGGATTGGCGATTGGTCTTTCCTAGATTGTTGAAACACTGTCTTGGAAGACGAGCTTTACAGCGTTCCTCTTGATAGCTTTGTCGAGTCTTCATCTGACTACTTCTTGTACGCATCATCTCCTTTGAGAATGGCTAATTTGATATGGACAGATTTATTTGGAACTGCTTGGATAGTTTTGTTGAGGGCTTATTTCTTTAGAGTATTTATTGATGAACTTCTAAGGATATCTCCATTCTTAGATAAAAAAGCGTTCAGAGCCTTTATTTCATGTTCAAATGTACCGTTAGAACAAATTTCATGTGCTCTATTGAACAGTGTTGTGACTGAGTTTTTTTATACTGGATTGGAACAACACTTTTAAAGTGTATGTACTACTGTCCTGTCCATGAAGAGGCTTTCTAAATATAGGTCTTTCGATTGTGCCATCAGTGTCCTTTTCACTAGATAGATAGATGCGTTTAGGAATCTAATGGTACCATTTTCCTTGTGTTCCGTTGTGTCGTGTTTATTTGCTTTATTTGACTCCATTTTTACTACTCTAAGCTGAGTATTATTGTTATTATTATTACTAATTCCTAGTAGTAGTATGGCGTATGCTACTGATAAGATTTATAAGTAGTATGTGTATAAAGAGATGTTCGCTGGCATAAAATATCAAATAACAGGGAGATGGATTTGATGTCAGAGAAAGTAAATGATACAGCGTTGCGCAGATACATAGAAGATGTGAAAAGAACATAAAGAAACACAATATGAAGGAAGGGCAGACGTAGAACAACATGGAAGATCTGTGCAAACGGTGCATTGAAGATAAGGTGCACATATTTCCGCTGTATATATAGACATACCAAATTCCAAATATAAAAATTCCTCTAACCGAGTCTTTCATCGCCTACCGTTACAGTGATAATGTGTTATTAGTCATAACTGTAACCTCTCCTCCTTCTTTCCCTCTGCCTTGCTTTCTCATCTTCTATAATGTGTACTGTTAATATTGTCTCAATTCTACCACCACTCAGTCCATTTCCTCTCTCTCTCTGCAATGTCACACTTCTTCCCGTATTTGTCTTTGATTCTTCTTCTTGCCTTAATTATTTGCTAAGGTAGCCAGGTAGATAGGTAGGCAGTTAGTTTGCTCTGAGGTTGAGGCACACTAATATGCAGACACACACAACACAGCCAGTCTATAGTGCGTACACTATAAAAAAATATACTTTGTGTATTGCTGTGTCAGTTATGAGACATTGTCAACGCCGATTAATTGTAATGACAGTAGTAGTGGTAGTAATAAACACACTTACTTAGAGGTAGGGTGAAGTAATCCACCTATAATTATTGTTATTGTTATTATTATCCTGTTATATACATATATGTGATGAAGAGGCATTTGTGTAAGCCATGAAAAAGTAACAGTTGTCTATATACATTTATATGCTTAGTGTATCTTTATTTGTTATGTATGTATGTATGCAGGTATGTACTAAGCTAACCATATATTGGTCAGTAAGTATTTTCACCCTAGTAACACGTTACCGTATTCACAACCCAGCAATGTGCCTATATGCTTATCGAAGAGTATAATAGTATAATAGTGTTAGCCCCTCATTCTCTACATATTTTATAATGATATCAGTATGCCATCACTCTGTGGATATACGCGCGTATGTAGTGAGAGTGGATCGCTATGCGTTCGCTTCTCTAGGTGTAGGTAGGATACATAGCAGGGTATAATTATATATATGTACTTACCTACCTACCCGTCAATCATGGTTCTATCGTTTCGCGTTTATCATGATTTGGGGTATTTATTTTTCTAACACTACTCACTTATCCTTCCTCATTTTTTTCTCTATCTTTTGTGTGGTTATTGCCTAGTGTATTCATTGTTATACAAGAATAGAGAAAAAGGGGATACTGTGGGTTTTTTCTCTTATCCCTTTACTTTTTCAGTGGAACATTGGGTGCCTTCAAGCTAGAGGCTTGAAGTTTCGGTAGCAGTGGTGTTTATTTGGATGGGGTTGCTAGCCTCATGCCCAACCTTCCCTCTTTACCAGTCTTATTACTAGCTTAGTGAGGTAAAGGAATGCGTCGGTGGCCGGAGGTCGAACCACATGGGGGTGTGGTTGGCGAGCATTCTACCGCTGTCCCACTGACGCACTGGTATACTATGGTAGTACAGCATAACGCCACTAGAGAATAGTTTTAGTTGATGATAAAAAACACTATGGATTGATATCAGTTAGAGAACCATTGAAAACCAGCAGGGACTACTGGACAGCTGTTTCAATTGTCCTAATTTGGGACTCGGCTTCAGCAGTACGTACCCACTGCCAGGGTTCGGACCCAGTGCCTTCCGCTTACAAGGCCAGCGAGTTCGTAGATCATTCAGCCACTGGGACCCAACTTAATACAGAACCAACTCAGCCCATGATTAGCCCATGAATTCTGACTTCTGCCAATTGGTGATTTTAGCTCGACCGACACCAGCCAATGTCATCGCTAGCGAGCAATTTATCAACACTCCAAACAGTATGAACCCCACTGGTCACTACTTCTCACCAATCCTCCAGGAAACTCCGTCTTGTCTGCTAGTGTGCATCAGAGTAATTTTCAACAATGGATTTGTAAGGATTTGACTTGTTTTTTTAAGTAAGAGAAACATTGAAAACCGGCTGGGAGTACTGAAAATATGTTTCGTCCTAGTTTGGGATTCGTCATCGGTATTTTCCTGTTGGGCTTCAAACCCAGGACCTTCTGATTACAAGGCGAGGCGAGCTCGTAGACCATTCAGCCACGGGGAATCTACGTAATTACCGTGATTTTAGCGCAAGCACCAGCCATGGGCCATTCAGTCGTGTCCCAATGGTTTCGTGATCTACAGGCTTGCATTGGCCTTGTAACCAGAAGGTCCTCAGTTCAAAACCCGGCGAATGCGTACTGCCGATAAGTTTCAAAGCAGTACGAAACAGCTTTCCAGTACTCCTTGTTGGTTTTCTTCAATGTTTCTCTAATTGATATCAATTCGTCGTTAAACTTACAAAGCAAATCAAATACTCCTGCAAATCATCTCTTGAAAACAGTAACATTTGTTAACTTTGATAACACACTCGAAACGTTACCCGTATAATTAAATAAATAAATAAATAGATACTCTCACTGTCGGTTTGTATCAAATAAAATTATTCTACAATGAATGATGTATATTCACATTTTCATTGAATTTTTTCACACTATGAAAAATGTATTTTCACCAAAACATGCACGCACACACACACACCTCTCAATTAACACAGACATAAAATAGAAAAGTCTTTGTGATTAACATGAAATTTCAATCACTATACTGATATGCTCAATGGGTAGTAGTCAGCTCTGTGTGTTTGTGTGTGTATGTGTGCGTGTATGCGAGTGGATTCCCACAGTCTATCTGTGTTCCACCATTACACGTTGTTATTGTACTACACCACTTCACACTGCCCCAGTGATTTAGCTATGTTGACTTAGTCAATATTGTTATTGTAATTATTATGATTTTTATCATTATTATTATTATTGTCGTGTATGGTTTGTGTGATGTGTAACTGCCCAAATCATTTGTGTGTGTATGTGTGAGTGTGTGGATATCATTACTACGGGTTTAACATCATGTGTATTATTGATTGTTATCACAATTATTATTATTATTATTATTACTATTGTTAAACCCGTTACAACTATTACTGCCACTTATGACTAATCCATCTAATTCATACATAGATAATCATGTTAATCTTTAGATTAACTTCTGTGTGTTTCTATCCGTGTGTGTATGTGTGCGTGCGTGCGTGCGTACGAACGAATTACATAAACAGTCATGTTTACATGTATTTATTTATTTATTTAATCATTACCACTACACAGAACGATTACATCTCGGATGCCAATGTTCTAATTGTCGTTGTTCGCTTATAAAATAGAACACAGTGTGTTTTTGTACATCAATCATAATCGCGTTTTCTGCTCTCTCTCTCTCTTGTGTTATATAATAATACTACAGTCCAATTGTGTAATCAAGGCTTCATAAGAGATAACAATCTTATGTGTATGAGAGAGTATATGAGTAGTAGTTAGTTGTGAAAAATGCATTTTATTGTCATGGTGACAGTCACTTTTTTTAATTCTGGCTGCTAGCTAATATACACGTCGATTAGATGTGTGTGGAATTGAAATGATTATCAGATAAATTTTTTTAATGACTTATTGTCTCAAAAATATAATAATTTTATAATAATAATATCTTTATTCTGGGCAGTTTTTTTTAAATGTACAGAATTTTCAGGGGAGTTTATTGTGTGATATTTTCCCTTCGTATACAATATCTTCAAGTAAAATAATAATTCAAGTATTGGTTTGTCGGGATTTGGTTGATTGGTTACAGGATTTCATCATGGAAAACCTGCAGAGAGTACTGGACAGCGGTTTCGTCCCAGTTTGAGACTCTTCAGCAGTACGCACCCATCGGGGTTCGAATCCAGAACCTTCTGGTCGCGCTATGTCGTGAATTGGTAGAAGTTAGAATTCATGGGCCATGGGATCGGGTTCCAGTGACTTAATGGTCGACGAACTCGCCCTGTAAACAAAGGTCCTGGGTTCGAACCCCGTGGTGTGGGTGCGTACTGATGAAGAGTCCCAAACTAGGACGGAACAGCTGTCCTCTACTCCTTGCAAGTTTTCCAATGGTTCTCTAACCAATATCAGCTCATGATGACAGTATATCCTGTGACACAATGGTCTCTGAGCTGAATCACACACCCATTCCATCATGATATATCTGCCTTTTTCACCTTCAAGAAATCCACGATATCTGGTTGAAAGCTAATTTGTAAGATGTTCAGAAGTAGATTTTGAGAACAGTTATCTCATGCTGTATTGGAACACGTTGTCACCGATAATCAGGCCACTCCTCAAGTTTAGTAGGAACACTTGCGAATCATTTTAAATACACGCAAGAGTACTTAATACCATTAGAGGTCATCTCTTAATCAGTTAAAACAGGCCGAACTCGAGAGAGAATATATGCAATAGAGAGAGAGGGGAGTTTTTGGTAGCTGCCCAAGTTTTAAGCGGGCCTTCACAGCCATATAAATATGCACATCAGTGGCTCAGTGGTAGGGCGTTCGTCGACCATACATGTCTGTGGTCTGGGGTTCGAGTCCTGCCTGGCTCACATCTTTATCCTCCCCTAGCCGGCTGTAAGCTCGACAAGGACAGGCAAGATTGGGTTGTGAGGTTAGAAACGTACTAAATTAAAATGTTCGTTGTAGAGAAGAAGATGCTCTGAATATGTATCAGTAATAATAACTTTGATTGCACACTTGTGACTGCATACGCGTCACAGAATGCAGAACTAATTCTTTTTGTTTTTCGTTTGTTTTGCGATTATATTTTCTTAATTATTGTTGTGTATCTTTTTTTCTTTTGAAGAATCTTATTTCGATGTCTTATGCCTTCATTTTCAGTCTGGAGATACAGTGTCGTCGACTGTGACTGCTGCTGGTACTGCTTCTGCTCGTACAATTGACAGACGAGAAGAGGATGTTCTCCACTCAAGCCCTAATTCACTACCGGTGACCATAGATGCTAACGGTAATGGAGTTACAGTTCCACCACCGTTGTCAAGTCAAAAACAATCTTTATCTCAGAAATTGACATCTTCATCACAGCAGCATCATCATCACCCACCTCCTCCAGGCGCTGTTCCTATGCCGGGTATGGTTGCTTTTCCGAACTCTCCTCAAAATTCCAGCAGCATATTTACATCACCTATCCGTGGTACTAGTAGTGTACCTTTGAATTCTGGGAGTGTTACTACAGCCTCTCCTATAAATAATAATTCACTTGGTTTCCCGATGTCATCAACTCCAGAATCACCCAAGCATCATCATAGTCTCTCCTCATCTCAAACACATGCACGCCGTGTGCTGAATGGTGAAGTTGTTGTAAGTAACTTGTTCTTTTTAATTTTTATATTTTTCTAATTATTTTTTATTTTTAAAAAAATGTAGAAATTGAGGCGAATCTTTTATGTGATTTGAATACCTGAAAAATATCCAACAGAGTTCTCACCTTTCTAGTCCGTTGTCTTTGATGTGGCTGATATACATACACAGCATTTGACGTAGTTATAATTGGAGGAAATTAGTTGAGCAGAGCGGGGAGGGCAGAGGGTGGGGAATACAGTGATAGTAAAGGAAACACGACTACAAAAACAGAACAGGATGAGCATGTTTAGTAGTGGAATGGTGTTTAGGTGCAGGCAGCTAGCTCACATTGTTTTTGCTACCCAAATATTATAAGGAAACAAATGCAGATGGTCACAGCGATAAAAATTGTTTGCTTTCAATGAAGGCCTCGGATATATATAGGCTGTGCACACATTGGCGGGATGATGAGGTGAGGAAGTTTTGTAATACAAATGGGGCGGTGGGTGGGGCGAACAAACCAGACTGCTCATCCACCTAGTTACATTGATGACTATAATATTGAATTGTTTTGTGACTCAAATGGTCTCTAATATAGGCAGTACATTTTCGTGATGTTGAATTCACTTTGTGTCTGTCTAAGTTTTGAGTAGTTGACAAGTCGAATTTACCTCTGTATCACACACACACTGACACGGCGTAAAAAGCAGTGTAGGCGCGCGCCGCCTGTACTCCTTTTTTCACACATAAATGTTTTTGTAAAGCTATCTCCAAACACACAGTGTCTATTCTCGAGAGTCAATGTTTAATGTTATGCAACGAGGACTACACAGCTTTTTTTAATCAAGTGGGTTGGTTTGCAGACATTTGATTGGTTTCAGGGTTTCATCATGAACTGACGAAATCGGTCGGTTAGAGAACCATTAGAAAACGATCAAGGGGGAGTACTGGACAATTGTTTCAGTTGTCCTAGTTTGGACTCTGCTTCAGCAGTACGCACCCATGGCCAGGATTCGAACCCAGGGCCTTCCGGTTATAAGGCCAGCGAGCTGGTAGACCATTAAGCAGCCATTGGGACCCGACCCAATGATCAACGAATTCCAACTTCTGCCAATTCGTGACATGTAGATATTTAACGCAACCGCCAAACAATATCTTGCCTGACTTGGTGTAGACCCCTCTGGTTACTGCTTCTCACTAGAACCCTAGGTACTTCCTGTATAGGGCCAGTCACTAGTGAGGTTCAGATTAATTGTCAAGTGTTGGTTTGCAGGAATTTCATCGTTTACATTGGCTGGAGGTTGCGCTAAATATCTATATGTCACGAATTGGCAGAAGTTGGAATTCACGGACTGGTCAGTGGGTCGGTTCCCAGTGTCTGCTTTCAATGGTCTACGAGCTCGCTGGCCGTGTAACCAAAAGGTCCTGGGTTCGAACCGCCCATGTAGTGGTGGGGTGGGTACGTGCTGCTCAAGCAGCGTCCCAAACTAGGACAACTGTAATTCCATTATGGGTAAATTTTTATTGCTCATAATCATATCAAGGTGATTATGAGCAATAAATTGTGCTCGAAACGTCATCAGTAAATATTACTGTATAACACTGTGAGACTCTATCAAAATAAAAATTTACCCATAATGGAATTACACTCTACCACAGTGCCCAAGTTTTATTCTTATATCTAGGACAACTGTCTAGTACTCCCAGCTTCTCTATTTGTTTTAATTTCGTCTCACTAGGGACTTAAAGGTCATATTGTTTAGGCTTCCGTCAAAGTGACATATATGCATCATCTAATCTATCTACTTACTTCCAAAATGCATCTCTGCGTGTGTGCACACAATAATAAGAAAATCGCATTATATTCGCACTCGAAATACACTTACAGATAGACCCCTTGCGGCACATGTGCACGCACGCCTGCACATTCTTTGTGTTCACTTGGCAAAGCTGTAATATTGTATTATTAGTAATTATTAATTTTCTCTACATTGTTATTATTATTATTGTCACTAACTCGTGACCTATAATCGCCTATAAATGCGTGACACAATTCGCTTTAATACTAGTCTAACCTTAATCTGATTGATTCTGCATTATCATCGTTGTTTCACCACAGTCTCAGTAATACAGGGCCTTTTTTATAATCATTATCATCACCATCATTAGTAGTGGTAGTAGTAGTAGTATCATACAATGAATGGTACTCTGTCGTCTGTCCTCCCCTCCCACTCATCCACCCAGCTTATTTAGTCTCTTTCACATTATGTGTAATAATTACCATGCAATGCTTTGTGTTTCTCGCCTCGACTGTTTTCATAATTTTATTATTATTATTTTTCTATTTATCGCTGTTTTGTTTGTGATCTGTTAGGCAGGTAGGTAGGTAGGTGGTTAGGTGGCCAGTAATGGTAATGGCATTAAATAAACACACGAGTGATCTGGTTGAAAAGTTTATGTTACAGTAGATTATTTTGTTTTGGTGTGTGTGTGTGTGTACTTTTGTTTTGTTTTGTGCTCTGTGTTTTTTTTTTCATTTTGACTTTGTTTGTAAATGTAAAACTGCCTTGTTTCAACATCACAGGTATATTATGGCATCAAATATTATTTGTTTAAATTTTGCTCTAGTTATAAACTGCTATAGACTAATGGATAACTTAGTGATCAGACATGCACTTGTGTTATAATGCTAATTATGATTATTATTATTCCCTTGGGTTCCGAGTGGAACATAGGGCTTCAACAACACACACCTGCACTTTCTTATATTCTCTCTACTGTCCTGTTCAGCTGGCTCCACGGTTGTCCTCGACTCCAACTCACACCATCGCCTCCATGTCACCCTCGGTCCCACGTCCTATTCACTTTCCACACTCGAGCAATAGCCTGCCTGGCGTACGATGTCATTTGACAATCTCCTTCCTCAGCATATGCCAAATCAATCCATCTCCATTTTCTTCTGCATATTTGTTGAGCTCTTCGTTAGTTCATTCATTGCCAAAGTTTCTTGTTGGCCAGCCAGTCGGCCGGTCGACCGGCCATTTTATCTTCAGTATGGAGTCAGAAAGCGAAGGTGGCAGCTGTTAATAAAAGTGTGAATTGGCCTGCTGGAAATGATTTCCCATAGAGAAGGACTCACTGACTTCACTGACATTTGTGTTGAACAGAATCCGAATGTTCTTCTCTATGCTATACTGAGTTATTGCAGTAGATTTCCAAACTGGTTTCAGGTTGATGAAGGTGTATCTCGTCTTCCCAGTTCTCTCTGTTTGGTTGGTTTTCACATCTTCATCCGTTCCGACTACTGTCTGTAGTTGAAACGATGCTGCAGCCTAGGCCAGATAAGATATGTGAAGGAAGGAAGTGACCTTTTTCAACCTCTTTCTCCCGTTCATGGTGATTAGTGCTGTTGGTGGTTGGTCGGTTGGTTATCTTCATCACCTCCGTCTCCACGTTCTCATCTGTTCATCACCTGAATGTAGTCACTCCTATCTTCGCTGCTGGCCAGCCAGCCCCTTCAGCCAGTTTGTTGCCAGTTCTCACTTGCTTGTAAATCTTCGAGTTTGTGTGACATTCAACGGCATAAATCATCCACACGTATGATCCACATCTTCTAGAGTCTTGTTATATCTGGTCACTGTAGCGTATTCCTGTCTTCTCACTCACTGCCAACGCACAGTCTTCCGCATCATCCAGTCCAGTCGACCACAATTAGGAATATCATCCTCGGTGATAATAGGCAGGCAGCCAGCTTGTCTTACTCGTGTATTCTCTCACTTCTCTGCGTTTTCCGTTGTTGATCACCTAACACATGGCATCACTATATAGCTGTTGAATGAGGTTGATAAAGACTTGGTGTACTGCACTCCATAGTGTTGAGGTAGTTTCCAAATTGCTTTTCGGTCAACGCTGTCTATCGAAGACCTTTTCGAAGTCGATGAAGTTGAGGTAGAGGTTTGACTGCCATTCTATGCTTTGTTCTGTGATGGTGATGATGACAATGATACGTGGAGTTGTAATTTGTTCAGCGCATGATTTGCCTTTCGTGAATCCAACCAGCTTGTTCCTGTGGGGCTAGTGGAATTCTGTATCCAGTGTATCTTTTATCTTCTCCAGGATGATGCCACACAGTATTTTCCTTGGCGTGGGTGAAACAAAAGCATGATTCCACACCAGTTCTTACAGAGTAAGGCATGAGTCACTCTCATAGATAAGATTTTATTTTGATAAATTACACATTGTTATACAGTAATATTAACTGATGACGTTTCGAGCACAAACTGTTTGCCAATAATGCTTGGGTAGCACAGTGGTTTAGGACTCCCGCCGACCATGCACATGGTCCGGGGTTCGATCACCTGCCGGCGCACACCCGATATCTATGGTCGGCCTGTAAAATTTGGGCTACCGATATCCATGCTGAAAATTCCATACTTCTACCGAAAGCACTGTGTGGAATCAAGCTGTAAAACGAAAAAAAAATATATTAGTGATCCAGCATAAAAACAAAAGCTAACACATGCTTGCATTTCACATTTTTGCGGATTGTGTAGGGATTTTTCAGTTTGAATAATTTCACTATAGATTTTTGGTCACTGGGTGGTGGTGCACTGGATAGAGCAGAGAGAGATGTGTTCTGTAATATTCTACGGGACTTTCCACCTGGAAGCTTTAGATTACGACACACCAAATCCGTTGACCACCTCTAGTCATTCACCTGTCAAATCTAACTCCTGTTATATTTCGCGCTATGCACTCCGCTATGGTTGTCACATCAACGAGTGGTGTGTCGATCAACGACTTTAATCACATCACTGCAACGTATTATTCATTTTGTGCGCGTGTGTGTGTGTGTATCTGTGGAAATTGAAATTTGTCCAAGTGACTGAGTTCTCAACGTAAAAACTTAGTTTAAGCTACCTTATATTTCATAAAAAGTACAACCTAAGGGGGTAGAGAAGAAAAAATATCTAAAAATCGTTAAGGAACTATAGTGAACAGAAATACATAGTAGAAAGATTGATTGATTTTGCGGAAAGAATAATGAGAACTGATGAATGGATCTAAGTGGTATATATATATGTATATATATATATATATATATATATATATATATATATATATATATAAATCACCGTCAATACACTTGATAGTTGCGCTACCTAGTTGGTTCGCGAGCCTATTGTCCTAACTAATATATTAGCAACAACGACAACAATACGATACGGCACTACGGAAAACGCATTTGAAAAAGAGAAGACAGACTGCCATCGACTTGGTGAGTTTTCACCGCCTAGTATCCATAGTGAAAATGATTGACAGCGCTTGTCTATACTATATGTATATACGATAAATGACCTTGGTAGACACTACTTACATTGGTAAATCAGAGCAGTCAACAACCAATAGGACTTCAAGGTCATGGGACGGGTAAGAAAAAATTAAGTCGATAAATCGATCAGTGGAATGAGAGAAATACTTACAGGCATGTAGAAAATTAGGTCTGTATATCAAAAGATTTCTTGAAAGGTGAGTGCTCTAACGCGCTATTCACAACGATTTCAAGCCTTGTCATCAATAATTTGCATCCATTGATACCTTAGAGCATCTCGGAGATGTCAGTTGGAAGTTAAAGTATCATAGCCAAAGTCAAGGTCTCTCAAAAGTTGACCTTCAAGGACCGATCAGACACAGGGTATGCTGTGAAATGTCATTCCAAATGAAATCATGCCTGCCCTTTCAGACTTGGAGAGGATAGATACAGTATTCTAGTCATATACTACACACTTTTTCTGCAAATGTAAACTGTAATGTAAGGTTATGGCTTTTGAGATTAAGGTTTAGTGTGTAGGGTTAAGGTTAGGTTTAGGGTTAAAGTTAGAATAGGAAGTTAGGATTATGGTTAAAGTTGGGAGTGGGTTGAAGAATAGTGTGAGAAATATTGATGGTTCTCAAAGTACCATGATGACCTACAGCCACTTGGATGAATGGATATATCGCGCATGGTTTGATTTCTGTATAGATCATCTGTGTATTGACTGGGAGACATTCTTACAAAAAATATATACGACAACTATACAGTGTAATATCAAGTTTGCAATATTTTTTAGTGTATTTTTCGACGATTGTGCGACTTTTTTACATCTGAATTCTGATTGGTTGTTGTTCAAGGTCACTGGGTTTTGCCATGGATAATTTAACCAGCCTAAATAGTCCAAAGCTTAATGGACTGGTGACTCTAAACTATAGCAGTCCAACTCGAAACTACCTAATGAACGCACTAATGACCTTGAGGGCAACCCTTCAGATGAGTCCATAGTATGTATATATGCGGAATTATGGAAGCTGTACATGAATTAGGCAGTGGATTCTATCCAAATCTACTATTTAAGTACTTACTGCTTGGACAACAGATTCATTATTGGAAGGGAGAAAACGTGTCGCTAACTGTCATCCCTGAACTAAATTCACAACGTGGTCAAATCATACTTACGAATTTGTTAATCGTTTCGAAATTTTTTAGAGTCACCTAAGAAAAGAGGATCAGAGCGGTGAATGAGTCAAGAAACACGATGATTCACAGTTGTCTCGACGAATATATATCCACAGAAATTGGCTTAACCTGATGACTATGAGGACTATGAGTGCGTCGGTGGCACAGTGGTTAGGACTCTCGCCGACCATGCACATGGTCCGGGGTTCGAACCCCTGCCGGCGCACACCCGATATCTATGGTATGCCTGAATTTGGGCAACCGATATCCATGCTGAAAGTTCCACACTTGTACTGAAAATACGGTGTGGAAATCAAGCTGTAAATCAAAAAAAAAATCCTATGTGGAGGGACTGGGAGGTTTTCTTGGAACATTTACACTATGAGGAAGTTATCCTATATAACTACTTTTTTTAAACATTGCATTACTTGTATATAGACGTTTATTTCAAATTGCGCACTTCTACTTTTATACGCATCTGATTGGTTGGTAGAGAGATCTGTCAAGGTCTTTGTTAGGTAGTTTCGTTTTGGGCTCTAATAGTTTAGAGTAGTCACCCAATGGATTGATGTCACAACATTTTAATTTATCGAATGTTTTTGATAGTTCAAAATGCACAATTTAATCATTTCACTTTTTGTTACAGGTACAAAATTACCTGTGTAATTACCCTCTTGTTGTTCATCATATCATTGTCTGACAATGTATACATATATATGTGTATGTTTGTGTGTGTGTGTTTGTTTTTAGTCCGTAGAAAGAAGTGAACCACACATCGAAACTGAAACTTACTATGATGAAAATGGCAAATTGATTAAGCGTACAGTGAAACGATCCGAAGTGACTACAACAAAAACTGTCAGTGAACGTATCATTACAAGCACCGGACAAAGTCTTCACGTAAGTTGTGTGTTTTATTTTTTATATTAAAAAAATGTACCATTAGAAGACAAGTTTGTCTGTCTGTATGACGACGACGGTCTGTGCTGTCTGTCTATCATTCACCAATTCTCATGTCTTATATGCCAATATCACTTTTGAAATTTATTTTCTATAAGTGTTATTTTGTGTGCCACAGATGAGTGTCAATAGATGATGAAGTCAATGTGGCAGGTGTGTAACTCACTGATGTGTAAGTAAGCGCTCTTGACTTCTATGCACACACACACACACTGATTCACCGATTCGAATACCTCTCCACCAAAACGAGGTTTGAATGGCAAGGTAATAATATATAATAAGTTATCATGTAACATACATAGGTAAGGTAACTTTTTTTCCAAACTTTAACTGATTGAAAATGCCCATTAAAATTTTTTCTCTCAAAAGAATGTGGTTACTGAACAAAGAATATTCACATTTCTTGATAACCTGCACTTCATTATCAGGTTCTACAGTTATGTGCATCCATCCATAATAGTGAATGAATGAATTAGTTTTATTAACAACATTAATGTTGTTTAAATAACATCGAATCAATAATAATAGTAGTATCAAAGGAATACAGTTTGATAGCATCAACGTAACACTACACACTGAATGTGAATATCAGCGAAATTACGAAAAATAATGACAATACAGATTTCATGAATTTATAGTCCCCACTGATGGCCGACCAGGGCGGTATTTTAATGGCTGGTCTGACCTGCTGTTTTGTACACAGTCAGAGCACCGGTTGTTTTAGGTGAATCGCGATAGCCTCTGCTGTTTGGGGTAAGTGGAGAAGGATTCTTCAATATTACCGTTTTGATCGGCCGTATTGTTGGGTGTTCCCGAGCGAACACGAAAAATCAGGTTCCTAGAGCAATGGCCAATATAACTCGCTCCACCTCAAGTATATATATTTGATCATGGGAATTAATAAAACGACTGTGGCAGCGAAAAAAATCTTTTTTTTCGACGAAGTCATGAACTAGTCTGTACATCCATGTATTTGTAGTAAATGCTTGAGAAAGTTCCAGAATTATTCCGGACAAGAGGTTAAACTAATAAAATTACAAAGTGTAATAAATATAGGAAGATAGGATACACAACATAGTAAGGTAGACACAGATAGGCAGTAGTATTATTCTAGAACTATTTCCAGACAGAGGTCAAATCAATAAGACCATAATACGATCATAATTACTGAAAAAAACTTGACTGTTTGAACAAATCAAGGATTAAGGACGTAGTAATAACAAAGTAGGTAGGGTATTCGGACATATATGAAAATAAAAAACAGCAACCAAATCAAGTAAATCTTGTGTATAGGACTTCGAAGAACTTTTCAGCAAATGGAGCTGAATGTCGTGAATTCACCAGATGTTCTGTTACCGAACTGTATACACCTTTGCTAACCATTCTGGATCATGTTCCCAAGTGCGTTTTACAATTGAACTGATGGTAACACCAATGTACTCGGCTCCACACGAGCAAGTGAACTGGTATATGCATGCTGAAGTGGCCCAAAGCAATAGCTTGTCTTTCACGTGGTGGTTGAATAGTTTCTTTTAGGAAAATGTTACTCGTAGGCTGACGTGCGGCGAAGTATCTTTTACTAAGTGACTTCAAAAGCCGTCTATGGACGAGTTCGGCTTCGGTGTCACTTTTAAATTCGAGATTAAGTATCAGCATCTTTTGAAGGGGGTGGAGGCGACTTGGACTTTTTCAGGCATTTTCTTTGTCTTTAGATTCTTGATCATGAATCTGGGTAGGAATCTATATTCCATCAAGGTCCATCGGGTATTTTCCCAGTTCTTCAGTGCGTATTCTCTGGATCCTCGAGGAAAGAGAGGATATCAGGTTTCTCTTTCTGCTTAGAGGCACACAAGTTTTAAAGTTGATAAGTTGTGTTTTTATCTTTTTGTATGTCCTAACTTCTTACCTATTCTGTTAATGCTACGTCCTTAATCCCTGATTGTAAAAACAGTCGAGTTTCTCAGTTAATTATGGTGTCTTTTCTACCCGATTTTCCCGTCTATTACACTTAGTGACTGTATTCACTTAACCTTTGACCGGAAACAATTCTGGAACTTTCTTACACATTTACTCTATAAATACACGAATGTACAACTGTCTAGATTGACGGTGACTTCGCGTCCAAAAGAAAATTTTCTTCACTGCAACCGTCTTTTAATAATTTCTGTGCTAAATATTCACAATGGCTGAGAGTGAGTTAGTTAGTCTACGCGTCTGGCTTACCAACACCTTAAGGCTCTGAGTTCGCGTTGAAGAGAGTCTCAGGTTACGTGAAAAAAAGCCTTCCATTAGAAGAGTACCCAATCGTTTTCAATAGTTCTCTTTAGTTAATGTCAACTCGTTGTTATCGCTATTTTTTAACTTGGCTCTTTTACTTTTGATTTATTCTCTACAGACTAATGGCGGCGATTCGTTACCTGATGATGATTTCGACCAAGTAAGTTGTCTACAATATACATGCATATATATAGATATATATGCAAGGTCGCCAAAGAGTAGTTCTCAGTAATGAATGCTATGTGTATGTGTGTGTATGAGTAGCCCTTAGACTACTTCACTTCTCTATGTGAGAGAGACTGTGACTCATCCACTCACTCACTGTTCTCGGTGCTTGGTGACTGTTAACGGCCTGACATTTGCACAGCCAGGCAGGTTGTGTGGTATCGTTAAGCCTCTCTGACTAACATTAATACATATGGAAGGGGGGGGCTCATTGCCAACCATCTCCATTGGAGAATACAAATGGTTAGTTATCATATGAACACACTGATGACGATAATTCACCATAGCCCCCTGGTGATGGTGCCTAGTGGTGTTTTTTCTGCCTTTTATTGATAGGCATAAAACTTGAGTTTTGTTTGTTCTTAGAATAATTCACATCGTCAATCATAAATCTCGTTAAGAGGGAATGGTTTAGAGGAAATTCGATAATTCCATTGCATTGTGATCTGTACTACGAAGGTGTGTGTGTGTGGGTGGTGGTGGTGATAATAGTGTAACAGTAGAAGACAAGAAACCTGGTAAAGGAATGCTTATTTGGAATGTGATATTTCTATATATAGCGAAATTATATATACACACCTTATCTTCAGATCTCCCGTGTTACTTCTGTTCCCCTTTGTATATTGTGTTCCCTTGTGTTCCTTTCACGTCACGCATGTTTCTCCGCACCGCTGTGTCATTTGCTTCCCTTGACATCAAATCTATCTCCGATGAACAACGTCACTTTGTATACTAGTACGCCACAAAAGTAGTCAGTCGAAGGGAAGGTTAGCTGTCCTTTTTTTATAGTCATCATTTGCGCCTATTTCCCGAGATGTTTTTCGTGACACTCCCGCCTCATCGACCATTGTCTTGTTTCCTTCACTTTTCCCAGCGCCAAGAAGAATAAGAAGAAGAACTAAATCATCTTTGTATGCAGCAAGTTTTGTTTACTTTTCTCTAACACTTACTGATTCCTTACCTTATCATATGTTAACAATATATATATATATATATATATATATTAATATATATGTATATATGTCATGAGAATACGCGTCTATTATGTGTGTGTGTGAGTGGGTGGGTGGGTGGGCACGTTAGTTCTTTTAGTGCACGTGTAATCACCATGTCGGATTCGCTGTTCCACATCTAACACACTAGTGAAATTTGTTCCCTACTATAATTGACTGACTGGTGGATGAGGGAGGAGGAGGAGGAGGATGAATGAGGAGGGCTTCGCGTGTGCTTTTGGAAGTGTGTGTCCCGGTCGCCCACACCGTAAAAGTTGGTTGACTCTTCGGGTACCTGAAACAGAAAGATGGTTAGTGTTGCATGACTGCAGAGCCCAGGGGACACAACTGCTTGAGGCCGGTCACACATGGCATGTTTGAACTGGCCGTTTGGTTTGCTTCCGTGTTAGTGACTTGCCGACGGCTACGGATCACCGTAGGGTAAGTTGGCGTGTACAGTTTTTCAGGGTCGACCTTTTCTAACCCCTTCTCTCCAGAGTGAATGGACAGCATAGGTAGGTGGCTGGCATGCTGGTCATCCGAGGGAAGCATCTTACTGCTGTTACATACCTATCCCCTCCCAGAAGTACTACTTTGTCCAAAGACAGACCCCCAGTATAGTGCAAAAAACAAAAAATCCTACACTATACGGGCGGTAACTGCTTTTAGTCTAATCACTGTCCTAACAATCTTCCTGGCATGGTAGGACCTGCAGGAACATTAGTTCCAGCCACTGTAGCTTGTTGTGGGTCATTGCGATATGCAAGCCCGACCGACAACCACGTCAAGGTAGCAGCTGTCGGTTGGGTCCCTACTATAATTAATGATGTTGTTGATAGTGGAGGTGTGAGACGACTCATTGACTGACTTGACTTATAAGTCAACTGAACTGAACTTTCAGCCTATCTATATCGGTCTCCGGTTCAAGTCTCCTCATGCCCTCCCCCATCGCCGCCACCTCTACATCAGCCTAGGCAACTGTGGGATACATGGAAAGATCTGTTCCAAAATATCACTGACTATTCATGTTTCGGTTTTAGGAGGCTTAAGAAAAAAGATGTTAAATAACAATAGTGCTAATATTATTGAAATCTTCAGCTCGTGATTTTTTTGAACTGGTATCATTTCTCCACATTTCACAACGCCACGGACACCTTTATTTCTCTAAAAAAAACCTTATTACTTCGAGAAACAAAAGCTGACTTATGTCTAACACATATCTCCGGTCATTTTAATTGATGTTTTTATATCTATATTTCAAGTTTGCCCACGGGTTAATATCGGTTAGAGAACCATTGAAAACCTGTAAGGAGAGTACTGGACAGCTATTTCAGTTGTCCTCGTTTGCGACTCATTGGCACTACGTACCCACTGCCAGGGTTCGAACCCAGGACCTTCGGGCTACAAGGCCAAGGCAAGCTCATAAACCATCCAGTCACTGGGAGCCGACTCAATGGTCTATGGCTGGTGGTCGCAGAAATCGAAAACTGACCAAATGGGTGGTGGGCGGCGTTCTACCACTGGACCACCACCACCACCGAGGCACACACGACCCAGAATAGGTTTCTAGTGAGAATTCGTGACCAGTGGGGTAGAGCAGGTTGCGAGTGTGAGAACACAAATTCTCGCCACCGATGACACTTGCTAGTGCCAGTCGCGCTATGTCATGCGTGAATTGGCAGAAGTTGGAATTCATGGGCTGGCTATGGAGTCGAGTCCTATTGGCTGGAATAGTCTACGAGCTCGCTGGCCTCGTAACCGGAAGGTCCTGGGTTCAAACTCTGGAGGGGTTGCGCGCCGCTGAAACGGAGTCCCAAACTAGGACAACTGAAACAGTTATCCAGTACTCCCTGGTTTATCAGTGTTTCTCTAACCGTGGTTTTGCCTCTGAGCAACTGATTTAAATGTGGATTCCATCAAATAATGCTGTGTCACTACTTATAATAATTGTCGAAAGTCTAATCATTTTTGCACATGGGTCTACACAGGAAGGTGTGTTTATTTAAACCACCCGACATATCAGTCAGGCAGTCAGTGAGTGAGTCGGTTGTGTCACGCATATCTCACTATAAAAATTGTCTTCTACAAAAAAAACCCAACATAAAATCAAGCAAACAAATCATACCAAAATGCACGCAACTATTCCATAGCAGAAATCTAACAAGTTTCTCAAATACATTAGTATTTGATATCATCAAGTTGTGTCTGTCAGACAACATCTGCGGGAGATATTATGATGTGTATTCTCCTGTCTTCGCCGCATAAAAAAAGAAATACAACCAAGCAACCAACCAACATGTAAAATATGTCTGGTGTGTGTTCGTGTTATTGGTGTGTTGTATTTGCCTTTCCTCTTGTGGAAACGTCGAAAAGAAAAACAACCCATTTAGACATTCAGATAGCAAAAGGATTGATTGAACGAACAGATATGCCCTTTTCATCAATTAAAATCCTCATCTCACTCTGGCTCCACTCTGATATATATATGCACGCATAACATCTTTAATATAATACACACACACACACAACATTTTACCTACCAATCAACATGGCACTGTGAGTGGTGAGGGTGATAATTAACGAAGAAAATTAATACACACAATCAAAGGGTAAAAATGGTTACAACACGTGGATTGCATCATGCATAATTTTGGAAAAATGCAGAGTAATTAAAGAATAAGCGAGTGTCCAATTTGGCTAGGTAACAGAAAATTAAAGAAAAATAAAACAATTTGGACTGTGGTAACTTGTAATTAAAGATATAAAGTAGTCAGAAAAATAATAAAGTAATTTGAACAGTTACGTTTAAGGTTTATGGAGAGAGGGGGGGCGAAGTAGTCCGGTTTATACATTCATGTAACAATGGCCAAGGTAAGGAAAGTGGCTGTACAAATTTCTTCTGAACACGCACAGGTTCGACTTCTTCAGGTGGGATGCGGTAAATAACTTTAAATACTGTATTAACGTCAACTTTATGTGCTCACTATCTACCTACAAGGTGTGCTAAAGACAGTGCTACGAATAGATCTTCTTTGTTGCTTGCTTAACCCACTATTATGCTGGATTGGTGGTGGTGAAGAGACAATGTACCACGTCTGCTGCATTGAAAGCTCTTTTGACTGCATTCTTCTTGAGGCGCTCACTGCGTTACTATTTCGCTGATGTTGTCACCGTGGAACTTCAGTTTTATGAACAATCGTTTCTTTTTTCTTGGAGTTGTTGTCCTACCAGTTTGTTTTGGTGTTAAATTCATACTATTCTCAATGAATTTAACTCGATAACCATTTTGACTAAGTAGTTTTATTTTTTAGTAATCTTAAACTCTCCCTCTCATTGAGGGAGTCGTTCGTTTGTGATGAACGGATTGTCCAGAAAGCAGAGAAAAGAAGCACACACAACAAAAAATTCTCCCATTTTTATCTTATGTGAATTGTATGCACTTTTGTTTCTGTCTAGACTGGACAACACTGAACTGAACTCATATCAATCTTCTTTTTCTTTTTTTTGTGCTGTTACATCATACACCTTATCTCCGTATTGTGTCTGCGTTATTCTTCATCTTGCGTTGATATATGCACACACACAGGTGTTGCGATACAGACTGTTTGTTTGTTAGTTTTGTTGGTATTTGTGTGTTGTGTGTGTGCGTCTGTCAGTTACTTACGTACATTTTATCGCATTCTTCATTCTTCAAGTAACTATTGATTTAACTGCATGACTACTAGTCTGTTGATATTTTAGAACTTCTGTTCATTTGGGCAGTTTAGTTTGACTGAGCATTAGTAGTAGGAGTAGTAGTTTCTTCGTTCGCGCTCCCAGTTGTCTAATCAATACTTTGTACTGATCAACTGTGTATGTGCCAACGTGGCGCAATGGGTTAGTGCGTTCGGCTATATTAAACCGAAAGGTTGGTGGTCCGAGCCCATCCGGGGGCGCTAGGTCTTTGTGCATCGGTGGCACAGTGGTTAGGACTCTCGCCGACCATGCACATGGTCCGGGGTTCGATCCCAGGCTGAGACGCAGTCCTAAACCTCGCTTACGCCCGGTGGAAAACGCAGTAAATAGGAAAGGTTGGGCGTGTGAGGCTAGCAACCCCATCCCGTAAAAATAAACACCTACTGAAACTTGGAAACACTAACTTGAAGCCATATGTGTGTTCCACTGGGAATGGAAGTTGAATAAAACCAAAAATTGTCACTTTTGATATTGTCTCTCCCCCCACACACATAGTGTATGTGTGTGGGTGTTTATTTTCACATTTAACTGTTTTTTAACTCCTCTGTTCTTTTTTCCTTTAGGATCTGAGTATGGCTCTGTTAGCTGTAACCAAATTGGATCCGGATATCTCGGTACTGAATGACACTGTAGGACAAGTGGAAATTAGATCAAAATCAGAAAGTGTTGTCTAGTTGCCTATAACTATCATTATTACTATTATTACTACCACTACTACTACTATTGTCTTTTTCTCTTCTTTTGCTGCTTCTCTCTGTTATTATCAATCAATAAAATGTGAAAACAAATTTACGGTTTATCTGCCTATAAAAACAAACAATTCTAGTTTGTCTTTTTTCTCTCTTTTGTTTGCTCCGATTTTAAAATATGAGAGAGGGGGTGGGGTTGGGAATGAAAGAGGACTGGAAGAAAAAGTTAGTGTGGTGGTCGATAATGACGTCATCATCATCGTCAGTCTTTGAGCAGGTGAGCTGCACTTCCTAATAAGCGTGTTCCACATAGACTAAACGGTCAAGTCGTTGTATCTGACGGACTGATTTCACCATAGAACTTTGCATATAGATGTGCACCAGATACAATTGCCACACCCCGTATAGCACACAATGCGAGTAAGGAGAGATTCAAAAGAGAGGTAATTAAGAGAAGTGTGAGTGAGGTAAAAACAATAGTAATATGGAAGAACAGTCGAGTTTTATTTGATATGATAAATCACGAAGAGTGCGTGCATCTGCACCAGAGCCAGCCATATCACCGATTGTTTCCAGCCTTCCTTGGTTCTCACTACCATCTCGAGGACTACAACCAGGCAGTCTACACCTCCCTACGTGGCTGACCACCACCACTAGCTAACTCCTCTGCAACTTCATCGATCCTTCCTATGTCAATCAGGTAGCATCGCTCCGCCCGTCGGTCGAGTGAGAAAAGCGATGGCTAGGCAGGCACGAGTGAGCAACACATGTCATAACCATCCATCTCAATTGGTCTAACTGCTTCACAATCTCGTTGTCGACTAATTTCCCCTCCTCCTCCTCCTTTCTTGCAACATAGAACTTTGCACAGATGTGTAGCAGTTCGAGTCGCCACACTCCATGTAGCACACAAAGCGAGAGAAGAAAGTAAAAGGAAATGTAAAACAGATATATGAGGCAAAAAGAATAGTAACATGGAAGAACAATGTAGTTTTATTGGGAGTGGATGCATCTGCACCATCCGTTGAGAACGATCACTTTGAACCAGTCATATCACGAGTTGTCTCCAGCCTTCATCATCCCGAAGACCCAACCAGTCAGGAAGTCTACACCTTCCTACGTGGCTGGCTGGCTGGCTTAAACTAACTGTTGTAGATTTCATTGACTGATGAAGCCATGTTTTGGTTTGACCACCACTGGCTAACTCTTTTCCAACCTGATCCTATGTCAGCTAACATTACCCATTGTTGAGGAAGGCGATGGCTAGTCATGCCATCTCAATCGGCGTAACTGCTTCACAGCCTCGTCAATAGATTGATTTCCCCTCCCACCTACCTAACACTAGACAGACGCCTAACCTCAATATTGCTCACCCTATTATACCACAACCTAATACGGGCGATAGAACACAGACGCCTACGATAAAAGGCAGCTAGTCGGCCTTTTCATGTCTTCCACTCTCAATGACCATGTCTCACAGTCGTAAAGGAGTTGTATGGAGTGGACTACTGAGCAGTACACACGGCCTTTGTTCGACAGCCAGCCGGATATCATGTCTACTAAGCCAGAGACGGGTACCTATGTATGACTGTGTGTGTATGCCTGGGCATATGAATGTCTCGTTTCACATCCTCTACCAAGAATTTCAACTTGATCCATTTCTCACAGTAGAAGTTAGGTTGATTAAGTGAAGCTATAAAATGAGGCAGTTTTTCTCTTTATATCTATAAACGCTACTATAGATTTACCTCTAAGGTACTACTGTGATGAGGGCTACTTATAATCATAATCAGATATAAGTAGTATATCAGTAAACGAATTCAGAAGAAGCAACAATATGCTTCGGACACTGGAAAAAAGCAATCGCAGAACAGAACTGTGAGAATAATGTTAGAGACACTGTGCAGAGTCCAACAGGCTATTTATTGAATGTGGTGAAATTCGACCAATTTGCGAATGATGTGCAAATAAAGCATTGAAGATATGGTATACCAAATTTCTTTGAGCCTTACCGGTCTTTACTTCTTTACACTATTGCTAAATGAAGCAGTAGAGTTCACATGTTCAAAGTTGCCGTATATATCATTTTCACTTTCCTCGTAATTTTTTTGTCGATCTTATATAATAGTGATAAACAGATAGCTAATAAGATTATGTAACACAATTTTGTCGAATTTACTTACGGAGAAATGGAACAAGTTGGAATTCTTGATAGAGGATACATAAAACGAGACATTCATGTGCACCACTCACAACTCCCCCCTCCACACACGCACACACACACATGCAGTCATATATAGAGGCACCTACGGTTAGGTAAAAAGAAAGAATTACACAAATAATAAGAATAAGAAACTTTGCATGTTGATGATATAAGTGAGACAGTTGGTTTACATGCGAATAAACAAATACACGAACACGCGAGAAATTATGTCTAGGCTGAGGCACGTGTACACACGGACGTGTGTGTAGACGATAGATAGGCAGGTAGGTATTATTATTATCATCTATTTTGTAGGTTATTGTTGTTATTAACACCGGGATGAATGGTAGTAGTAGTAGTAGTGATAAATTCGATAGTATATGATATATATATAAGTGGATATACAGTGTTGCTACGTTCAGTTTCTCTCTCTCTCACACATTACTATTATTGTTCCCTTGGGTTCCTAGTGGAACATAGGGCTTCAACTGCACGTCTCCACTTGCTTCTGTCTTCTGCTGTACTTTTCACCTGCATCCATGTTAATCCATACTGTTTCAACTCCTCTTCACACGATCTCCTCCATGTCACCCTTGCACCGACGAACCACTCGCCGCTTCCCTTTCGGGTTCCACTCGAGCTATGGCCTGACGCGCGATGTCACCCAGCGGCCTCCTCAGCGAGTGAGTGTCCAATCCATCTCCACATTCTCCTGCATATTTGTTGGGCGATTGGTTCTTGTTTTGTTTGTTTGTTCCCAAAGTTTCTTGTTGGTTCTTGTTCTTTCCGGTCATCTGATCTTCAGCATAGAACGAAGACAGTTGTTGATAAAGGTCTGCAATCTGTTGGAAATATTCTTTGTCATCCGCCGCCAAGTTTCTGATCCGTATAGCAAAACTGACTTGACGTTTGTATTGAAAATCCGAATTTTGTTGTTGATGCTGAGTTGAGTGATTTCCAGATTGGTTTCAGATTGATGAGTGTGTTTCTCGCCTTCCCGGTTCTCGATTTGACATCCTCGTCCTTTGCTCCTGTAGTTGAGACAATGCTCCCTAGATAAGTGAATGAAGTAACCTCTTTCAAATCCCTCCCGTTGATGGTGATTGGCGTTGGATGTTGCTGCTGCTCTTGTTTTTGTTGGTTGGTAGGTTATTTTCATAACCTCCGTCTTGTCTATGTTCACCTGCAGTCCTGTCTTCTCTGGCTGCTTCTTCGACCAGTTTGTCGGTTTTCGCTTAGTAAGTCTTAGATTTTGTGTGACATCAAAAATAAATCATCCGCGAAATCCAGGTCACACACATTAAGCTGGCCAGAATATTCTATCAGTATTCACTAACTGTTTAATCATCCATCCCGTGAATATGCTATCGGGGTCTTCATCTTCGAGCTGATTTCAGAAGCGGCTTCTCATAGTTTTATGATGTCCATCTATATGTGTTTATATGTAAATAGATAGGTATGCAAAGTTAAACTTTAAGCACCACCAACTATACCAATCAGCAAATGACCTCGAACGCACCAATCACGTAAAGGAGGCATTTTCGTGTATGGAATATATATGTATATATTTATGAAAAAAATACATGAAAACTACAAAAGTGTTACACAGGGTAGCTTTCTCTCAAAAAGACCTTGACAAATCTCCGTCAACCAATCAGATGCGTCCGATGTGAGAGTGCGTAATTTGCGATAAACGTCTATACAACACAGGTGATGCAATGTTAAGAAAATGATTACACAGGATGACATTCTTTTATATGATCCAAGAAAATCTCCCAATTTCTCGTAGCAGTCCTCATAGTCATCAGGTTAAACCAATTTCTGTGCATAAATTCGTTGAGATAACTGTGAATCATCGTGTTTCTTGACTCATTCACCACTCTGATCCTCTTCTTTTAGGCGACGCTAGAAACTTCCGATGGAATTTGGGAGTCCTAATCAAAAGGATTAACGAAATCGTCCGTAGGATTGACCACGTTAGCCCATGGATAACAGTTGGCTACACGTTTTCTCCCTTCCAATAATGAACCTGTTGTCTAAGCAGTAAGTACTTAAATACTGAATTTGGATGGAATCTACTGAGTAATTCGTGTACAGTCCCCATAATTCCGCCCATACACATACTATGGGCTCATCTGACTGGTTGCCCTCAAGGTCATTAGTGTGTTCATTAGGTAGTTTCGTGTTGGGCTGCTATAGTGTAGAGTCACCAGTCCATGAAGCTTTGGACTATTTTGGCTGGTTTGAGGTATAAAAAGAAGAGTAAAGTCAAACTATGATAGCCAAAACCACAATGACCTTGAGTGACCAATCAGAATTCAGATACAAAGATAGGTTAGGATTAGGAATTAGGTTTATGTTTAAAGTTGGGAGTGGGTTGAAGAATTTTTTTTCCTTCACGTTCCCCAGTGGAACATAGGGCTTAAAGCTAGAGGCTTGAAGTTTCGGTAGCAGTGTTTATTTTTCAGGATGGGGTTGCTAGCCTCATACCCAGCCTTTTCTCTTCCCCAGCATTATTTCTGGCTTCGCGAGGTAAAGGAGTGCGTCGGCCAGCCGGGCATCGAACCCCGGACTATGTGCATGGTTGGCCAGCGTCCTAAACGTTATGCCACCGACGCATAGTATGAGAAATATTGATGGCTCTCAAAGTACCATGATGACTACAGTCACTTGGATGAATGGATACATCGTGCATGGTATGATTTCTGTATAGATCATTTGTGTATTGACTGAGAGACATTCTTACAACACATCAGCTACAACTACTCAGTGTAATATTTCAAGTTTGCAATATTTTTTTAGTGTATTTTACAGCGATTATGCTACTTTTTTTACATCTGAATTCTGATTGGTTGTTGTTCAAGGTCACTGAGTTTTGCCATGGATAGTTTAACTTCGTCTTCGTCAGACTGGCTGCTCAAGGTAATTAACGCGTTCACCAGGTAGTTTCTTTTTGGGGCTGTCATGGAGTTTAGTGTCACCCTAGTCTGTTTATGTATGCATTGAACATATCGCTGTGAAGACTTTAGTTTTGCTTTTTTTGATGAGAAATTAGACAAATCCCTGCATAAACTCACACTCACATTTTGTTCACCATCATAAACGTTGGATGTATTATCACTTATAGTGGTCCTAACTAGTTCTCATGGTGTTATTCTGTGATGATACATCATCGAATTATAAGAAGTTTTGCGTCAAGACGTGAGACTACTTTCGTAATCTTCATGTTTACAATGACTATCCAATTGAATTCTTCAGTAGAGTCGATGATCAAGACCCACTGACTCAAAGAAAAATCTGCTACCCAGAACTGTAGTTTTTGACTAACTGCATAACTGTTTCACTTCATCCGCAGCTGCAATCTGACTTTCAGGTCTCAGTGCAGAATAATTGCACAAAGCGTACAAATCTAAAGTATAGGGACAAAAAGAAAGCAAGACACGGAAGCCAAGGTATATTTTAAAGTGTGTTACAAAAATAGAATATGGAATAAACACGTGACTACAATTTACGTCAATACTGAAAATTGTTGGGTGATAGAATACAACTTCAGCGACAAATAATCATAAAAATAACAATAATGTCAGAAGCTATATAAATGTCATGAAATGAAGATAAGAGGAGAGCAAAGCTAATGTGTTCATGCCTTTAAATCATCACAGCTGATTGTAACTGTAATTGTAAATTGTAATAAGAAACTTACCTTCATCCAACTAGATTTTAAAGTTGGCAGTATTGCAGGAATAATTAACAGAAGACTGAAAACTTCTCTAGCCAGAACTTATCCTGCAGCCAGAATTGGTTCCCCCGTTTATCGAACAACAAACACTTTGGCAAAGGTTGATATAAATACCCTTGCCTTGTTAACACTAATAGTGTGTATACAAATTCACGTGTATCTGCAGTCGTAGTTACATGGGGGGGGGGGGGAGGAACAGAAAGAAGAAAGGCATATCTCAGATTCTCTGAACATGTATCAACAAGTTTACGTTTCAAGGGAACAAATGCTTTGAACAGTGGTATTGCCAAACATCTTGTTGATATGGGCCATGAAGTGGACAGAGTGAAATCCTTCAAGATTTTAAATAGACAGTACAACTCACCTCTTCTCAAATTTGCTGGAGCAATCGCTCCCTATTAAACGTTTAAAACTTGACTTATGTATGTTCAGAAAAATTCGTCTTACCCAACGTCTATTCTCTTTGTCTCAATTGATTACAAAATCTTTCGCTTTCACCCCCCACCCCCCGCACCCAACCACTTTCGCCTTAGTGTAATCAGTTCTTTTTGTTTCTTTGACTTGAGTTAAACCCATGACACTATTACTCACCATCAAGTTCTCTCCTCTTGTTGTCTTGACTGTGCAACCCAATTTTCAATGTCTCCAACCATTAGTTTTGCATGTTTGTATTTTGACCTCCTTCATAAATTATGTAATATTAGTAATAATTGTTTTTATAATAATAGCTTTATTCCAAACAGTACTTTCGGTACAATTATGGAATTTCCAGCATATAATACTGTAACAGCAGAAGGCAAGACACGGAAGCCAAGGTATATTTTCTTCAAGTGATCAAACAGCTATTTATATCTATATACAGTTTATATTCTTTAACCAATCACTGAGCCAGCGTGTGATTTTGGTTTACATTAAACGACATGAAATAGAATGTTCAAATATACACATAGTATAGTATTCTGTTGCTAATGCAGTATTGAACTGTAGGAATAATGTGAGAATCATATTCCGTGGGAACACACATTGTTGTCTGTATCACACCACCACAATACATTATTGCATCTAATTTCCTCATTACAGGGACAATAATTAAAGTAGGGACTTTCAATCTTGACAAACATTCAAATCTAGAATACCATTTCTGCTGTCCTATGTGTTTAAAACCAATAGTTAATAATAATAATAATCTACTTTATTCCAAAAACAGTACTTATAATAAAGAATGGAATTCTCAGCATTTGTCACAATATTGCATCTGATTTACTCAAAATATAAATAAAATTAAAATTAAACAAAATAACCAGAGGAATTTGTCCACATTTACGATATAAAGTCAAAAATATTCGAAGCACGGGTTGAGAATATTCAATATAATAATAATGATAATAATAACAGTGAGTTTGTTTCAAACAGTATTGTCGATTCAGTTTGGAAATTTTAGCATGTTATAGATTATTGCACCTAATGTTTTGTTGATATAGCAGCCTGTTGAGGGGAAAGACAAAAAATAACACTTATTACACAGCTCAAATGATGTTCCCACTTATGAAAAAAATAAACAAATAAAAACAAAAACTTGAGAGGATTATAAATATAAGAAATACAATAACAATAAAGGTTGATGTTGTAAGGGTGGAGGAAATGGCTTATTTAGTAGTGCAAATAAGGTTAGTTAGTTCATGCCTAACACTATTTTCATCACATAAAGTACGTGCCGCCAAATATGGTATAGTGGAATTTTTGTACTTAGACATACGTGCATAAAGTCTTCTGAAAAGACTTCTTGTTTTACCTGAGGAGACACAAGGTTGGAGCTGCGGGTAAAGTGGGTGCTCACAGTCTGACAAAATTCTTTAGCAAATTTGTTGTATGACATCAAGTGCCTATCAGTGACAATGTCAACGATATGGCCCAATGGGATACCACTCGCCCTACTGATCAGTCTTCAGAGTTCTACGAAGCATGACATAGTCTTTTTTAAGCAATCCAGGAAAGAATGCAAGGGTGAACAGTAAAGAAGAATAGGTAAGATGCACGAGTTGACAAACTGTAAGAGAGGAGGGGTTGGGTTATGCCTGAGTGCCTTAACTTCTTAATGTAAAAAGTCAGACGAAATATTCTTTTAGAAATCGCTAAGACATGGGAAGACCAGGATAGGTCAGAAGAAAGAATTAATCCAAGAAACTTAACTTCAGACTTGGTTTCTATATCAGTATCATCAATTTTGCAAGGGTCATAGGAACCAACAGCTTCATTTAACTTTCGTTTACATCGGAAACTGAAGTTAACAGTCTGATATTTGGAAGGATTTAGTTTAAGGCCGTTAGACGAAGACCGTCTACTGACTCCTGATAGAAAGCTGTTCATCTTAGTACAGTCTAGCTGGGAGTTAACAGACATTGAAATAGTTAGATCATCGGCAGAGTGAGGCAAGTCATGCAAGAAGAAAGAAAACAGAAAAGGAGAAAGGACAGCACCTTGATGGACACCAGCCCCAGTAAGCAATGAAGTGGACGACTTTCCCTGACATACATTTTACTGCTTTCTTCCTGAGAAATAAGAATGCAGCCATTTGACAACCCAAAAGTCAGTTTGAGTTTCAGCAAGCTTGTTTAACAAAATGTCCCTAGGTACTGAGTCGAAAGCAGATGTGTAATGAAAGTCGTCAATTCTACGCTGCCCTCCGCCAAGGTACCTTAACACATTGGGAGAAAGTAGCTAAAATGAGGTTTAATACAAAACATTTTTCAGATATATTAGATCATACCTCCTATATTGATTCCAACATACAAAAAAATTCTGTGACTATAGGCTGGAAGACAGGAATATATGAAAAAACAAATAAAACAGTTTGAAGTAACTGAACTTCAATGATGACATTTCTTGGTCGTAATAAAAGACACAAAGCGTGTGACTGGACAGTGCACCCTGTGCACATATATTCGAACTCATGCAGTAAGCCAGCCAGGTGAGAGCTTATGGAGAGTTGTCATCTGACACTGTGGAACCAATGGTGTCCGTCCGACAAATGTCCACTCTCCCCATATCCGTTTCATTTCGTCACAGATCTACTAATGGACTTAACTCTAACTGACTTCAGCCACTCAGGGATTGACTTATTACCACCAGGGAATGATCTCGTTGACTTAGAATAATATGCAGATGATATAGTCCCCTCAACTAGGTGAAGATGCACTGACAAAATAGAGTGGAGTCTTCTCAACACCTTGAGCTTGACCAGCAATCTTCGAGTGTCTGACATGGGAGCGATTCACTCTTGCTGCTGTCATATGTAAGATGATGCTACAGGACTCGACTGGACTGGACTACATCGACTACTCTTAGTTTAAAGTTAGACAGGCAGGCAGGAGTGAAGTGGTGGCTGGCTGGCTGAGTGTGTTGACCACCACTTGACTTATTTGAGAAGTTGCGTTAGCCCAACCAACGTCGGCAGTTTGGTCTGGTCGCTGACGAAATCTCAGTCGGATACGGATACAGAAGGCTGGTTTGACATTTTTCAGCCAACTTCAATTACTCCACCACCATCTATGGCGTGCTTAGTAGACGTGATATCCAGCTGGCTGGATGTCGACCAAATTGAAGTATGTTGCCTAGTAGGGTAATGAAAGCTTTGCAAATAAACCATCCAGCTCAGAGAACACAAACACATCAAAATCATCCACCTGATCCCCGAACCTTCTCCATCATACTCATAATCAAAGCAGTTTCAGTCACACGGTTTCACAGTTTGTCTTATACGTATATTTTTACTCTATATTTTGTCCCTCCAACTTCCCTTTGTTATTTGTTACCACTCTCCATATCTACCGTATAGGCAGCGTTGCATCATTCCAATTGCTGCACGTGTGCGGTGTTGAATCGATAAACAAAGCTTCAGTGATTAACCTCTCTGTCTCTATCTCCACCTAAATATATTATTTTTAAATACTGTCACCTTGTCCCACCCACTCTACTTCGTGATTACATGCAAGTGAATGCAGTACATGCAATGGCTGAGCTATTTTCTAGGTTATTTGACCAGGGTCAATTAGTCTAGGTCTGGTTAAATTTTGATCTTCCAGTAATCTACTTGACCACGATCTAGTGGTTTGATTGGCCTATGTAACTGACCTCACTCACAGTCATCATTACATGGTATTTGGTAGATTATATTATTTTTATTAATTGTATGTATTGGGTCCTTAAGCCAACAAAGTTTACCTGTCAGAGAGTTGGTTGGTTGGTTGGTTTAAATGCCACCCCGACTAATTCCAGCCTCATTGAGAATCCTACGTAAGGCCTCTGACGTACTACACTGGCTTTGAATTCTATATTATTTTCGTCACTTTTATTGCTAATCTTAGTTTTTCTATGGTTCGTCATATATTTTTGAATAAATTCTGGTGGGTAGTGAGTGTGTTATTCACTAGTAATACTTCCTTTATTTGTTTGATTTCATTATTTAAATCTTCTGGGTGACTACTAGTTAGTAGCTTGGCCCAGTTATATGGACATTTTTTTCCTTCACGTTCCCCAGTGGAACATAGGGCTTGAAGCTAGTGGCTTGAAGTTTCTGTAGCAGTGGTGTTTATTTTTACAAGATGGGGTTGCTAGCCTCATGCCCAACCTTTCCTCTCTACCAGCACTATTCCTAGATTAGCGAGGTAAAGGAGTGCGTCGGCCGGGGATCGAACCCCAGACCATGTGCATGGTCGGTGAGCGTCCTAACCGCTGTGCCACCGACGCCGATTTTCGATGGGGTGAATTAAAGTCTAAGTATTTACTAAAGTGTGTGTGTGTGTGTGTGTGTGTGTGTGTGTCAGTTTCTCATAAATGCCAGTATCTAACCACCCACCATCTTGTTTTCGTTTTAATCCCCAGTTTATCATGACCAAGTCACCTTGTTCATTTTCCTACTCAGAAGTGAATTGGATTCCGTCTACTACTGAATTTACATGTGTGAAAAAATCATCTATATGTCATCAAAATATCTCCAAGATAACCTAGGCGGAGCAGGATTATGCGTTCTAAGAGCCTTCTGTTTGCAACTATCCATAAATGTGTCTGCTACTATTACTGGGGATATTTGGTGATCCCATTGCAACCCCCATTCGTTTGTTTATATAGTTTATTTTGAAATTTGAATACAGTGGAGGTTAGATATAACTGAACACACCTGATATTATTTCATCAACGCGAGAGCTTAGTTCTACTTTTGAGTTCAGGATCAATGTTCAGTTCATTGCTAACTGCCTCCAGAGCTGTATTAATCGGAATAGGAGTATATAAAGTGGTTATGTGAAAACTAGTCATTTTTTTATCTTCTTCTCTAGTTTCTGTTTCATTACATAGCCGAGAATTTGACCTATCTCTGATGGTGCATAACACTGATATCGATCGATGACTGCGTTGGATAACATTTGTATCTTTGCACATTAAGACGATAGCGTGTTCAGCGACGAATAGTATTTCCTTTGATACCTAATCTACATAACCATCCATGTGTCTCATTCAATTAATATCGTCTTAGGAATTTCAATAAGCTGGAAATCGGAAAAACAAAACGAAATAGAAGGACACCTTCTACTCCCCTTGGCGAGTTCAGGACTAAAGAACAGTATGGCTGTACGTCTGTAGCGTCCCTATATTAACTCTAAGTGTACGTTTATAAAAGTAATTCATGTACGCATCATTATACGTTTACAGAAACTAAGTTTACTTATGCTTGTCAACTGTTTGCCGTTGTATTACTAAACATATATATAAATTTGCAAGTATTGGTTTTGTAGGGATTTGGTTTGATTGCATGGAGGGTTTCATCATGAGCTGACATCAGTTAGAGAACCACTGGAAAACCAGCTGGGAGTACTGGACAGCTGTTTCGTCCTAGTTTGGGACTCTTCAGCAGTACGCGCCCAACGGGATTCGAACCCAGGACCTTCTGGTTACGAGGCGAGCTCGTAGACCATTGAGCCACTGGGACCCGATCCAATGGTCCTTGAATTCTAACTTCTGCCAATTCACGACATAGCGCGACCATTTCGCAATGTCTTCTTCGTGAGTAACTGTCCTCATCTTCGACCTTCTAGTGGGAAGCCGTGACCAGTAGGGTACAGCAGGTTGAAGATGTGACAGTAACTCATCTAAGAAGACATTGCGAAATGGTCGCGCTATGTCGTGAATTGGCAGAAGTTAGAATTCAAGGACCATTGGATCGGGTCCCAGTGGCTCAATGGTCTACGAGCTCGCCTCGTAACCAGAAGGTCCTGGGTTCGAATCCCGTTGGGCGCGTACTGCTGAAGAGTCCCAAACTAGGACGAAACAGCTGTCCAGTACTCCCAGCTGGTTTTCCAGTGGTTCTCTAACTGATGTCAGCTCATGATGAAACCCTCCATGCAATATATATAAATATATATTTTTTATTATTGTTTCCTTTAGTTCCTGGAGGAACATAGGGCTTTAGCCCTATATATATATATGCATACTAAAGCAACTAGTCCCTTTTATAAATTTGGATAGTGTCATTAGAAGACGGAGGTTATCTTAAAAATGTGGTGTATTTGTGCTATATATTTCGAACAGTCTGATCCCTTACACATTTACTTGTCAAGTCGATATGTAAGAAAAAATTAAGGGCCATTGAATTAAACAAAGTGACAAAAACAAGATTTAAAAATGATTAACACAATCCAATCAAATAAGGATTACCAAGGTATGTCAAGAGTAATAATAAACGGATTTTGAAAACACAGCGGGGAGGGGGGGGGTTGCCTTAAGTTTATGAATAGCTATAGCCTCAGTGTATTTCAATAAGCGCCCTTGACCATTTTCATAGATGACCTTAAAGGCTGTGTTAACATCAATCTTATGGTTCATCTGGATTAGATGTTTGGCTATTGACGAAGTTGGTAGTCTGCCACCTGCGTCTATTGATTTATTTGTCTTTCTAATCATTTTGGGATATACTCTCGCACCCTCACATCCAAAGTACGATTACTCCTTCCTATGTATGTGTGTCCATACACACACGCACACAAATTGGTAAGTAGTGTGGGATGTGACATAATCACTTGTGCACTTTTAAGGTATGCAGTGGAGCATGTTCGATAGTTGTATGATAGGTCCTACGGGTGACCAAACTTAACCTTTGTCTCAAAATCCTACTATTTATTTCACCGTTATATGGCAATTTAGAACATGATATATAAGCCAACAATATTGTTGTTTTCAATTAGATCTTCTTCAGGCTTTACTCTAATTTACATAGATTTATAATATAAAAATTTTAACCAATGACGGTGAGTTTGTGGATCAAATAATAATAATAATAATAATAATAATAATAATAATAATAATAATAATAATAATAATAATGTGGTAAATGTTTTGAACGTCATTAATGATAACAAAATAATGATAATAAAGTTTATGCCGGTGGCGATAAGAATAATGAAGGTAGTAATGTGTATATGTAGACAATTCAATCAATAAATAAATAAATTAGGTCAAACCTTAAAAGTTACGTAATACTAAAGGTGAAGTGGACAGATAATCAGAGTTTAAATAAATATCATTACAACACGAAGGAAATGGAAAATAAGAAACAGTGGGAGGGTTTTGATTAGAATTCACCTAGGCCAAGGGAGACAGAAACAAAGATAGGACAAAATTCTTTTGTTGTATGCAAAGACACTAGAATTGTTCTCTCGAATTAATTCCCATAGCTTCTTTGGCTATGTGTGAAAGGCGGGTTCGAATTCCGTTCGAAAGGCTCGATGAGATGCTATAGATAACTTTGAAGGCACTACTTCTGTCCACTTGGTGACTGCTATCATCAATCAAATGATCCAAAATAGAACATATTATAGATTTTATTTGACCATTTCCGAACCATGGGAATGAAGGAAGATGCACATTAATGCGTTTGTTTAGCTGTCTGGTTGTTCGCCCTATATAGCTCTCCCCACAGGAGCACCTAAATTTGTAGATACACATAGAAGTGGCACAGCTAGCTAGGTAGCTTGTCTTTCGCTTGAGCAGTAATAATTGGTCGGCAGCTGGAAAATGACAAACAAAGGTTGGCGGCAGTATATGTCCGTTTTATTGCACTCGATCTCATTATAAAACTTTTATATTATAAATCTATGTAAATTAGAGTAAAGCCTGAAGAAGATCTAATTGAAAACAACAATATTGTTCGCCTATTATATGTCTTCTTCTAATATTAATAATGGGGAAATTTGAAGATATGATAATTTGGTGAAAACATACTTTTTCGTTCGTTTAGCCTTGCGCTTTTCAAAATTTGATTTCGTTAACAGCACATGTTTTCAAGTTTTCACTTGTGCTTCTTAATATAACGTTGTTCATCTTTGACGGTGTACAACGTGTTAGCACACACTGGAACGTGAAAACGTGGATTTACTATAATATTATAGCCGGAATCATAATAAGTACCTCATATGCCTTCATTGTGTTTAGAATGCATGCTTTCATGAATGCTACTCACGATAGTGATAAAAACGAAAACTGAATCATTCATTCCGTTGTCTGTTAGGAATTCTCTTCACTGACTAGTAAGGAAGGCATTGAAACAAAAACTGCCGAAAGACTCGTGTAAGTGAGCCAATTCACAATGTTTTATGAGAATCGGAATAAAATAACCGCTTGCCAAACATGTATGGCCTTCTGAAGATACACAAAAAACAAGTCCCCCTGAGACCTATACTGTCGATGATCAACTCGTCCCAACATAAGGTAGCACGTTGGCTTGTGGAGAAGTTGGAACCTATTCGTCAACGGCTAGGCGTGCACACTATGAAAGACTCATTTCAAATCTCTGAAATTGTGAACCACATGAACGTTTTAAATAAGTTCATGATGTCATTTGATGTAACCTCCTTGTTCACAATGATTCCAATCAACGAAACTATTGAGATCATTTGTCAGCAGTCTGATCTTCTCCTACTGGCAGAGTCAGAATTCAAACGCCTACTGCTAATGTGTACCATGGATGTGCAATTCCAATTCTACAACACCCTTTACCGCCAAATAGATGGTGTAGCTATGGGTAGTCCACTTAGCCCTGTTTTAGCAGATATATTCATGTCCAACCTTGAAAGAACAAAGTTGAAGCATGCAATCGACAAAACAACTTCCTTCTGTCGATATGTTGATGACACATTTATAGTGTGCAAAAATAAAAGTCATGCTTCACACTTACTAAGATTATTCAATGATGCGCACGCCAATATTAAGTTCATTATGGAACATGAAAGTGATGGAAAGCTCCACTTCCTCGACATCGCCATGGAACGCCTAGAAGACGGTAGTCTTCAAGAGTCAATTTATCGAAAGTCTGCATGGAAAGGACAATACTTACATTTTAACAGCTTTTTTCCAAATAGCTTTAAACGTGGTCTAGTCAAGACTCTGAACTATAGAGCGAGGAGAATATGCTCTATAGAGAAATTAGAGGAAGAATTTGAGCTTCTTGAAAAGACCTTGAAGAGCAATGGGTACCCTCAAAGGTTCATCAACAAGTATAGAAGATCTGAAGTCACAAATGCAAAACAAATCACAGTAAGAAAAAAGCCAATCTACTTTCAGCTTGACTATAAGGGTGAAAACATTTCAACGATGATCAACAGAAAGCTGAGCACATCACTAGCCATAGCCTATCCTGCAGCTAAGCTCGTTCCCCTCTATCGAACAACTTGCTCTCTGTTGCAATCAAAAATCGATAGATATCCTTCTCATGTTAACTCCAACTGTATATACAAATTTACATGTATCTGCGGGAGCAGTTACATTGGAAGAACAGAAAGAAGGGCATATCTACGATTTTCTGAACATGTACCAAAAAGCTTACGTCTAAAGGGAACAAATGCTTTAAACAGTGCCATCGCCAGGCATCTTCTTGACACGGGTCATGAGGTGGACATCGAAAAGTCGTTCAAAATTATCAATAAGCAAAAGAGCTCAATTCTCCTTAAGTTTGCTGAAGCCATTTCCATCAAGCCCCTGAAACCTGACTTAGGCGTTCAGAAAGAAGCGGTTATCAGTCTGTCTTTGCCACCCTGGTAACTGGATATTTTCATCTCTCTTTCATCTGAATGCGAAATACTGAAAAGTTGTATGATTATTATTGTTCGGAATAGTGTTTCATATTGCATATATATATATATATATATATATATATATATGTATATATATATTAGTGTATGCGTATATTGATCGATTGATTTTTGTTTAAAATGAACTCTGTGCAAGTATGTGAAAACTGTTTTGTAGATATATTTAATGATGTCTTTGCCCCCTATAAGCAGATGACGAGAAGGCAACGAAATAAAAGATGGTACCATTTTATTCTGCTAAAACCGTAGTTCTTGCTTTGTTCAAAATAACCAACGTTGGTTTACTTACTGACCACTAAGACTGTTTGCTGGAACGGCCCACGTTAATGGTTCATTCACACACACTAGCACGAACGGTTGCCAGCTGATTGTAGTCATCATAGATACTGAATGAAATCTTCACTCATCTGTATTTTAAATTATACTCTGTAATGCGCACTCTCACGTTTCGCTATCGCAGTGTGGTGTTGTGATACAGACAACAATGTGTGTTCCCACGGAATATGATTCTCGCATATTCCTACAGTTCAATTCCCACTGCATTAGCAACAGAATACTATACATATGTGTATATTTGAACATTCTATTTCATGTCGTTTAATGTAAACCAAAATCACACGCTGGCTCAGTGATTGGTTCAAGAATATAAACTGTGTATAGATATAAGTAGCGGTTTGATCACTTGAAGAAAATATACCTTGTCTTCCGTGTCTTGCCTTCTGCTGTTACAGTTCTATATCCTGGAAATTCCATAATTGTACCGAAAGTACTGTTTGGAATAAAGCTATTATTATAATAGTTATAATAATTATATTATATAATTTATGAAGGAGGTCAAAATACAAACATGCAAAACTAATGGTCGGAGACATTGAAAATTGGGTTGCACAGTCAAGACAACAAGAGGAGAGAACTTGATGGTGAGTAATAGTGTCATGGGTTTAACTCAAGTCAAAGAAACAAAAAGAACTGAATTACACTAAGGCGAAAGTGGGGTTGGGTGGGGGGTGGGGGGTGAAAGCGAAAGATTTTGTAATCAAGTGAGACAAAGAGAATAGACCTTGGGTAAGACGAATAACTGAATCTTTCTGAACATACATAAGTCAAGTTTTAAACGTTTAACAGGGAGCGATTGCTCCAGCAAATTTGAGAAGAGGTGAGTTGTACTGTCTATTTAAAATCTTGAAGGATTTCACTCTGTCCACTTCATGGCCCATATCAACAAGATGTTTGGCAATACCACTGTTCAAAGCATTTGTTCCCTTGAAACGTAAACTTGTTGATACATGTTCAGAGAATCTGAGATATGCCTTTCTTCTTTCTGTTCCCCCCGCCCCATGTAACTACGACCGCAGATACACGTAAATTTGTATACACACTATTAGTGTTAACAAGGCAAGGGTATTTATATCAACTTTGATTGTCCAAAGTGTTTGTTGTTCGATAAACGGGGGAACCAATTCTGGCTGCAGGATAAGTTCTGGCTAGAGAAGTTTTCAGTCTTCTGTTAATTATTCCTGCAATACTGCCAACTTTAAAATCTAGTTGGATGAAGGTAAGTTTCTTATTACAATTTAGAATTTATAGTTACAATCACCTGTGATGATTTAAAGGCATAAACGCATTAGCTTTGCTCTCCTCTTATCTTCATTTCATGACATTTATATAGCTTCTGACATTATTGTTATTTTTATGATTATTTGTCACTGAAGTTGTATTCTATCACCCACCAATTTTCAGTATTGACGTAAATTGTAGTCACGTATTTATTCCATATTCTATTTTTGTAACATGACTTATCCCATGTCAATATATCGACTTCATTTCCTACATGTCATTTTTACAAGTGTGTTTGTATTTCTCTCACTTCACTTATGACCTTTGAAATCCTACTGGCTATTGACTGTTAATTTATCAATGTAATTAGTGTCTCACAAGGTCATCTGAAGGATATATATATAGGCAAACGCAGTCAGTCATTTTCGCTGTTGATAGGAGACGGCAAAAGCTCTCCACGTCAATGGCCAGTCTTAACTTTTTGTCTTCTTACATCGCGTTTGCGGTGGTACCATATCGTAATTCCAGTATTATTGACTACTGGACGACGAAGTTTCCAATACACTTTGTTGTTGTTCATAATCATATGATCAATTATAACCACACAACTTCGAAACTTTCGTTTTACCCTTTTCTTTATTCTTTCCTATTCTTCGTCACAGGGATAGTAGAATTCTTCAAATGTCTGGGTTTTGAATCATTCCTATTACACGTATTCCGTTACCAATCTTCCCCCCCCCAAACCCTGTTATATTTGATTTTAAAACTGTCATCTTATCCCATCATCCTATAATGTATGGTTGTGTGTAATTGCATGTAGTGAGTGGGGTAGCTGAACTATTCTCCACATTTCTCATTATATCTTTAGGTCAACTAATCTACATTTTCCTAGGTTTCTACCCTCCGCTAATCTGACAGACCCCGTTCTACCACTTTCACCTAGGCATTATTTCACCTGAGACACAATCATAACAGCAGGGTATTAGATAAACTGAACTGCTGTGTTTAATTGGCTCCATATGCAGGATCCTTTAACCAACAAAGCTTGTTTCTAATTCTCTTTGTGTGTAATTGGATGCCAGCCACTTTTATTACTGCCTACATTGTTAAGAATTCTGCGCTGTAAAGCTTCCGAGGTTCCTTCTTTTCATGGAAGCACGCACTACTGAGGATTTAAATTGTTCATTGTTGGTATTGTCATTATTCTGTGCATATTTGGCATGCATATCGTCATTAATATTATTATTATTATCATCATCATTTTCAATACCGTTGTTATTAATTTAAATTTTACATTTTCCTACACACTTCCTGATTAATTTAGCCGGGTAATTATTGATTAATTTTCAAAGCTTCTCTTGTATGCCTCATTTCCTGTCATAGATTTTCCTTAGTACTACTTAGTTTTTGTACCTTATTTTCACTTAAACACTTCGCCAATCCTATTTTTATTGACATATCATTTCGTGTTGTGGTTTTCGTTGTTGTTGCTGATATCTAATAGTGGTTAGAACAACAGACTCACTAATCGACTAGATAGGGAATTTGTTAGCGCAACTACAAGTGTATTTACGGTTGTATCACATGTCCTATTTCGCATAAAACACTAACGATAAATTTAGTTTCAAATATTTGTAGACTGAAATGAAAGTAGACAAAACAATATGACATACACTTTATTCAACATTCCTGATATTTTCACTTTTCATTTCCAATCACTGAATGACTACTGTACAGTTCATTCTATTGGCTGAAAAATTAGTATCAAGTCAATTTGTCCTCTGTCTGATATCATCAAATTAAATAAGTCCATGTAAGCTATCTAACTGAATAAATACCTACTAGCCTGGGGTTAAATTTGAAATCAAATATCGCGCCAGTGAGTCAGTAAGTTCTAAGCAGTATAACACTGCTGTTACACACATATCATTCACTAGCCATACATATGTTTTACGGTGAATATATATATATATATGCTGCCGTCATAAACCACATTTTATTTGGGATCTCGCAATCAGTTTCCATAGTAAGGCATATATTAATTTCTTAGGGAATGTAGATTCCCTCAAGACTGTAGGTACAGCATGCTGAAGAACACCCAACAAAAACTGTCCCACTTGATTGAATACGGTGAATTGATTTAAAGTGAATTTCAGAAAACCGTCACATTGAAAAGAGTCTCTTCGCTGAATCATTTGTTTTGATTTTCTACATATAATAAACACAAGTGTTACTGTGGGAAAAAGAATAGTACTGTGGAAGAACAGTAGGGTTTTATTGGATATGATAAATCACAAAGAGTGAATGCATCTGCACCAAGCAGCCATCACCGAGAACGATTTTCAGCCAGCCATATCACCAATTTTTTCCAGCCGCCACTGGCTTTCACCATCATCTCGACGACCCCAGCCAAGCAGTCAGTCAGGCAGTCTACACCTCCCGATGTGGCTGACTGCCTTATTCGCTAACGGACATAAACTAACTCTTGTGGATTTCATTGACTGATGATGAAGCCGTATTTTCGTTTGACCACCCTCATCACCAACATCACTAGCTAACTCCTCTCCAACCTCATCCATCGATCCATTCTATGTCAGTCAGCTAACATCGCACCGCACCGCCACGCCCGTCGGTCGGTCGAGTAAAGAAGACAATGGCTAGGGAAATAGGCAGACAAAAAAGGCAGACACATGCCCTAACCATCCATCTCAATCTTTGTAACTGCTTCACAAACTCGTCATCGATTGATATCCCTTCCTCATCCTCCTCCTTACCCTTTAACTAGCAGCACTCAACCGACTGATGCCTCACCTCAATATTGCTGGTTCACCCTGTCTTTTACACTTACCACCAGCACCTAACAGCATGGGAGATAGGACACAGGCACATATGATGAAACACAACTAGCTAACCTTTTCGTACCTTCCACCTTCCATAGCCATGTCTCACAATCAGCTAGCCAGCCTGTCATAGAGGAGGACGGAGTGCACTGCTGATCAGTACACAGGTTTGGTCGACAGCTAGCCAGCCAGCTGGATTTCAGGTCTACTAAGCAAGCCGAATACAGTGGTGACGTAAGTTCAGTTGGTTGTTAAAATGCCAAACGAGCCTTCCGCATCCTACGTCAAGAATCTTATTATCAGTCTACTTCACTATCTGTCTTAGCTGAATACACAAGTTCACCATATAAGTACAGTGCTAAGTGCGCGTTCCCAAGATGCGTGAATAATCTAACCTTCTTAGGATGTATGCTGTTGAAACCTCTTGAGAAGTAGGCGTCGTATTTACTACTATCTACACCATGAATAACTGAAAGCCATGCATACAGATCATTACGATGGCATTTAGTTTGAACACTGGGTATCAATAATAAATGAACTGCATCAGTCCATCGTAGTAGTAATGTGGTGTTTGCTACTGATAAGATTTATCATCAGCCCATGGACACCGGCGAGCTAGCCGAGGTGAACACAACGGTAGCCGCAACAGAGCTACTGAAATTGAACGAATGAGAACAGAATTTTGAAGATTTGTAGCTTGGAGTAGGGGCACTATGAATGAATGCTAGAAAAGACCGATACTTTGCATATGGCAAGGCAGAACACTGGAGAAGACACTGCCCAGAGAGAAGGAGAAGACAAAATTTCAGACAGTATAATGCGTGTACTGTCTCTCCTATCAGACTAGAAGTAATGGGGGCTATTGAGAGATGGGCCGTGTATTCTAAGCTGCGAGTAAATTGTCAAGAAGTGGTATGTTCTTTTAGATACAGGGGCGGCAGTCTCACTCATAAATAGGAATCTGTGTCAGAGCGTCAGACTGTGTCCATTGACATTTCGAACAGTGGACACGTGTTAATTATCACGAACATGTCAAAAAGTAGAGATTTTATTGGCGATCGCGAAGTAATGTTCCCGTTCATTATTGTGTCCTAGTTACAGCGTACAATACTTGGCGCAGGGGTTAAAGCATCCAAAGTGCAGAATATATCAGAGTTAGTTGAAGAATACGATCATCTGTTCACTGGAGATGGAAACCCCTACAGTTTTGTGATGAGATGAGGCATGAAATCCCATTGAGCGGTCGCGAAATGGCAGCATTCGCAACGCGAAGAGTACCATGTCATTTAGAAGGCAAAGTCGAGAGACAAGTGATCAAGATGACAGTCCGTATAACTCTTCTTTTAGTGAAGAAAGCAAATGGCAATTACAGATTCTGCGTCGATTTCCGACAGATAAACAGCATGACAGAGCTGAGACCTTGTGCCATGCCAACTGTAGTAGAGAATTTGGATCGTCTACAAAGCGCGAATTTGTTTACAGTGCTCAACCTCCGGTCAGGATATTGACAGATACGGACAAAACAGAGCGACAGAGATAGGACGGTGTTCGTCGTGGGTCAGAAACAGTATCTGTCTAAACGTATGCCATATGGACTAGCGGGTGCACCGTTTACCTTCAGACGACTGATGACGCTATTGCTTAGAAACTTGAAGAATTTAGAGGTGTACGGTGATGATCTCGTCATCTACAGTCAAAGTGAAAGCAACCATGTGAACCATATTGAATCCGTGCTAAAACGCATTGAAGAGATTGGACTGTGCATCAACAAAACGAAATCTCAGATAGCCAAACGGAATGTTACACTGTTGGGTCATAAAGTGGGCAAAGGCGAGATAAAATCGCTGCCGGAGTAAATCTTGTCGATAAAGACCATTACGGCTCCGAATTCCAAGAGGATGCTAAGGCACTTCCTAGGGACAGCAGAGTTTTATAGTGAAAAATTTCAATGAGATAGCAACCCCCCTGTACATGATATTAGGTGAGTCAAAGTTTGTTCGGTCGGAAGATCCCCAGAAGATATTCGACGGTATGAAACAGCTTTCTGACCACCAGAAAATGACGCTAAAACTGCCTGTTCCCGGAAAACAATTGAGAGTGTGTACATATGCGAGTGATACGCCATAGGCGCAGTAATTAGACAGGGTGAAGGAGTTGTCGAATACGCCGGTCGAGTTTTAACACAGACAGAGCAGAAGTATTCAGCTATCGGGGAAGAGTGTATAGTGATAGTATGGGAGGTAGAAAAATGGAGACCGTATTTACTAGGCCAACGGTTCCACATCGAAACTGATCACAAGCTGCTACGGTTTCTGAGGACAGCGAGAGACCCACGTGGGAAAATGAGCGGTGGATGCTGCGCCTTCAGGAGTATGACTCCATGATCTCACACGTGGCAAAAAAGGAAATTTTTGGCAGACTTTCTGTCTATACCGGAAGACAAAGGTGAGTTACCGGAGATTGTTTACGGAATGCATGCATTGGAACAAGACCCATTAAGACCTGCCCTCAGTCGAAAATCAGACCCTGCCATGAATACATTAATACAGGTGATCACTAATGGAATAGAAGTGAATCAAACTACGGCGAGTAAGGAGCTGACTACGCTACTCAGACAGAAAGATAGATTAACAGTGAAGGCTTACAGAACTCTAACTTGGCGAGAGGACGATGGAAGCTGGTTGGCGGTAATACCTCCGTCTCTACGCCGTGAGATGATACAAGAATGTCACCATCTAGCACATACAGCAGTAGCCAGAACAGCCAACCTCTTCAGACAGTATGTTTTGGCCAGGTATGAGAGAAGATGTATCAAAATATGTACTTGCATGTCCGCAGTGCCAGTTGATGAAAGGAGATCGGTGCATACTGCAACAACAGAAGAAGACGTTTATTAAAGAAAATCAACGCATATTTATAGATTTTAATGTACAATATTGTAGATTATTGTTAGTAGAAAATACAGTCTTTTGATTGGTTGTTTCTCACAGAAAGTTAACCTCGCATCTCTTTGTGGCTGTGTCAGATCATCCATATGCTAACTGTATCCGCCTACGCAAAGCCTTTGTTCTCATTTTCTCACCACCAATATGGGGGACATAAACATTGACGTCAATTACTGCCCACCAACTTTGGCCAGCAGCCAGTTCTCACCACAATACGACCGCCTCTGCAGTCAACTCCAGTTACGGCAGTAGGTGACTTGTGGTCCATAGATGTGATGGGTCCGTTTCCGCAGACATCCAGTGGCAATCACTACGTCTTGATGGTGATGGAACACACTACACGATTGGTAGGCGTCGTCGCGATCCCTGATCAACGCGAGAGAACTGTGACTGATGCGGTAGTTCAGCAAGTCATTGCAGACCACAGTGTACCGAAGACGATAATGACAGATCAGGGTCAGTGTTCTGAAAGTGAAGAATTCACTTCCCGTTTGCAACATCTGGGGATTAGGAATATCCGAAATACACCACATCACCTACAAACGAATGGTCTGGAAGAGGAGAGGAATAACCGTACACTGAGGGAGTGGCTGGCCTTGAAGGGAGGCAACTGGAGGACAGAGCTTCCATTGATTCTACTAGCACATCGTGCTTCCACCCAGGACCCAACAAAGAAGTCACCCTTTCAGTTGACGTATGGAAGGAAACCACGAGTACCAATACGCACCACAACCTGCTCTTCCATCAGGAGTGGAATATGACGAGGCTACGAACGGAAGGGAAAGAAGCCGTCGGGAATGTAAAGATAACCAACCAACCAACAAAAACAACTGACAATAGCAACAGCGACAACAACAAGCAGCACCAATCACCATGAACGGAGAGATAGAGGTTGAAAGAGGTCACTTCCTTCACTTATCTTATCTAGCCTAGGCTGCCACCATCGTTTCAAGGACAGGCAGTCAGAACGGATGAAGATGTGAAAACTAGTCCAGCCAGCCAGCGAGAATGGAAAATGCAAGATACACCTTCATCAACCTGAAATCAGTTGAAATCTTGTGACTCTAAGCATAAAGAAGAAGATTCGGATTTTCAACACAAATGTCAGTGAAGTCAATCAGTTAGTTAGTCACTGAGTTCTTCTATGTGGGTCAGAAACAGGCACTACGCGTACCTCACGAAAAGCATTTCCAAGAGGCTACTGCAGACTTTGATCAGCAGCTGCCAACTTTGCTCTCTGATTCCATATTGAAGGTGAAATTGCCGGCCGGCCAACTGGCTGGCCAGAAAGAATTAGCGACAAGAAACTGTAGCAATGAATGAACCAACGAAGAGCCTATTGCTTAACAAATATGTGGAAGGAAATGGAGGTGGATTTGGTATACGCTGAGGAAGTAGGCTTTTGAATGACATCGCGTGAAATGCAGGCCATTGCTCGATTGGGACATGAATAGGAAACGACGGGTATGTGGTCGGTGTGAAGGTGACATGGAGGAGATCGTGTGAGTTGGAGGGAGGAGGAGATGAGAGATTATGAGCAGTTGTGGGGTGAGTTGAAAAGGAGGACGGCAGAGAATAGCAGAAAGTGAAGATGCGTTGTTGAAGCCATATGTTCCCCTTGGAACCCAAGCGAACAATAATAATAATAATAAATGAGGTAATTTGTTAGTTGCTACGCTACCTTACAGATTTTCCTTTCTACATGACCGTCTGATAGATATTTAGTATGGAACAGAGAACAGGTATTGATGAAATTGTGAAATGGCTTGTTGGAAATGCTTATTATGACTCCAGAACCAAATTACAAATGTATGTAGAAGCAGCAACTTATCATTATTGTTGAACATGTGGACTAAGATAAGATCTCGTTGTTTTGCTCATAAAATGAAAGAGGTGAGTAGCAGGCATATGTATCGCCAGCATACATCTGGATGCTGTCGAATGGCATTTTTGTGCTTCTTCCTTTGGCTGTTAACATGCACACTGTCTGAGTTCATAGTTCAGAAATACTAGCCGGATAAGTTCTAGAAAATCTTTTCCCTAAATAACCTTAACTCTTTATTCTTTTCGAATATTACTAAATATGTTCAACTGACAAATTTTTACAGCTTGGTACGCATTGGTCGAAAACAAAACCTGGTCCGGTTGCTTGCCACTAGCATTCGGCGAATATGTAGCCCTGATAGTGTGGAGGATGAGTTTATTCTTTTGAGGGAAATCCTAGTAGAAAATGGATTTCCACCGCTTTTTATAGACAAGAATATACATTCAAATCCTATAAAACGTGACTTATCATCCGCAGCCAAGAAAATACTGTACATGAGCTTGGAATTCAAAGGGGACTACTTAGCTTCCGATATCATGAAAAGAAGGATATCACACAGTCCCTGAAAAGAACATTCCCTTCTGCATCTCTGAGAATAGCCTTTACTAGTCGACCATTACTGTTCAATAACCTGAAGGACAAGATCCCGCTGTTGACCAACTCTGTGTGCGTTTGTCAATTCACCTGCTCGTGTGGAGCTAGGTATATCGGTCGTTCGACTTGAGTTTTGTCCAAGAGGGTGCAAGAATACTATCGTGTATGGTCACGAAGTGGTGGAAGTGGAGCAATAAGAAGAGCGATCATTGAACATCTTGTCCATAATGATCACCCTATCTCTATAGCCTCCGCCTTCAAAGTCATCTACAAGGCAAAGAGTAGTTTACCCAAATCCCTACGTACCCGACTCATCTGTATTGCTGAAGCTTTGGCTATCGATCTCTGTGTACAGAAAAAGTTCGTTCAACCCCTACAACTTTCATGGTCTTAATCCCTTTATGCTAAAGTATGGTAATCCCCAATCATATTTTAGCTCTACCAATTTTTCATTTTTCATTTTTGTCTATTCAATTTGTATACTCTTCCTTACTAAGTCAATTGTTACTATTACTACTCTCAATTTTAATTGTCCCCGGTATTATTTCACTTGTTCCACTTGTCATTCTAAATCGATTCTTCTTTACAACATTAAATTCTATGTTATCGAATTTAACACCATGTTACGTAACGTTTTTATTTTATTCGATTTATCTACTAAGCCTATAATTGCACCCCCTTTCCATCCTATGAATTATTCTATATATGACATTAATTTGCTTTGCCACTTGACATTTAACTATGATTATAATCACAAACATTTTAGTTTTAATTGCATTTCATACTACTATTACTATTATTTTATGCATTCACACGTGTGTTTCAATTCCCTCACTGGATTTAACTTCTTAAAAACCATATATGTACGATTGTACAGCTTGACGATAAATTCGTTGTTGAAAAGTCTCTTCGCTGAATCATTTGTTTTGATTTTCTAAATATAACTGAGTCTCTTTCACTGACATTTTGTTATCAGTGTACTTACAAGTTAGATAGAGTGCTGATTAGTGTGTTGTAACAGCAGAAAGGAAGACATGGAAGCAAACGTATATTTTGAAGTGATCAAACCGCTGTTTATATCTGTATACAGTTTATATTCTTTAACAAGTGGCTGAGTAAGCGTGTGATTTTGGTTTACATTAAACGACATGAAATATAACGTTCAAATATACATACATAGTATTCCGTTGATAATGCTGTATTGAGCTGTGGGAATAGTATTCAGACGTTAACACCAACAAATACAATGATTCTTACTGTGAGAATAATATTCTGTTGGAACACATTGTCTGTATCACACCAACACAAGGTAATTAGGCAGTCTACGTTTCTTAAGGCTGGTATAGTGTGTAGCTGACCAATAGCACTATCAGTACTACGCAGATGAAACGAAAGTGCCCATGTCAGGTAAGTGGAAGAGATTGACTTCTTTTGAGTTCCTTCCGATGATGGCGATTGGTGCTTATTGTTTTTGGTTGAGTATCTGCATCACCTATGTCTTCTCTACGTTCACCTGAAGTTCTGCCTTCTCTGACTCCTCTTCTGCAAAATTTTTCCAACTTGACTTTAAAAATCAACATTGCTAAGATGCTGCTGTATAGGTGTTAACTTCATTTTTTTATTGACAAAGTTAAACTTCCTTAAGCACCACTAACTACCGATCGGTGAATGACCTTGAAGGAGGCACTTTCGGGTATGGAATACATACATTTATGAAGAAAGTGCATAAAAACTGAATAAAAGTGTATTAAAAGCAACTCTGAGTTTAGCGTAGGAGTATCAATGGAAAACTTACACCACATCCTATACATATATTCATCTAAATGACTATAAATGACGTCGCTTTGTGATTCATTAATGGCTCTAATCCAGTTTTTTAACCGCCTTCAAAATCCTTTGATAGAACTGGTGTGGATCCCCGTGTAATGGGATCCACAAAATTATTAGAACGATTGACTCTGTGGCGAATATATCCAAGGGATGACAAGGAGTTATAACCTTTCCACTCACTCATCTCTGTGTATTGTAGATCCCTGTTTCACCAGTCAAGTAATGATACGTATTAAAGTATTTGACTTTCTATCTGCTATCCTCTCGACGAATCCTTTCCGTAGACAGATATCACATAAACCAATCAGCCTTTTCTTTTAAGTGACTCAATGGGAATTTTTAAGTTGCTCAAATATCATTAGCTCGTTCTCCACCACGGTAGCATTTTCTCTTTAATACGACAGTTCCACCTACATGTATGATGACACCTTCTTCTCCCCCCAATCAGGAGGTAAGTCTCTCCATTTTCCAGCATGTAATATCCCTGCAGTGCTGGTACCACCACTATTTTCTCTGTTTCAGCAGCTGCACCTGTCACAGGCCTTTTTAAAACCCAGTAATTACAAATATACAGAATCTGGGTTAAGGACATATGGTAAAAGAAAGTGCTCCTACAAAATATTAGAATCGTTAGCTTACCTTCTCCCTGACACTAACTTGTCTCAAAAAAATTGCTCAACGATACACATGTCCATCAATCGATCTGCTGAAGCTTTTTATGTTCATCACACCACCACATGAACAAATCCTTTCTTTTCTAAGCAATACTGGAAGCGTGGTCCTCACCAAATTTCAAACGTAACTCCGTTACAGCAGGCATTTGACTCGCATGAATAAAACTCATTGGCGCATTCAAGCTGACTGGTGCGGCTGCACTCCATTGGTAGTTAGTGGTGCTTACAGTTTAACTTGGTATCTTTTTTCCTTTAGATGCAGAAAGATAGATAGTTATTATATTATTATTATTGTTCCCTTGGGTTCCTAGTGGAACATAGGGCTTCAACTGCACGTCTCCACTTGCTTCTGTCTTCTGCTGTACTTTTCACCTGCATCCATGTTAGTCCATACTGTTCCAACTCCTCTTCACACGATCTCCTCCATGTCACCCTTGGACGTCCCACTACTCGCCGCTTCCCTTTCGGGTTCCACTCGAGCTATGGCCTGACGCGCGATGTCACCCAGCGGCCTCCTCAGTGAGTGTCCAATCCATCTCCACTTTCTCCTGCATATTTCTCAGGCGATTGGTTCCTGTTTTGTTTGTTCCCATAGCTTCTTGTTTGTGATTCTTTCCGGCCATCTGATCTTCAGTATAGAACGAAGACAGTTGTTGATAAAGGCTGCAACGTGATATTCTTTGTGACCCGCCAAGTTTCTGATCCGTATAGAAGAACTGACTTGACGTTTGTATTGAAAATCCGAATTTTGTTGTTGAGTGTTGCTGAGTGACGAAGATTTCCAGATTGGTTTCAGGTTGATGAATGTGTTTCTCGCCTTCCCGATTCTCAATTTGACATCCTCGTCCGTTCCTCCTGTAGTTGAGACAATGCTCCCTAGATAAGTGAATGAAGTAATCCCTTTCAAATCCCTTTCGTTGATGGTGATTGGCGCTGGATGTTGCTGTTGTTGTTGTTGTTGGTTGGTTATTTTCATAACCTCCGTCTTGTCTATGTTCACCTGGAGTCCTGTCTTCACCGGCTGCTTCTTCGACCAGTTTGTTGGTTTTCGCTTGTAAGTCTTCGATTTTGTGTGACATCAAACATAAATCATCCACGCGCGAAATCCAGGTCTTCTAGGTTTTAAGTTCACGTCGGTCCAGGATATCCCTGTCTTCTCGTTTCCCACTGTCTGACGCATAATCCAGTCGTGCACCACAATTAGGAATATCATTGGTGATAATAAGCACCCTTGTCTGACTCCTGTGTTTACTCCAAAAGCCTCGCTGAGATTCTTTTTTGAATTGCTGCACAATCAGTAGGAGAGAGAGAGAAAGGGAGAGGTATTGGTCATTTGTCAGCAGTATTTTTCACGCTACTCCACAGCTGTACATCAGTACTGGGAGTGTTGACTTTTATCTTCATTCATCACAAGCAGATAAGTCTTTTACAGATCGATAAGGTGTGGTCGATTTACCAGAAATAGTTGACATTTCCTAGGGGAGAAAAGGCGAAAGACAGAGAGAAAGAGTGAGACAAAGAAACAACTCGGGGTTTTTTCTTCAAGAATAATTCATTAACCCTCTTCTTCAGGCAAAGAAGAAGAAGGGGAATAACTGAAGAGAATTACTTTCGTATGTCAAGAAATAGAGTACTCAACTTTTGATTGCATCTGCAATGTGAGGCATAAAGAAAAAAGCAGACAAGAATCAAATGAAAGTGAATTAAAATAACCAGTACTGAAATTAGCAAAGTATGAATTGGATAATGAATACAGTTATAAAAGTATCAGTGTTTTTAATTGGGAGACTTTAAATGTGAAATAATGGAGAAGATGTGTAGCTCAGATGGAAAATATCGAATTAGTTTTCTGCTCTAAGCTGGTTGATGGTTTAATTGTAGTAAAGCTTTCGTTGTCCCCCTACTAGACAACATCCCCGCTTCAGTGCAGGGGTTTTAGTATAAAATGAACTTATTTGAGAAACTTCATGCATTTATTCCCCTTGATGAATTTGAATAAAGCAAGAACAACAGTGGTTTGTGCAGAATAATATGGTAGCATCAATCATTTCGTTGGCTTCTCATCAGGTGCTTACAGCCTTAATAATTTATGAGGTTCATGTACAGAAAAGTTTTAACATACTTGCAAATTTTACTGTGTCAGTTGACAAAAGGTTCCACAATAAGTGAACAGTGCTCAGAAAATTGCCTTATATAGATTTTAACATGCAGTTCAAGTTTAAACAAAATAAATGTATGCATACAGTGGTAAAGGAGTTATGTAATAAAGAAAAATATGCGTTAGATACAGAGTGACTAATAAATTAGGTAACAATGTACTGAGTTCAACTCAAATCATAGAAACAAGAGACAAGCAAAATTACAGATTATAAAAGGGGGTGAGGTTAAAGACAAAGATTACGCAATCAGATGAGAGAATAAAGAAATTCAGTTACCAGGGCAAGGAAAGACTAATAACTGCTTCTTTCTGAACACATAAATCTGGTTTCAAGCGTTTGATAGAAATTACTTCGGCAAACTTGAGGAGAATGGAACTCCTTTGTCTATTGATAATTTTAAAGGATTTCTCGATTCCTACCTCACGACCCGTGCCGAGGAGATGTCTAGTAATAGCGCTACTACATGTAAAATTTGCAAGTATGTTAAAACTTTTCTGTACGCAAACCTCATAATTTAGTTAGGCTGTAAGCAGCTGATGAGAAGCCAACGAAATAAGTAATGATGGTACCATATTATTCTGCACAAACCACAGTTGTTCTTGCTTTATTCGAACTTATTTGAATTCTCGCTCCATGAATGATGATATTGTAATTGTCTCCCTTCTGACAACCACTGTCGTGACTGGTTGTTAATTTACGTCTCTATTGATCATATTTTTATTGACTCGGAATTCTAACTTTCTTGTCATGTGATGATGTACTGTTTATTAGCTGGTAAATTTTGTCTATAGTAATGTGTGTTTGTTAATCACTGGCAGATTCGATTGAGTATCAACCAGGCCTCTAGAAATTCCCTGACTACATCCCTGGTGTTTCCTTTATTTAAAATCTCCACATTAGGACTCTCCCCTCCAATTATTTATTGCGATATCCATGCTGAAAATTCCACCAATTACATTATCCCATTCAAATTAGTGTTTATAATTGTCTACATGCAAGGGGATGTCCACATTGATCGATGTAATGTTTATTGCAGTCGATGCATGCAATTTATTTTGTAAATGGTATTCATTCTATCTTATTTTTTCTGCTGGATTTGTCTTTCGGTTTGCCCAAGATCGAATGAAGTGATTGTGCTGGCTGGCTGACTGACTGTTGGCTGGCTTGTGTGCTATATCTATTTCAAACGGTCTTAATATTCTAGCTGTTATTTCAGAGATATGTTTTCTGATATATGGTAGGATGAATTTTCTGGTGGTCCTTGACGCCGGCTTGTTGTTGTTGGTGTCATGACTCGAATTTAAACACTTTTTGATGAAATTATGAGGATATGCATTCTTCTCTTCAACACCGGAATAGTGCTACCGTGTGTTTAAACAATTAACAACCAGTCATCACAGTGGTTGCCAGGAGATACAATTACATCATTCATTGAGACGGCACTCATCAAATGGGTTCATTTCATAGTGAAACATGCACTGAAGTGGAAGGTTGTCTAGATGGGGGATGACAAAGCTTCGCAATTTTGAAGCGTCAACCAGATCAGAGAAGACTACTAATTCGATATTATCCACCTGAGCTACAAATCTTCGCCATTATTATGGGGTATTTCCGTAAGTGTCACTGGATTGTATTACTGGTAAATGACGTCACCATCAGGATGAGTTTCTTCTAGGTGCTGGAGGACTGTCAATATCGACTGGCTTTATTGCTTGGTGGTGAATGACATTAGACTATCCATGAAGTAGGTATTTCGTATTTTGATTGAGAAACTTTAATTGTCTTTCTAGGCAATAGGCATTTTCATTGAAGACTTTATTTAATCTGATGGCATTGTTCAGAAAAACAATGAAAGCTACACAATTAATGTATCCGAAGTTCAGAGAACACACTGACACCTGAGTTACAAACCTTCTTCTTCAGTTATAAAAGTGTAAATGAATGAATATAATGCTTGAATGTATGGAGTCTGGAACAGTATGACTGTACACTGTTTTTTTTGTTTGTTAGATGTTAAAAATTGAAACATTGTACATGACTTTTGTTAAAAACGATTCATTGTAAAGAAAACAACATAACTTTGGAGTACAATCTAAAATTCAACGTGCTGCTCGACTCTTCCTCTTCTCACTGGTCCATACTGTCTGCTTACTTCACTACTGACCGTGTTGTCTCGTTTGCATTTTGCAGGAAACTCTTATCCTCATCTGCAGACCATTTATTCTGCAACCCGGTGCACAGCTTCTACTAGTAGACACGACTACAACGGTGTATACCTCTGTGGATGATATTAATAATTTGTAGCAGCGAACTTTAACTGTGTCATACCAAGTAACCATTAACTTCTACAACCCGTTAACTGTATTTTTATAATATACTGTTACAATATTATTTCATAAACGTGGATTTTAACTCTGATATTTTGTACCGTTTCGTTTTACTGAGCCTAGGATTCTGTTTTCTATCATTGAACCCCTTTTACGCTGCACGCGGTATCAAGTCACAGATTGCAAAGTATGGATGTGTCTTAGCTGCACTGCCTACAGAGGTAATCAGAGACTTTACTGGCCTAACCGATAGTGCTCCTACAGACCACTAACATGATCAACTCAAAGCAGTTTTGATCCAAAGAAGGAGTGTCTCCGACAAGAACAGGATCCAGGAATTACTCAAAGCATATGAGTTAGGTTAAATGACGCGGTCTCAGCTCTTCAGGCATATGCTTCAACTAGCTAATCCATATAAGGTTGACGAAGTGGTCTTAGGATAGATGTGGTTGGAACTGCTACCACTGCATAACCAACAGATTTAAACTATCTCCTGTAAATCTGTTCACCAGGATGAACTAATTGAGCTTATAGATAACATTCTAGACGTAATGCCTGACACGAGCGTCTACAATGTATCAACACGTAGTTATTTACCAGTTCAGGTCGCTTCCACTGACGACACACCTGTATTATAAGCTATTTCGGCATTAAAAACAAGACGGAAAAGTTAGAAACTGAACTGTCCAGCCTACATGCACGATCTGGTAGACCACAGTCCAGGTCAAGGCAGTCTCGACAGTCTTTCTAAAGACAGCAGTGGGCCAGGACATCTTCTAATACTCGAAATATTTGCTAGTATCACAGAAAGTTTGGACATCGAGCTGTTCAGTGTGTAAAACCGTGCAATTCAGTAGTAGTGACTCGGTTCAGGGAAACTCCCCAGTGATGGTGACGGCTATTACTTGCTATCACTCAAGTCGCATTTCCTATGTGAGGAATAAAACTACAGGCACATTATTCCTGGTAGACACAGGGGTCAAAGTTGGTGTAATACTCCCTTCACTATCCAGGCGACCTTCTAACACAAAAGGGAAACTTTCACTTCGAGCGAGCTAACCAAACAAGTATACAGATCTACGCTGAATAATCACTTATCTTGAGCCTTAGTTTATACCCTGCTGATGCTTACTGTTGGTAAAAAAAATTAATCGTCCTCACCTCTGAGATAAATTTCTTCTTAACTAAGCAGATAATTTTAGACGTCTATATAGCTGAGTTGTGCAACCAAAACTGAATAAATAAATGTTGGAATGTTGAAATGTTTACCAACAACATGGAGGATAAGATTCCATGCCTAAGCAACTGCGTTTGCGTTTACTAGTTCATTTGTTAACGGAAAGCCAGATCGTTCAACTTGGTTTCTGTCCAATAGGGTGCGGAAAAATTGCCCTAGGTAGGTACGAGGAGGTGGAATAGTGGATTTTGTAGAAGTTAACAGCTAAACACTCAGTCTATAACCCCTTCTTTTTAAATTATCTGTAAGACAAACAGAATAACCTGCCAAAATCTTTGCATATCAGGTTGTGGTGAGTGCTACTGATAATACCTATCAGTAGTATATAAAGAAACGTTCATCGGCATAAAAACATCAAATAGCAGGGAGATAGGTTTGATGTCAGAAGAAGCAAATGATACAGAGTTGCGGGGATACATGAGAGACGTGAAAGAATCACAAAGAAACACAATATGAAGGCCAGAATTAGCACAAAACGGAAGATCTGTGCAAATGGTGCGCTGAAGATAAGGTGTACATTGTTTCTCTATACAAGTCTCTGCTCTTACATTGGCACAAGGTATATTCGTATATCTGTAGCTATAGTTATCGAAAAGAGAAGTCAGTTGTTTGGCTGATGGTGAGCTAAACTGAGGGACCCGACAACCAGATCTACCTACAACACCCCTACAACGTCCCCTCTAAGACCTGAACATTGTTTGAAATGCTGAAGTGTTATTCGTTATGCCGATTTTTATGCAATAGGGTATCAATTGTTCTTTGTTCTATTGAAAAAAAATAATAAAGGGCGGCTCCTGTTGTCCAGGGGCCCAGTTGATAACACTTAGAGTTTTAGAGTGGCTTCAGTGGGGACACCACCACTCACTGTGGAATCCAGGTAGATCTAGTTGATGAGTCCGAAATAAGACAAAAACAGGTATCAGTCATCCAGTTAACCAACAGACTGGATGAAGAGGCTGGCTTACTGGCTGTCAGCGAAGACAAGACAGATTCCATCCAGGTGATGAACATAGAGAAGGTGGAGCAGTGAAGGTGATGAAGATAACCAACCACCACCAGGAAACACCAACAGCAACAATGAAACAACGACAACCAGAAGCAGCACCAATCACCATGAACGGGAGAAAGAGGTTGAAAGAGGTCACTTCCTTCCTTCCTTCCTTCACTTATCTTATCCAGTCTAGGCAGCAGCATCGTTTCAATCACACGCAGTCATCGGAACGGATGAAAATGTGAAAGCCACCAGCCGGCGAACCAGCCAGAATAGAAAAGCCAAAATATGCCTTCGTCAGCCTGAAATCAGTTTGGAAATCTTGTGCACTCCATCTCAGTAGCATAAAGAAGGAGATTCGGATTTTCAACACAAATATCAGTGAAGTCAATCAATTCTTTAGCATCACGAACAACATTTCCAACAGGTTACAGATCGCTGACTGGCTGGCTCCATATTGAAGATCAAATGGGTGGCTGGCCATAAGGAATTAGCAACAAAAAACTGTGTCAATGAACAAACCAACAAAGAGTCGACTGCTTAACAAATATGTGGGAGAAAATGGAGATGGATTGATTGGGCATACTCTAAGAAAGTCTGACGTTGTCGAATGACATCGCTCACAATGTTAGGTCAATGGGAAACGAATAATTGGTGGTCGGTGCTACTGTGACACAGAGGAGGTGGTGTGAGTTGGGTGGGTGGGGGTCGGAGGAGATTAGAGATTATGGGCAATCGTGGGGACGATTGGAAAGGAAGACAGCAGAAAAATGAAGGAAGTGGAGATATGTGTTTTTGAAGCCATTTTTTCCTTTCGGAACCTAGGGAATAATATATTTATAAGATGTACTTCCAACACTCACTTTTAGATTGACAAAGGCTTAGACACAGACGAAATTAATTTTCGCATATTTTTTAACCACGAAGTAACAAGTTTTTATCTCTGAAAAAATCACTTTTCAAATCATACTACTTACTAAACGTGGCAGTAGTATATCGCTTAAAACATAATTTCCTCAGGACTAAAACTGCAGCATAAGAAATTGTTCACTGGAGATGTTTGTGTGTGTGTGGAATGTAGCAGCTCAAATGTAATACCAGATACGATATTGTAAATAATAACACTTTGGAGCTTGAGATGCACAAACTCTAGGCAACTAATTTAGTCTAAGATTCAGGTATTGGTTTGCAGGGATTTGATTGGTTTCAAGTTTTGATCAGGAACTGACGTCGGTTGGTTAGCGAACCATTGGAAAACCACCTGAGAGTACTGCCAGACAGTTGTCTCTGTTGCCCTAGTTTGGGACTCTTCAACAGTGCCTACTCAACACAGGAAATTAGAACCCAGGGCCTTCCGGTTACAAGGTCAGGGAGCTCTTAGACCATTAAGCAGCCACTGGGACTTGATCCAGTTGCCAACCCATGAATTCTGACTTCTGCCAATTCGTGATGTATATATTAGCACATCCACCAGTCTATATTATGGGCGAGTAAATGTCCTTTTATCTGACTTGGTGGAACCGCTAGTTGTGACTTGTTTACGCAGTAACAAAGTAGGACGAAACAGCTATCGAGTACTCCCAGCTCGTGATCCCCCCTTAACCAATCAAATCCCTGCAAACTAACACTTGATAATTAATCTGTCCCTATGCAGGAAGTACCCCTGGGGTTCTAGTGAGAAGACGTAAGCAGCGGGTCCACCAAGTCAGGTAAGAGGACAGTTACTCGCCCGTGACATTGGCTGGCTGGCGGTTGCACTAAAGATATATCCCACGAATTTCGGTAACTGGAGTTACGTAACACAAAATCAGTCAAGAAAATTAGGTGTTGATGAAATTAAGGTAGTAACAAAGGTGATGAGTTGTCACAAACAGTTGTTAAAAAGGAGATACATAATAATATGAATAGTTTTATGATTGAGTTGTACTCAGAATACACATAAGAACAAAGTAGAGAAATTACGTAAGAGTTCTAAATGAATACAAGAATTATAAGCAATTAAAGAAACAGGCAAACAAACTAAATTAAGTCATCAAAATCAACAAAGTTTTTACCATGATAGTATTAGTTGAGTAATTCTCTTTTGCATGCACAGCCCCGGCTTTTCTATGTGAATGACCAGAGCCTCAGCAATACAAAGAAGACGAAACCATATTGCCTCTGGTAGGTTATTCTTGACTCTGTAGATTACTTTGAAGGAGGCGTTTGTTGAGATGGAATGATCAGTGTTAACCAGGTGTTCAATTATCGCACTCCAAATTGCACCACTATTGCCTTTTCGCAACCATGCTGGATAGTGTTCTTGAATCCTCTTGGACAGAATGTGCGTCGAACGACCGATGTACCTGGCTCCACAGCAGCAGGTGGATTGATATATGCACATAGAAGTGGTCAGATGCAGGATTCTGTCCTTGAGGCTTCTGCAGTGTTAGCTGATATAGAATGGATCAGGTTGGAGAAGAGCTAGCACATGGTGGTCAAACCAAAACATGGCTTCATCAGTCAACGAAGTCCACATCAGTTAGTTTAAGCCAGCCAGCCACGCAGGAATGTGTAGACTTCTTGGTTGGGGCCCTCGGGACAGTGAACACCAATGAAGGCTGGAGACAATTGGTAGTATTGCTCAAAATCGTTCTCGGTGATGGCTGGCTTAGATGCCCCATATCTCTGTTTTGCATTTATTTTTACTTTGGAGTGTGGCGACTCGAAGTGCTGCTCCACATCTGTGCAAAGTTCTATGTTGAAACCAGTCAGTCAGTCAGTCACGCAGTCGAAGATAATCAATCCACGAAATGAAACGAGCTCGTATTATCAAAGCTGTCACTGTGTTTGTTCTTTCTTGATTCTAGATTCAGCTGTGTAGCGTTTTCAGTGGTTCCTTAATAATTTTGCAAGATTTATCTTTGTATAACTGGATAACGAAAAAAATAAAAAAAAATAAGATAAATAGACACACACACTTCAGCAGCTTTCATCAGGCTTCACTTATAAATAAACCACCAGCAGCAGCAGAATCCAAAGCAGCCTCCCCTTTCTATTTTGAAAATTCCACTACACAGTGAATGGTGATGTTCGCACTGAGTCTGCTCTTCCAAACATTTGGAAAGCGGATGTACCTGCAATCCGAAACCTAGCCAACCTGAGTGACTGGTTAGTTGATACAAATAGGATTCTGATCAGTTGAAGTGGACACTAGAGAATAAAATAAAGTAGAGAGGTGTTGTTGAAGTCCTATGTTCCACTTGGAATTCAAGGTGGATAAGAATTACAATTCTTAACACGAGGCAAAAGTAGTTTGAGAAATGCATTGGACTACTATTGTTCTCTAGTTTTGGAGGTATTGATAATACAGAACAATATTCTGTTCACTAAGTGCGGCTGTATATTTTTCGGTAACATCTGTTACAGGTGCCATACAAATTTGTTGGAAAAGGAAGTCAATACTTAAAGCCGCATATAATTCAGTGAAATGAGTTGGATTTGATGGGAAAATTTCCTGAAGTTAACGCTATTCAACTTGTTTGAAGCATAAAGTACAGTTTTCTTTTAATACAGCTTGTTTCCACACCGTATTTTTGGTAGAAGTATGGAATTTTCAGCTTGTGATATCGGTAGCCCAAATTTTACAGGCTGACCAATTGGTATCAGACGTGCGTCGGTAGGGGATTGAACCCCGGACCATTTGCATGGTCAGCGAGAGTCCTAATCTCTGAGCTACCGACGCACGCAGTTCAGCAGTTTCTGAAAATTATCAAAACAGCTTTACGCTAGGTTAAACTTTCTAATAGACAATGAATGACTAGCAGCTGTGTGTTGAGTAACTCCTGTCCTGGTCTTTCAAATTTTCCAGCAAAAATATCCTGTCGACTGGACAGTGAATATTACAACCATGGAATTATTAAAAAAGGGCATACTTTTGCTTTCACCGGGGAATCTTATTCCAGTATAAACACTGACCAGTTTCATTATTTTGTGCATAGTGACATATAATCAGAATGAATACACAAATACAATTATTAAATTATTTGATCTCATGTGGTCATTACCGCACACCTCATTTGCATTTAAATGGTAATCGTAACTGTCATATACATGTACTGCAGTACAGTCCCTAATATATAATTGTAACTTGCCTATCTTAGCTACTGTCTACTAGCTGAACAAAGAATATTCACATTTTCGATAACCTGCTCTTCATCATCACGTTCTACAGTTATGTATCCATCCATAATAGTGAATGAATGAATTAGTGTTATGAACAACATTAATGTTGTTTGAACAACATCGAATCAATAATAATATCAACAGATTACAGTTTGATAGCATCAACATAACAATACGCTGAATGGATATCGGAAGAATTAGGAAAAGTAATAATAATAATACAGAATTCATGAATTTATAGTCTCTTCCGAAGGCCAGCCAGGGCTGTATTAGTGGCTGGTTGGACTTGTTTCCTCTGCCCACAGACCACTGATTGTTTCAGGTGAATCGTGATAGCCTCTGCAGTTTGGACTATGTGGTAACTCGGTGTTTTCGGCAGTTTGTTTGGTATACAATAGATGATGGAGAAGGACTCTTCAATGCTGGCTTTGTGGCCGGTTTGGACCAGATGGTCTAATATCGAACTGTTGATGGTTTTTACGACACATCTATGTAGTCACAACACTGGTAGACATTCCCGAGCGAGCACGAAAAATCAAGTTTCCAGAGCAACTGCCAGTATAATTCGCTCCGTCACAGGTGCAGTTGAATTGGTAGATACACTTTGGATTAGTAAGGAACTAAGGAGGTTATTAAGAAAGCAAAAGACCTTATGGGACCGGTTTACTGTGACAGGGAGTGAGTGGTTTTGGTTGCACTACAGCAGAATTTGAAACCTTTGTACGTATATGATTGACAAAAGTCGTGTAGACTATGAGAAATAGTTAGTTTTGCATTGTGTACATTATCCAAAAATACTGTACTCGTATATCAAACGTAGGACTAAAACTAGCAGTGGTATTCCTTCACCCATAAGCAATACTGGCGAGGCGGCCAAGTCAGACGAAAAAAAGCTGAAAAGCTCTATGAATACTTTTGCAATGTTTTCTCCTCTAATCGTACCAATCAGTGGTATACCTGGGTCACTGCCATTGCCACTATAATGCCCTCAGTTGGCGTAGAGGATGCAGTGGTTCTCAAACTACTGTCTAAACTGAAGTCAGGTAAATCACCTGGGCCCGATGGACTTCAACATAGACTGTTAATCTACTTGGGGAATATAATATACATCCCACTTACGGAGAGTTTTCAAATATCTCTGACCCAGGCTAGGCTAAGCAGTGACTGGAAAGACGCTTTTATAAGCCCCATCTTCAAAGAGGGAAAAAGGCAGTTAGTATCTAACTACTGGCCTATAATTCTGACCTACATTATAGCACTGGTACTATGAACAGTCATAAGGGATCAGTTCTTAACCCATATGGAGAAACATGGCTTACTGCCGGTGGAACAGCATGGATTCCGACCAGGACTATCCTGCTTGACAAACTTACTGTTAGCTAGGGAAGATTGGGTCGAGAACAGGGACGTTGTCTTCGTCGATCCTAGTAAAGCATTCGATTAGGTATCCCATTTGGGTCTTCTTAGTAAACTTAAACGTTTTGGATTAGACCAACGCTTATGTGAGTGCTTTAATGACTACCTGATGGATAGGAGGCAGAAGGTAAGGGTTAATGGTGTACTGTCAGGTTGGAAAGCAGTATTAAGTGGAGTACCTCAGGGAACTGTACTTGGCCGCCTGCGTTGGTGGCACAGTGGTTATGACTCTCGCCAACCATGCACATGGTCCGGGGTTCGATCCCTTGCTGACACACACCTGATATCTATGGTCGGCCTGCAAAATTTGGGCTACCAATATCACATGCTGAAAATTCCATACCTGTACCAAAAATACGGTGTGGAATCAAGCTGTATTCAAAAAAAAATTATACCTAAATGAAGTGCCGAAAATGCTTACCTCATTATCAATATTATTTGAGGACTACATTAAGATCTAGAAAACTGTAAATAATAGTGATGGTGATAGGTCAGTGCTACAAAGTGATCTAGATAAATTAAACGGAGTGGTCTAACTTCTGGAGTCTAGAAATTAGTTGCAGGCAAAGTGCGATAATGCACTCAGGTCAGAGGTCTTACATGTCGTACTCCCTGGGAGACACAGAATTGCCAGATGTTAAAGGACAAAATGACTTAGGAATTATCGTAAGCCATGACTTGGAATCAACCGCAAATTATAATGCAGCCGCAGCTAAGGCTTTTCGAATGCTATGGACACTTCGAAGGGCTTTCAAACGATTAGACGAGTATGTGCTCTAAGTACTTTATGCAACATGTGTCAAACTTTGTCTAGAACACTGTATAGAAACGGTGAGTCCTTGCTTCAAGAAGGAGGCACATATCCTGGAAAGAGTGCAGAGGGTAGGAACCAAATTAGTCAGTGGCATTTCGCACCTTCCTTATTATGCGAGGATGGAGCATTTAAATCTCCTCCCATTATCATACCGAAGGAGGAGAGGCAACCTAATTTTGGCGTGCCGTTTACTAAAAGGTGATTTAGGGATTGACCTTCCAAATCTTTTCTCCCCCTCTAGGACACATTTACGAGGTCATCACAAGAAGGTGCTCAAACCGTGGTCGAATAAAATACGTGTGGAATTTAGATTCTCTCACAGACTGGTCATCGACTGGAACTCCTTACCTGATTCAGTAGTAATAGATAGCTCCATCGATGAACGCTTTCCAAGAGAAATTAGATCTCTGCAGAGATATGTATTGCAAGGATTAACACTGGAAACAAGAGCCTACTAGCCTTATTATCTGAATCTGAGTCTGAATCTTGAAGCCAGTAGAAGTAGGAAATTCCAAGTATATACAAATTTTAGTCAAAATCTCTTCAATACCTAGTATGTTACTTATTCGCATTAATAGTAGTATAAAGTAAACTGGCCAAAAAATACACACACATTGTAATAGTAGTACAAACTTAAGTGAAAGAAAGTTGAATATCGTTAAAGTACATCAGTTGTGTGCATATGTACAATATTCATAATTATTGCATATTGTGTACGTATCCTGTTTGAACAATATTCATCTAAATGAATATATTGATTGCAAATAGATAGAAAAAATCAATGCAGTTAACGGTATAAGGACATTTGTGATAAAGAAAACCACCTTAAAAAATGATAGAGAAGATTTGTACTTCAGATGGATGATTTGCAATTAGTTGTGTTCTCTGAGCTGGTTGATTGTTTAATTGCTAAGCTTTCGTCGTCCTTCTGGACAACATCCCCTTTCAACGCAAGTTTTAGCATAAAATGAACTGATTTAAATTCTCAAATGAATGATAGAATTGTGTTTCCTGGCAACCATCTTCGTGACTGGTAGTGTTGATTTACATCTGTATTGATCATTTTTTATTGACTTGGAATTTGAACTTTCCTCTCATGTCATGTGACTCACTTTTTATTAGTTGGTAAATTTGGTCTATATTAATAGGTTTGTTAATCGCTGGCTGATTCACTTGAATACCAGGCTCCTAGGAATTATCTGGCGCTTTTGGTGTTTCCTCTGTTTAAAATTCCTCATGTCCCAGTCAAATTCGTGTCCATAAGTATCTACATGCATTGGGTGATATGAAAGAATATATATCATGTCTTTTTACAGCTAATTTGTGTTTTTGTATTCTGATTCGAAGGGGACGCCCACTTTGGCCGATGTAATGTCTGTTACAGTTCATACAATTTATTTTGTAAATGGTATTAATTTTATCCCCTTTTCCTGTTGGATGAGTCTTTTGGTTTGCACAACATCGAATGAAGTGATTGTGCTAGCTGGTTGGCCGACTGGTTGGTTTGTGTGCTATATCTATTTCAAACGGTCTTAATATTCTAGCTGTTATTTCAGAGATATGTTTTCTTATATATGGTAGGATGAATTTTCTTGTGGTCTTTGATGATGGTTTCTTATTGGTGCTGTTATTCGAATTTAGACACTTTAATGAAATTGTGAGGATATGCATTCTTTTTGAAGACGGTCAGTAGGTATTTTTCTTCCATTCTCTTCAACACTGGAGTAGTGCTACAGTTTGTTTGAACTCTTTTAAACAATGTCTGCACACAGTTTCTTTTGTGGGTAATTGGGTTATTACTGTTACAGTTGAGTATTTGATCTTTGTGTGTGCGTTGATTTTCTATATACTTGTGTTTCTATATTTCCTGTGTTAGTTCTCCTGATTAAGACATCTAAAAATGGGATTTTGTTATCTAATTCTTCTTCTCTTATGAATTTGATGTCTTCAAATATTGCAAAAATATTCATTCAGACATCTATAAAACACAAAATAATTGAGCCAGAAAAGAATATCCTTTTCGATAACTTCCTCCTCTTCTCGCTCTACAGTTATATATATGCATGTTTATTTATATACACAGAATATTCTAGATTAGTAGTCAGTAACAGTATTAGTGTTTTTTAAATAATGTCGATTTGTAAAGTAAGATCACAATGGAATTACCACAGTTCATTAAAGATGCTTAAATTATAATAATAATAAAGATATAGTAGCAAATAGAATATCAACTAAAATTAGGAAAATTCCACAAAAATTCAGGATCATTCAAACCTGGATGGCCAAGCGGTAAGGATAATGTCTGAACCAACCAACTTCTTTTGGATGCACAAATTAGGCTTGTTATTCTGGATCCAGTGGCCAGCCTCAGGAATATTTAGCAGTCGAACTCTTAAGGCGAAATTGAGGTTCGTAGGTATGCGGTAAATTACCCTGAAAGCATGGTTAACATCAATCAGTCTTGTGTTCTGTATCCACAAGATGAGATAGAATAGCGCTGCGAATAGATTTTGTTTGTCCTTTGCTTAACCAATCACTATGCAGGGTGATGTTCGGAAATTCGACGAGAAACACACCTAACTGTATGGCCGATGCAAGTAATTGGCTCACTCCACATGAGCAGTTAGATTGGTAGATACACATGGAAGAGGCGAAATTAGGCAGTTTGTCTTTTACTCCCAAACGCAAAAGAGGAGTGGTTTTGAAGACACAACGTAATTCGGCAGCAGGGAATGCTCTTTTTACTGCATTTCTAAGGCACTGTTTAGTATCTCGCTGATGTTGTCCCCAAGGAACTGCATTTGTAAGAATGAGGTTTTCCTTTTTTGGAACTGTTGGTAACTTGGGCTACTTTGTGGGTATATTCCAAATCACATTTCATTTAATTATTACAAATATATCATCAACGTAACGTAACTAGAGTTTTGTCGTGATGCAAAGATTAGAATTAATAGCTCTACTTATAATTGGAAATAACCACCTTACACAGTTGTTCAGTTTTAACTCACTTTTACGCTTAATTTGAATGAATAATTTCTATTGAGTAAATCTGAATTTAATTTTTAATAAAGGATGTCAAAGGACGCCAGGACACAAAAAATGTTAGACTAGCATATTCCTGAATGGCTTCAGAAGCAAATAGAATCCCCAGAACCCATTAATTAATGCTGAGAACAAACGATCCAGCTCATCTATTGCGAAACATATTACAGAAAAGACAGGACATAAAATTGGTGTTTACACGTCTTTTAAACCTATCTATAAAACGTGTTTTGGGCGCATCCTAAAGTCTATGGAAGCCGCAACTAGCAATTAGGAAGTTTAAACCACCTTTATGCGTTCAAAGCAACAATTCATCATCACATTAACCCTACCTTCCTTAGTGAACTTTTTGATACTGGAGTAGATATACTATTACCTCTCCTGTTTGGTTTAGTAATATACATGTCATTTTGACCTTCAATGTGTCCTTTTAACTTGACCTAAATTTATTTTCTCTTAATTATTTCCGGTCAAAGGTTAAATTAATAAAATTACAAAGTGTAGTAAAAATGATACCGAAGCAGAAATTCTGCGTAGATGGCTTTCGAAATCTCTCAGTAAAACATACTTCGTCGCACGCCAGCCTACGAGTAACATTTTCCTACAGGAAACTATTCAACCAGCCCGTGAAAACCAAGCTGTCACATTGGGTCACTTCAACATGTATATACCAGTTCATTTGCTCGTGTGGAGCCGAGTACATTGGCGGTACCATCCGTCCACTTGTAAAACGTACTCGGGAACACTATCCAGCATGGTTAGCAAAGGGAAAATGCAAGGTGTATACAGTTCGGTAACAGAACATCTGGTGAATTCACGACATTCAGCTCCATTTGCTGGAAACTCCTTCGAAGTCCTGTATACAAGATTTACTAGATATGGTTGCTGTTTATTATTTTTATATATGTCCGGACACCCTACCTCTGTCTGGAAATAGTTCTGGAATATTACTACTGTCTGTCTGTTTACCTCACAATCTTGTGTATTCTATCTTCCTGTTTATTACACTTTGTGATTTTGTTAATTTAACTTTTCACAGGAAATAATTCTAGAACTTTCCCACACGTATAAATGCACCAGTGTACAGTCTAGTTAAAGACTTCGTCAAAAAGAACATTTTCTTCACTGCCACAGTCTTTTTAATAATTCCTAGCATGTATGTATATATATATTCCTCTGACAATTCTATGAATGATTTCATTATAGGTAAAACTTATTTTGATAAAGTCTCACAGTGTTGTACAGTGTTATATATTTACTAATGACGTTTCGAGCACAAATTATTGCTACTCATCATCATCATCATCATCACATCAAGACACTACTCACACAACTTTCTAACTTCGTGTATATAATTCCATTATTTCTCATCGCCTCACTTGATTGGTAGTAGTAGTAGTAGTAGTAGTAGTAGTAGTAGTAGTAGTAGTAGTAGTAGTAGTAGTAGTAGTAGTAGTAGTAGTAGTAGTAGTAGTAGTAGTAGTAGTAGTAGTAGTAGTAGTAGTAGTAGTAGTAGTAGTAGTAGTAGTAGTAGTAGTAGTAGTAGTAGTAGTAGTAGTAGTAGTAGTAGTAGTAGTAGTAGTAGTAGTAGTAGTAGTAGTAGTAGTAGTAGTAGTAGTAGTAGTAGTAGTAGTAGTAGTAGTAGTAGTAGTAGTAGTAGTAGTAGTAGTAGTAGTAGTAGTAGTATTTTCCATATTTCCGATATGAGTGATGATGAGTCATTCCTATTGCAATTGTTGGGTGAATTACGGAAACACTTGTCTCTGATATTATGTCTCATTATAAATCATTCAAACTCTAGGCCAGCTGACTAATTCATTAGAAATGATGAAAAGGGAACTAAATGACATTCAACTAGAGAATGATGAAACAATGGTTAGTTTTGATATAACTAGTCTTTATACTAATATACCAATCAATATACCCGCCTTAGAAGCAGTTAAAAAAGAACTAACTGCAGATCCTGAAGTCACTCACTCATAGGACGAAGCTGCCCATTGAAGAAATTATTTTAGCAATTCAGTTATGCCTCACTCACATCTACTATCTTTAAATTCCAAGGCAAAATATATAAACAGAAGGTGCAGCAATGGGATGCATCACCAATATCCCTTGTCATAGCAGATATATTTTTGGACAGTTGGGAAAATATGGCTCTTAATACATTCACCTAATCCTACTCCAAAAATATGGTGGAGATATGTGGATGACACTTTCACACACAGTGTTAAAAACACAACATATCTCTCTCCAGCTTCTTGACACATATAAACTCACTAGTAGAGGGAATAAAATTCACATATGAATCGGAAAATGAACAAGGAAAATTAGCTGTGATGTTAGATTGTAAAATAAAACAAAGAGAAGAAGGTAAACTGCACACTGGCATTTATAAAAACCAACACATTCTAATAGATATTTAGACCTCAATTCATCTCATCCGTTCGTTATCTCTCTGTGAAGGCAGGCTTAGTTAAGCGTCTAACAAACAGGGCAATAACAACACTGAGTAGTACAGAAAACGACCTAAATAATGAAATAAAACAGATAGAAGAAGCGTTGGTGTGAAATAACTAACTATCCTATAAAATTCATTAGAAAGACCAGAAAAGGTTGAAAGCAAAATATAAATAATGGTGAAACTAATGATGATCACTAATATAAATAAGAGAGAATATAAAGCATCTACTGTTATACCATATAGGGAGAGGACATCTGAGACCCTACATAGGATTCATAATAAAGCAGGCATTAGAGTGGTGGCATTTAAACTTAAAAACTCACTCAGATAGAGCAAGCTCTGTAGCTTAAGGGACCCTGTCGGTTGACCCAATTAGACAAAATTATATAATTTACGAAATACCTTGCAATGACTGTGAGCTAGGTCAACTACCTACATAGGTGAGTCAAACTAGTAGATTGCGGGTAGTCAGATTGCCGGGACATAAGAATTTAGCTGAGTTTAGAATGATTGATGCCACGAAGATAAGTAATTTAGAACGCAGCTCAACACTACATTGCACTGCATGCATTAACAAAGAACCACACAGTAGCATAGTGGGAGAGGATTAACATTATAAGAAGTAATATTGGTATGTGCGGATAGAGAGAGGTTGATTACTGAATCCTTGTCCATCGACTCTACACCCAACACGTGCAATAGGAATGACTCGTCACTCATACCGGAAATATGGAAAATACCACTACTACCAATCATGAAATCAAGCTATGAAAAATAATGGAATTATATACACGAAGTTAGAAAGCTGTGTATGAGTAATGCCTTGATATGACTTTGAGCAATAAATCGTGCTCCAAACGTCATTAGTAAATATATAACACTGTGAGACTTTATCAAAATAAATATTACCCATAATGGAATTATAGTCTACCACAGTGCAAAAGTTCAATTCTTATATCAAGTTCATGTATGATCAGACTGTTCGAAGTGTGTTACGCAAATACATTATGCGATTCAGACAAATTACTCCTTCTTATTGCTTCATCTAAATTCATAAAGAGAACTTACTGTTTTAAATAATGTATTATCCAAAGTTCTAACACAAATGTGAAGCTCATGCTTCCCCTATGTGTTTCAAAGACTTCGGTTCGGCAGTCATCTAAACCATTTCCGATAGGCTGAAGCAAACTTTTGTCAAAAAATGCCTTCGTTGGTTCACTGCTGAAAATCAGACGGTCAGAAAGGAGATTAGCATCAGAGAACTTCATCAAACCTAAGCAAACAAAGAAGCTATCGTCCAAAACAGATATGCAGAAGGAATTGAAGATGGTTTGGACATATCCTGAAGAAACCATTGAGTTACATTACACGCTGCATGGGTCCTCAAGTGGAAGATGAATGTAAAGCAAAGAGATTAATATGGGGTCTTAACGAGTATCATGAGACAGCCTATACAAGAAGAAAGTTATGGTATATGGAGCAGTGGGATAGCCAGCTAAATGCAATTTCAAGGAAGCCCGTGGAATGAAGATGTTTCAACTGGAACGAAAAGGATGAATAATAATAAAAAAAATAACCGATGGTAGAATAAAATAACGGGTGAATTTAAACCGACTAACTTTTTAAAAAAGTGTTCACCTTGAAACACAAGGAAATGTGTTTTCATTTCAGCTATGGGTTCTAGGCGCAACGGTTCTAAAGAGTCTCACACAAGTAGTATTCACTTATCCATCAGTCTCCTTTTCACCCATTTTTGAGTCGCAAAAGCTAACTGTCAAATTTTATTTTATTTTTATTATTTTTGACTACAGCTTGATTCCACACCGCACTTTTGGTACAAGTAGGAAATTTTCAGCATGTGATATCGGTAGCCCAAATTTTGCAGGCTGGCCATTGATATCAGGTGTGCGTCGGCAGGGGGTCGAACCCCGGACCATGTGCATGGTCGGCGAACGTCCTAACCGCTGTGCCACCGACATAACTCTACGCATCATCATTTTCACACAACAAAGGATAGAATGACAGTCAAACATCACTCTACCTCAACTTCCTTCCCCCACTACGAAAACGTCTTCGGTAGACAGCGTTCATCGAAACGTAACTTGGAAACTGCTTCAACACTATGGCATGAAGTACCCCAAATATTTATCAACTTGATTCAATAGGCAACAATTATACGATGAAGCCACAGGTCAGGTGATCCACAACAGAAAGCTCAGTGAAGCCTGCCATTGAAGTGAGTGAATACAGGAGTAAGACAAACTAACTGTTTGGCAAGCTGGCTGGCTGACTGACTGCCTATCTATTATCAGCAAGGATGATATTCGTAATTGTGGTGGACTGAACTGGATTGGATTATGCATGAAACTGTACGCTCGGACTGGGTGAGTGGGTGAATAAGTGAGTGAGAAGACAGGAAGGAATACACTGCACTGACCGGTATAACAAGACTGTAGGAGGTCTGGATTCCGTATGTGGATGATTTATGTCGTTGAATGTCACACGAATACAAACACAGACTGGAAGACTTGCAGGCAGGCAAACAGGCAGGCAGGCAGGCGAAAACTGGCAACAAACTGTCTGAAGAGATTGGCTGACTGGATGGCTGCCTGGCAGCGAAAACAGGACTGATCCCATCCAGGTGATGAACATAGAGAAGGTGCAGCAGTGGAGATGATGAAGATAACCAACCATCAACATCAACTAATAGCAACAAAAACCAAGAGCATCAACAACAACCAACAGCAGCACCAATCACCATGAACGGGAGAAGGAGGTTGAGAGAGGTCACTTCCTTCCTTCATTTATCTTATCTAGCCTAGGCTGCCACCATCGTTTCAACCACAGGCAGTCGTCGGAACGGATGTAGATATCAAATCCAGCCAGCCAGGGAGAATGGTAAATGCGAGATACGCCTTCATCAACCTGAAATCAGTTTGGAAATCTTCACTACACCTCAGCAGTATAAAAAAGGAGATTCGGATTTCCAACACAAATGTCAGTGAAGTCAGTCAGTTATTCAGTCAGTGAGTCGTTGTATATGGTTGAGAAACTTGCACTGCGCGTGCCTCATGGAAGGCAATTCCAACAGGCCACTGCAGACTTTCATCAACAGCTTCCTTCTTTCTATGTTGAAACTGTTTGAGCAAAGCAACGAAGAGCCGACTGCCCAACAAATATGCAGGAGAAAATGGAGGTGGATTGGGCACACACTGAGGGGGGAGGCTGTCGAATGACATCACGCGCAATACAGGCCATCGCTCAAATGTAATCCGAATGAGACACGACTAGTGGGTGGTCGGTGCTATTTTGACATAGAGGGGATTGTGTGAGTTGGAGAGAAGACGAGATGAGAGATTATGGGCAGGCAATCGTGAGCCCATGTAGAGACGACAGCAACAAATATCAGAAAGGGGAGACACGTGTTGTTGAAGCCGTATGTTCCATTTGGAACCCAAGGGAAATGAAAGCTAACTGTGTAATGCGAATGGCGCTGGTGAAATTCACTTCTGAAGAATAAGGGAAAGTAACGGAATGTGTACCTGCATTTTGCTGAAAACGTTCAGTATTTTCTACTTCTTCCTTGCACAGATAGTAATCAGTGTTTAACTGTATTATAACATTCCAGTTAAGCAGACAAACTATTTTGTCTAGTGACCGACAGACACTCCGTAGATGAGCCTTTCACATACAAATAATCAATCGTTAATTATAACACACACAGTTTTACTGTTTTGCTTTTGAGTTAATCAAACCAGATAACTGAAGATTAATCAAAATAAACCATCACACATTTATTCCTCTTTGTGAATTTGAATAAAGCAAGAACAATAGTGGAGGTTTGTGTAGAATAAGAAGATGGTACCATCAGTGCGTATTTCGTATAATGGACAGCAAATAAAGCAACTTCCATCAGACTTCACTCATTACTAAACTATTCCTGCATTGGTGACATGGTGGTCAAACTAGTAGATCGGGGGTAGTCAGATTGTCGGAACATAAGAATTTAGCTGAGTTTAGAATGAATGATCCCACGAAGATGAGTAATTCAGAAACAAGCTCTTCGATTGCACTGCATGCATTAACACACAACCACACAATAGCACTGTGGGAGAGAGTTATAGGAAGGTGGAGAAAGAGAGAGGTTGATTACTGAATCCTTGCTCATCGAATTTACAGCCAACATGTGCAATAGGAATGACTCATCACCCACACCCGAAAATATCGAAAATACTACTACTATTACTACCAATCAATTCAAGCAATTGAAAATAATGGAATTATATAAACGAAGTTAGAAAATTGTGTGTGAGTAGTGCCTTGATATGATTGTGAGCAGTAATAAACTGTGCTCGAACCGTCATCAGTGAATATTACTGTACAATTTTTTTTATTCATTATAGCTTGATTCCACACCGTGTTTTTGGTACAAGTATGGAATTTTCAGCATATGATATCGGTAGCCCAATTTTGCAGGCCGACCATAGATATCACGTGTGCGCCGACAGGGAATCGAACCCCGGACCATGTGCATGGTCGGCGAGAGTGCTAACCACTGTGCCACCGACGCACACACACTGTGTGACACATTATCAAAATAGAATTTTACCCCTAAACTATTCCCTTTACGAAAAATAACGTGTACGGCGTAATATTACAGCACAATAGATTGAATTGACATTGATTATTACAATGACCTCCGTGACGTGTGACCTTGAAAACTGTGATTTATTGTGTTTTTTTAATATTCCGCTTCCATAAATTCTTCTAGTCAGTCAGTGAATAAATAGCACAATCATTTTGGCGATGTGTTCTTATTATAGTCATATTTTTAGATTACTGTGACCCGGTCAAATTTTCTTGTAAACGTTTTTATTTTTTTACTTCTTTCTAGTTTCTCCATCTTAATCATGCCAAGTTTGAGTGGCTGATTTTAGAGTCAGAACAGCATCGCATACTTGAATAAATTGGTTGGACTGATCAGCACCTATTTTACCAATACTATTCTTCGTACAGTTGGAGGGTGAATATAAGAGAGACATATATGAGAAGCTTTGAAAATTGATTAATAATTACACGGATAAATTAACCAGCAAGTATGTCGAAAAATGTAGAAATAAAAATTAATAATAACGGTAATGATATTGATAATAGTAATAATATTAATAATGACAGTCAAACCATCATATACCTCAACTTCCTTCATCGGCTACGAAAACGCCTTCGATAGACAGCGTTCACCGAAAAGTAACTTGGAAACTACTTCAACAGTATGAAGTGCAATGACCCAAATATTTACCAACAGGCAACAGTTATACGACAATGCCATGTGTCAGGTGATCCATAACGACAAACTCAGCGAAGCCTACCAATGAAGTGGGTGAATACAAGAGTACGACAAGCCGGATGGTTGGCGAGATGGCTGGCTGGCTGCCCGCCTACCTATTATCAGCAAGGATGATATTCGCAACTGTGGTGGACTGGACTGGACTGGATTATGTATGAGACTGTGCATTGGGACTGGGTGAGTGAGTGGGAAGACAGGAAAGAAAACGCTGCTGTGACTGATATAACAAGACTGTAGGAGATCTGGATTTCACGTGTGGATGAATTATGTGGTTGAATGTCACACAAACACAAAGACAGACTGGAAGACTTGTAGGCAGGCAGTCAGGAAGGCGAAAACTATCAACAAACTAGCTGAGGAGGCTGGTTGACTGACTAGCTGAATGGCAGCGAATACAGGACTTACTCCATCCAGGTGATGAACATAGAGAAGGAGGAGCAGTGGGAGATAATGAAAATAACTAGGGAACCACCAACCAATAGCAACAACAACCAAGAGCATCAACAACAACCAACAGCAGCACCAATCACCATGAACGGAAGAAGGAGGTTGAGAGAGGTCACTCCCGTCCTTCCTTCACTTATTTTATCTAGCCTAGTCAGCCACCATCGTTTCAACCACAGGCAGTCGTCGGAACGGATGAAAATGTGAAAACCAATAGCCAATCAGCCAACGGGCCAAGGAGCATGGGAAAGGCGAGATGCATCTTGAGTAATCTGAAATCAATTCTCAAATCTTTTGCAATTACTCAGCAGCATGAAGAACAAGATTCGGATTTCCAACACAAGTGTCAGTGAAATTAGTCAGTCAGTCAGTCAGTCAGCGAGTGCTTCTATATGGGTCAGAAAACTGCACTGCACGTGCCTCATGAAAAGCATTTCCAGCAGCCTACTGGTGACTTTTATCAACAGCTGCTTCCTTCGCTGTCTGGCTCCATACTGAGTATCAAATAGCTCGCTATTCAGAAAGAATTAGTAACAAGAATTTGTGGTAATGAACAAACCAACGAAGAGTCGATGGCTCAACAAATATGCATGAGAAAATGAAGATGGATTGATCGCGCATAGGCTGGGGAAGAAAGTCGTCGAATGACACCGCGTGAAATGCATGGAATTGCTCATTTGGAATCCCAGGGCGACGAGTTAGGCGAGGAGATGAAAGATTATGGAGAACCGTTGGTTTAGCCAGATGAAGAGGACAGCAGCAAATAGAACAAAGTGGAGATGTGTTGTCGCTGCCCTATGTTCCACTCGGAACCAAAGGGTACAATAAATAAATAAACTGGTATATCACTGACTAAGCTGTCAGTTGTCAATGTCATCCACCTCGTTTGTTGTTTTTCTATATTGGGTTAATAAACTTGTAAGTGGACCATGTTTCACTCAATCTATGCAATGAATCAGTTCTTTGTTTTCACATTACAATCGGACTAGAACCGTGAACGAAGGAGGAATGAATTATTCATCTACAACGTGTTTGTGCCTGTGTGTGTGTTTATGTGTGCATCTCTTTGTTTGACCTTTCCATTCTGTCTGACCGTCTAGCTCTATCGATTTATTTTGATCTCATAGATATAATGAATAATTACACTTAGATAATTAAGTGATTTTCTTCAGACCAATCAAATTCTGAACACCATAATAGTTTTTCTCATCATTGAGTGTTAGATTTCTGAATATTTTTCTGAATTTTCACTGGTTTCATGGTTTTTCATTATCACAGCCCAGGCGAATTACCAACAACAGAGGCACAATAATTAAAAGCCATTGATTTAACGAAGAGCTTTATAAACACATTTGCAAGCTGCAATCTACTTTAGAAGATGAAAGAATGTTGACGTTTAGTGAAGGTACACTAATGTACACAAACGCAGGTGCGTGTCTTTCAACTCTTTAAGTATTTGTTGTGCTTAGATCAATGACAAAACACCGGAATAAGATATATATTTCAAGGATCAGAATATGAGTGCTATGATGACTGCTCATTAAAAATAATAATAATAATAATCACTTTATTCCAAACAATAATAATGATTTAATTTGTCGATGGTGACTAGCAGTGGAATCCAGGATGCGAATTTCGTCCTACTTGGGGACTCGTCACCGGATGTACCTGCATTTCTCAGTGCCCAGACATCGTCGAAGCACCTGTACAATAAGCCGACATGTCAACCTGAGACCGAGCACTTCGGTTCAATCAATCGACGGGAAAATCTCAAATTCAATTAAAATATTAATAATTATAATTATACAGAATGGAATTTTCGGCGATTTTGTTGGTAATTATTGCAACAGTTTACCTCCTTTTGTAAATATTTACATACAGAAAATTTAAAGCAGTAATAATAATGTGCGTCGGTGGCAGAGCGGTTAGGACGCTCGCCGACCATGCACATGGTCCGGGGTTCGATCCCCGGTCGACGCACTCCTTTACCTCACTAAGCCAGAAGTAATGCTGGTGAAGAGGAAAGGTTGGGCATGAGGCTAGCAACCCCATCCTGTAAAATAAACACTGCTACAGAAACTTCAAGCCACCAGCTTGAAGCCCTATGTTCCACTGGGGAACGTGAAGGAAAAACAAAAAGAAGTAATAATAATAATATTAATAACTGAAACCACTATAAACAGAATGTTGATGGAAACATAGTGAAGTATAAACAGACAGTAGCATAGATAATACATGAAATAATAATAATCTTTGCTTATACTCACTTTGCAGTTCCCTTACTACTGATTCAATAAGTAGCTTTAAAAGTTCTTTTGTGACATCTGACTCTCTCTTCACACACACAACTACCCGTGCTAAATATGATGGTATGGTAGAATTTTTATACTTAGTCGCTATACGAGCGGAAATGCTTTGTAGCGGTGAATAATTCCCCAAAGTTATTGACCACAGCAATCATCACTGAACATCGGATGCTGACCCTCACTGTTTAAGTCGACTTGTTTAGCTGAAGGCTTCCCGTCAAGCATCCATGCCATTTGGTACTCCGTCGTGTCACGTTCGTGCACGATCACTGTCTAGTTAAGCCTCCATCAGGGTTTACTATTTGGTCCCAAAATATATCTCGTACTTTGGACTACCAATCTTGCCTTTTGCTTTGCCTTTGGTACACGAGGAACGAATACTATAGAAGTTGTTGGTATAAGATCTCGCGTTAGTATACTCCGTACAATTCGCGAACGTCAATACCGTCAGCCTCTTAAGCTTCTTATGAAGTTTGTTCTGGTTTCACTCTCCTGAGACATACAAGAAAAGAGTTGTGAATGAATGAGTAGACAGGATTTTCGTTATCACATAAGATAACTCTAGCCACATGCTTGCAAGAATTGAATTGAACTGCTTATTGACAACAACAGTAATAATGTCAGTTAGCTGAGTCGAGTCAAAGGCACACACTCACACTACTAACCCTGCCTACTTACAGTCTTCATTGTTCTACGCACTGTAAGACATAGTCATTTTTGAGAATGAGCACAGTACATGAATTAACAAATTGTAAGAGAAGAGGTCGAGTTGAGTTATGCCAACAGAAATCATCTCAACTTCCTTTGTGTGTAATAGGTCAAACGAACAATTAGAAATTAGAAATCGACAAGATATGAGACGACGAGCAACAGAGATTCGAAGAGTAACTGATTTCGAGACAAGAAGAGACAGTCAATTTACTCGTTATCATCACAGTTCCGTCAATATTGCAGGAATCATGGGAGGACTGAATCAATCAGTCGACTCACACAAGTCTTGTTCGCATCTGAAAGTGAAATCAACAATATGACATTTAGATGGATGCAGTTTAAGACCATTTAGGTGAGACCATTTGTTAACTTCACACAAGAATCTATTCATTAAATGAGAACAATCCAGTGAAGAAACTACTAGGCGAGAGATTTTTAGATCGCTGGCATATTTGATGAAGTTAGCTTTGGAAGGATAGTGGGAAGGTCATACAAGAAGAACTTGAACCATTGAATATAACACAGAAGTATACAAAATGGCGTAGATGCTTGACCGCGAATCATCAGCTTAACAAGGCGACTTAAGCAGTGAAGGTAAGCATCTAAGATTGACCGAAAAATGTCATAGTCTTATAATACTGGGGAATTACTTACAGCTACACTACGAAGACTGCGCAGAAATAAGCGATTACTTGAGATGATTACGCCTGTGTTGACGAAGATCGAGCTGGAAGACAGTAAGCGCTGAATGCACCTTTTCCACTGCATAAGTTACTAGTTTTCCTCATAGTTATAGCCATGTGTAAGAGATGTTACTATGAGTCTTTGTGTAGAAATCAATATCCGATTTTAAATGCATTGTTCTAAGTCTGTTTAGATATCTGCTTTCACACAAAATTGAGGGGATAACCATTTGTATACAGTGTTGTCCTCTTCAGGCTTTCTATATCCTGTCATCAATATAATCATCGAAACATACAAGTCTTACTCGGCGACTATGACAGTGGATTCAATCATTTTTGTTATATCTTAACATAATACTATAGGAAGTTATGTGGTTGATGGTGACTAGCAGTGGAATCCAGGATAACGCGGATTTCGTCCTAGTTTGGGACTTGTCACCTGGATGTACCTGCATTCCCCAGTGAGTGATGATGTACCCACTGAAACTCGAACCCTCGGAAATCTAAAATTGAATTAAATAAGACTATAGGACTGAAGAAACTGTCCATTCAAAATAGTTTTCCTGGAAACATTTCTTCTTACATAACCATTCTTCCTTTTGGTAAGAATAGTATCCAAGACTAAATTGTAATCGTAAGTGAATTTACTGGATGCATGAATGTTATTGAAGACTTTTAGCAGATCCTTTTTTTAAACTAAGTTTTTTACCGGTAACGACGATCAACATATCGTCTACATAACAGTAAAATTATTCAAGTTTATTCAGCTAATGTCTCAAGGAATTATTTCCCGTTTTTGATAAGAAAATGTCACGTAATAAACTCCCAAAACAAAAGCGGGCAATGCATTTCAAACTAGCCTATTTGTTGATAAGACTCATTGTTAATTACTAAGTGAAATTAAAACAAGCAACAACAAAAGGTGTTGTTTATAAAGCAGGATTTAATGAATTCATCAAATTTTGGTAGAACTCTTCTTCAACTGAATACTACTCGACATACAGGTATGTGTATACTATTGGAAATACATTGGGAGATATAAGATCTGATAAGCAAATAAACTACATTGAATTAATCGACACGCGTGTGAATGTTTTTCAGGTCATGTTCGAATGGACAAGGGGAAGGGAGGGAGTATGAGAGATTAAATTTAAGATAGTAATGCATTCCGCTTCAACTGCATCACTTATATATATATACAAAAGTACAGGTTTCGTGAGTGAGTGAGTGTAATCAGGGTGTGTGATACAATATGAGTACTACAGAAAATAAATCAACGAATGGGGCGGGCTAGACATAAGTTCAAGGTTGAAAATAACGACAATAATAATGAGTGTAAAATTATAATGATGATGTGGTGTAAACTCAAAAGTACTATTGGTGAATGATTGTCAAATAATAATAATAATAATAATAATAATAATAATAATAATAATGAATATGATGAAGTGGAATGAACAGGATTTTGTAAATACGATAACAAGTTAAAAAAGCACTATTTAAACCTAAGGTAATAAAATCATAAGAAAGGCCACAAAATCATAAAAGTCGAAAATGAACGTTTTTCAATGAAACAAAGGAATAGAAGAAGAAGAAAAGAAAATTGTGATAGGAATTTATAGTGCTAATGTTTTTGGAGGATTTGTTGGCTTTATTGTAGGTCAAGGTAAACATAGAGGTTGAATATACTTCTTATGTATGCAAAGAGGCGGTCTTCTGGTATTAACTGCAACCGCTTCAGCTACTGATAGAAGATGTAGTCGAGCTCCTCTAGATAGATTACTAGGAACGCGGTAAATAACTGAGAACACCTGGTCAAGTTTTATCGGGTGTCCAGTATCTACCAAGTGGGCTAAGACTGCACTATTTAGACATTTGGTTGCCCCTTTACTCAACCATACAGGTATGCCTTTGATTAGGTTAGATAGATATTTTAATTGAAACACATTTTTTTAAGTTGTCACTGTGATTTGTGCTTACTGCGATTTACTAGATATAAGGTTAAAACTTAGACATTGTGGTAGAGTATAATTTAACTATGGATAAAATTTTTTTTTACTTTGAATACTTTGATAAAGCTATTAGCATTAAATAGCGAAACGTCAGTAAAAACAATATCGTTTTGTTTTTCATTCATTGGGAAATACAAAAACCTTTATTATAATGAATATCATATACCCAATGCCCAAATTTTTTCAAAAATTTTTTTTTGATCATATAATTATGGGCAATACTTTAGACGCAGCTACAATCTTGTATCATAACATTGTCTCCAGCTTAGACAAGGGGGCTAAATTTGTTCGCTGCACCTTCCTAGATTGCACATCTGCTCTCGACTCCAACCTTATGTCTCCTCAGGTAAAACAAGAAGTCTTTTCAGAAGACTTTATGCACGTACGTCTAGGTATAAAAATTCCACTCTACCATATTTGGTGGCACGTACTTTATGTGATGAAAATAGTGTTAGGCATGAACTAACTAACTAACCTTCTTTGCACTACTGAATAAACCATTTCCTCCACCCTTACAACATCAACCTTTATGGTTATTGTATTTCTTATATTTATAATCCTCTCAAGTTTGTGTTTTTATTTGTGTATTTTTTTCATAAGTGTGAACATCATGTTAGCTGTGTTATAACTGTTAATTTTGTCTTTCCCCCCACCATACTATGTCTACAGAACATTAGATCCAGTAATATATAACCTGCTAAAATTTCCAAACTGCATCGACAATACTGTTTGAAACAAACTCTCTGTTATTATTATTACTATAGTAATAATAATAATAATAATAACAAATATTCTCAGTTCGCGCTTCGAATATTTTTGACTTTATATCGTAAACGTGGACAAATTCTTCTGGTTACTTTTGTTTTAATTTTTAATTTTATTAATATTTTAAGTAAATCAGATGCAATATTGTGACAAATGCTGAGAATTCCATTCTGTACTATAAGTGTTGTTTTTGGCATAAAGTAGATTATTATTATTACTATAATTATTAAATTGTGCTCGAAACGTCATCATTAAATATTACTGTATAAAACTGTGTGACTTTATCAATATAAAATTTTATTCATGATGAAGTAGCAATTGACTAGGTCACGACAGTGGTATATAAGCACTGAAGTACATACCATTATTCATCTGCTTACAGTCATTCTCTTATGCTCGATAACCAATGGTAACGCCATTACATGATGTTACAAAATACTCCTACTGTCTCTACTTCACAAAATGTATTATCTGTGTGTTATCAGTTCAAAGAACTTTTAATGCAGGTAGACGACAAGTCTTATTTTCTACACCACCGACCTGTGGTGATTCCCCAATTGAAAGATGCAGTACCTAGACTAGCCACTTCTATTTGTATCTACCAATTCAACTGCACTTGTGGTGGAGCGAGTTATATTGACCGTTGCCCTAGGGACTTGATTTTTCGTGCTCTCTCGGGAATATCTACCAGAGTTGTGGTTACATAAGGGTGTAGTAAAAACCATCAACAGTTCAATATTAGACTACCTGCTCCGAACCGGCCACAAAACCAGCAATGAAGAGTCCTACTCCATCATCATCTATAGTGTACCAAACAAACTACCGAAAATATCGAGTTACCACATACTCCAAACAGCAGAGGCTATCGCGATTCGCCTGAAACAATCAGTGCTCTGTGGGCAGAAGAAACAAGTTCAACCAGCCACTGATACCGCCCTGGCCGGCCTTCAGTAGAGACTATAAATTGATGAATCCTGTATTATTATTACCTTTCCTAATTCTTCCAATATTCATTCAGTGTGTAGTGTTATGTTGATGCTATCGAACTGTAATCTCTTGATATTACTGTTGATTCGATGTTATTTTAATAACATTATTGTTAATAACACTAATTCATTCATTCAATATTATGGATGGATGTATATAACTGTAGAACGTGATGATGAAAAGCAGGTTATCGAAAATGTGAATATTCTTTGTTCATCTACCATTCTTTTGAAAGTTATCAATCCATTTATGTTAGTAGACAGTAGCTAAGATAAGCAAGTCACAACCATATATTAGGGACTGTATTGCAGTACATGTGTATGACAGTTACGATTACCATTTAAATGCAAATGAAGTGTGCGGTAATGATCACATGAGATCAAATAACTTAATAATTGTATTTGTGTATTTATTCTGATTATATGTGACTATGCACAAAATAATGAAACTGGTCAGTGTTTATACTGGAATAAGATTCCCCGGTGAAAGCAAAAGTATGCCCTTTTTTAATAATTCCATGGTTGTAATATTCACTGTCCAGTCGACAGGATATTTTTGCTGGAAAATTTGAAAGACCAGGACAGGAGTTACTCAACACACAGCTGCTAGTCATTCATTGTCTATTAGAAAGTTTAACCTAGCGTAAAGCTGTTTTGATAATTTTCAGAAACTGCTGAACTGCGTGCGTCGGTAGCTCAGAGGTTAGGACTGTCGCTGACCATGCAAATGGTTCGGGGTTCAATCCCCTACCGACGCACGTCTGATACCAATTGGTCAGCCTGTAAAATTTGGGCTACCGATATCACAAGCTGAAAATTCCATACTTCTACCAAAAATACGGTGTGGAAACAAGCTGTATTAAAAGAAAACTGTACTTTATGCTTCAAACAAGTTGAATAGCGTTAACTTCAGGAAATTTTCCCATCAAATCCAACTCATTTCACTGAATTATATGCGGCTTTAAGTATTGACTTCCTTTTCCAACAAATTTGTATGGCACCTGTAACAGATGTTACCGAAAAATATACAGTCGCACTTAGTGAACAGAGTACTGTTCTGTATTATCAATACTTCCAGAACTAGAGAACAATAGTTGTCCAATGCATTTCTCAAACTACTTTTGCCTCGTGTTAAGTATTGTAATTCTTATCCACTACATTATTATTATTACCTTGGATTCCAAGTGGAACATGGGGCTTCAACATCACCTCTCTACTTTATTTTATTCTCTGCTGTCCACTTCAGTTGATCATAATCTCTCTTCTCCTCTTCTTTCCAACTCACACGATCTCCTCCATGTCAACCTATTCGCTTCTCATTCACCTTGCACTAAAGCGATGGCCTGCATTGCGCGCTATTTCATTCGATGGGCTCAGCCTTCCTCAACGTAAACCCTATCCATCGCCATTGTCTTATGCATATCTGTTGAGCAATCTGCTCTTCCTTGATTCATCCTTGTGACACAGTTTCTTGTTGCTAATTATTGCTGGCTGCCCATTTGATCTTCAGTATGGAGTCAGACAGGAAAGGTGACAGCTGTTGACAAAGGTCTGCAACTTTCTGTTGGAAATGCTTTACGTGAGGCACACACAGTGCTATTTTCTCACCCATACAGAAGAACTCAATGACTGACTGACTTCACTGACATTTGTGTTCAAAATCCGAATCTCCCTGTTTATGCTACTGAGACGGAGTGCAGAAGATTTCCAAACTGATTTCAGATTGACGAAGGTGTATCTTGGCTTTTGAATTCTGACTGGCTGGCTGGCTACTGGATTTTACATCTTCACCCCTTCCGACGACCGCCTGTCCTTGAAACACTGGTGGTATGCTAGGCCAGATAGCATAAGTGAAAGAAGGAAGGAAGGAAGTGACTTCTTCCAACCTCTTTCTCCCGTTCATGGTGAGTGGTACTGCTGGTTGTTATTGTCGTCGTTGTTTTTTTCTTGCTGTTGCTGTCGGTACTGGTGGTTGGTTATCTTCATCACCTCCATCTCAAACTTGTCTATGTTCGCCTGAAGTATTATCACTATGATACATCGTAATAATAATAATAATAATATGCTGTTTGTACATGCGATGTTGCCTAGTTTCGTCTCCTTACTTAATCAATAAACTAATATAACCTTTGATCGCCTATTATCATTAATTTCATTTTTTCACATCTCTTTGTGGTATGATGATGGTCAGAGTTCATCCTTTGTTGCCTCTAACTTCACTTCCTAAGATTATGATAAAATTTTACGCCTTATGGACTGAATATCAATTCTTTAAAAACACAAAGTAACACAGTGAACTATGAACAGGGTTAACGTCATCAACCTCATCCGCTTTTTCTCTTTGTTTCGTAGTACACAACGCATCTACTTCTAGTGTGAACATGAATGTGAATAAACAAACAATTCAGAACAAATCGATAATTTGTAGTCCTTAATGAAAAGGATGTATTTTCATGTGTCTCAAATCCTTAAATCCACTACACAGCCTACAATCCAATGGTGTGCCAAGCATTTGGCTTCAAAAGTGTGCTGAATTACATGGTAATTTTGAAATGCACTTTGCGTTATTCATAAGAAAACAAGAGTGTGAATAGTTTCCGTTTCTTTGTTTTTTGTCGTTGGTTTGCTTGCTTGCTTGTCAACTTTCTTCTTTTCCTTGTTACTAGTTATCTATCACTCAGACTTAACGATCAGCTTACTAGGAAATCGTATTATTTGGTGGAAGTGACACGTTTCTGCCTCTACAAGCATAATGCTTGCAAAGATGCACCAGTTTTCCAGTCACAGATATAAGTTCCAAGTTTGATCAGTGATTGATATCTCGGTTAGAGAACCACTTTAAATCGAAGTGTACAGGATAGTTGTTTCATCCCAGACTGACACTCCTCTTCAGCGAAACCTGCCCACCAGCCTGCATTGAGCCTGACTACAAGAATAGCTTGCGTGGAGTTCTAGAGGGAAATTGTGACCATTAAGGTCCGTCAGGTAGCGTATGAGGATAAATAGTTGCCGGCGGTCGCGCTGTTTATTGCAGAAGTTAAAAACTGATCAGCCACTGTACTCCGTCCCAGTGACTGAATAGCCAAAAAGTTAACTTTGTAACCTGAACGTTCTGGGTTCATTCCCCGATGGAATCATAGGTGCACACTGCCAAAGAGTCCTGAATAGGGATGAAACAGTTTTCTACTGCTCTTCAGTTTTCAGTGATTCCCTAACTCACATCAATCAGTGATCAATGTTCGACATGTCTCAAATACTTAAATCAATCACACAGCCTGGGAAACAATGAGGTATCAAGCATTTCGCTTCAAAAGTGTGCTGATATTTTGTGTTATCCTATCACTCAAATCCCTGATGCATCGTTTCACAGGGATACAGTACCTATCTTACCCTGGAAAGAAATAAAGCTGGTGGCTGTACCAAAGTCATCATCTTCTGGATCACGTCTCAGGTTGAGGTCAATCGTCATGATGTCTCTATTTTTGAAAACTATGCAGAAACTTCTCTTGCATGTTCTTAAACCTTCTTTGAAATCTTCAAATGATGCAAAGCAGTCTGCTTACAAATGCAGTAGAAGTAAATTAGATGCTGTCGTTGTAATCCATCCACCATAATATTGTTTCAAGTATTGATAAAGGCGCAGAGTTTGTTCGAGACTCCTCTCTAAACAGACTACACTGCTACTGCTATTCATGACTCTATTCATAGTGCACTTTAACTAAGCAACATGATTTCAGTAAACACAAGGTGGCTAGCAGTCTTCCTATGTTTCCAGAAGAAAACAGCATACTGTTTCTGAATGGGAAACACTCCACTTCGTTGCTATCGGAAGCTGGTGTGCCTCAAGGCTCTGACTGTACTCTCTTCATTCCTTTTCCTTTCTTTCTTTTTGCATAACCTTCCCAATATCCTTCCACATCTAACTTCATTAAATATACCAGTGATCTAAACATCTCTCTCCTGGTAGTTTCTTCATTGGATTGTTCTCATGTGATGAATAGATTCTTGTGTGAAGTTAACAAATCGTCTCAAATAACAAATGGTTTTAAACTGCATCCATCTAAATGTCAGATTGTTGATTTCACTTTCAGATGCGAACAAGACTTGTGTGAGTCGACTGATTGATTCAGTCCTCCCATGATTCCTGCAATATTGACGGAACTGTAATTATAACGAGTAAATTGACTGTCTCTCCTTGTCTCGACATCAGTTACTCTTCGAATCTCTGTTGCTCGTCGTCTCATATCTTGTCGATTTCTAATTTCTAATTTTTCGTTTGACTTATTACACACTAAGGAAGTTGAGACAATTTCTACTGGTATAACTCAAATTCACCTCTTCTCTTACAATTTGTTAATTCGTGTATTCTGCTCATTCTGAAAAAGGACTATGTCATATAGTGCGTAGAACACTGATGACTGTGGGTGAGCAGGGTTAGTGGTGTGTGAGTGTGTGTCTTTGACTCAAATCAACGAACTGAAATTATTACTGTTGTTGTCAATAGGCACTTCAATTCAATTCTTGCAACCAGTTAGTTATCTTATCCGATAACAAACATCCTCTCTACTCATTCATTCGAAACTCTTCCCTTGTATCTCTCCTCGGAGAGTGAAACCAGAAGAAACTTCATAAGAAGCATTTACGCTCGTATAGCGACTAAGTATAAAAATTCTACCATACCATCATATTTAGCACGGGTATTGTGTGTGTGAAGAGAGAGTCAGATGTCAGAAAAGAACTTTTAAAGCTACTTATTGAATCAGTAGTAAGTGAATTGCAAATTGAGTATGAGCAAAGATTATTACTATTACAAGTATTACCTATGACACTGTCTCCTTATACTTCATTATGTTTCCACCGACATTCTGTTTATAGTGGTTTCAGTTATTAATATTATTATTACTATTTTAAATTTTCTGTATGTATATATTTATAAAAGGAGGTAAATTGTTGCAATAGATATCTACAAAAGCACTGAAAATTCCATACTGTATAATTATTATTATTACTGTTTGGAATAAAGTGATTATCACTATTATTATGGAGTGAATTCCTTACAGATATTAGCCTACAGCCTTCATTATCTTTCAGCAGTAGGTTCTGGCCTTCACTATTTAAGCTGACTGGTTAAACTGAAAGCAGTAGTCGTTCAGGTGCCCAATCAATTTCTTATACTTCTCTTCATGGACAGTCTAAGAGTTGGCTAAGCAAACATAACTAGGCAGAGCATATCCTGCAGTTGAGCTCCTCCCCGTCCATCGAACAACTTGCTCTTCTCTGGTGCAATCAAAAATCGATAGATATCTTTCTCATGTTAACTCCATGTATTTGCGGGAGCATTTACATTGGAAGGACAGAAAGGAGGGCATACCTACGATTTTCTGAAGATGTACCAAAAAGCTTATGTCTAAAGGGAACAAATGCTTTAAACAATGCCATCCATCGCCAGGCATCTTCTTGACACGGGTCGGTCATGAGGTGGACGTCAAAAAGTCGTTCAAAATTATCAATAAGCAAAAGAGCTCAATTCTCCTTAAGTTTGCTGAAGCCATTTCGATCAAGCGCCTGGAACTTGATTTGTGCGCTCAGAAAGAACCAGTTATCAGTGTTTCTTTGCCTTGCCTGGTAACTGGATATTTTCATCTCTTTATTTCACCTGAATGCGTAATGCTGAAAAGTTTCCTTTGTGTATGATTATTATATATATATGTATATATCATTACTGTATGCATCAATTGATCGATTGATTGATTTTTGCTCAAAATGAACTCTGTGCAAGTATGTTAAAATTGTTTTGGTAGATATATTTAATAATGTCTTTGGCCTGTAAGCAGCTGACGAGAAGGCAACGAAATAAAAGATTTATTCTGCTAAAACTGTAGTTCTCGCTGTATTCAAAAACAAAACACTGATCAATAGTATCGATCGACCTCGGAATTTATTTTTATCTATTTTGAACGCCTTAATTGCTGTTTCGCTTTAGTATACTAACTCTTCTTTGGTCCACGATGAATAAGTATATTCGGGATTGAAGGATAAACTGGAAATGTACTAGTGCATCATCTTCTTATCCTCCGCAGTCGTCGACACACCTTAATCTTCAAAAAGTAATCACAAAGTAGAACAACAATTGGTGTACAGAGTTGAAAAGTAGTCAGGAGGAAGAAGGAGAGAGAGAGACAGATGGTAAAAAAGCTATGTCTCATGCTTGGCTTTACTATTTCCTCTTATAATATGAAGTCATATACGCGCAAATGCCAGTTCATGAGACCTGGGTATTTTTTTAATGTAATCGAGGCCGTAATTCAAAAGGGTTGATTGGAAATGGTCTACACTGTCACATGAGATTGAGATGAAATCATCCATCTGACTGATAACGTCCACCAGTTGGACTTTCGTGTTCAGTCCATTCACTTTTGACGTTGCATTACAAAACTTAATTTCAAATACTAAGATTTGTGATATTCGGACATCAGAATAACTGAACACAGCATTTTTTCTGGGCAAGAAGGGAAACCGTTTCCTCGGCAACGGACTTTAGATTTCGGTTTAGTTTCATTATGACTTAGTCAAAAATGAGAATTTTCCTCGCTGCGACATTCTGTTCGATAATTCCTGTGATCGAATGTGTATATTCCGCGATTTGAAGAACTGCAACGATTGTTCGACGGTAAAGGGACTGAACAAGTTTCTACGTTTGTCCATCAAGCTTACTGAGGCGAAGAATTGTCGGAATAAACGTGAATATCCCAAAGCATTCTGAAAACATCTCACACACGCAATCAAATATCCTCCAACTCACTTACACTTAAACAGCGCACTCTAAAATCCCATCGATGCCGTCTGACCAAGACTAACTGAAATGGAGCAGAATATTTCCAAAATGCTTATGGATATTCTCCGTAGACGGCTTTCGAAGTCTCTTAGTAAAACATACTTCGCCGCCGCCCGCCCGCCAGACAAGTAACATTTGCCTGCAGGAAACTATTCAGCCAACACATGAAAGACAAGCTATTGCATTGGGCCGCATCATCAACATGCACATACCAGTTCACTTGCTCGTACGGAGCTGAGTACATTGGCCGTAACATGAGTGAGCCTGTAAAAACCGCTCGAGAACACTATCTAACATGATTAGCAAAGAGAGAATGCAAGGGTGTATACAGTTCGGTAACAGAACATCTGATATATGTAGGATACTCAAGTCTGTTTGTAAAGTCCTTCAAAGTCATATCATATACAAGATCCGATCAAACCTATCAAAGCGAGTAAAATCAAGGCATCTATCTGTCTGGGAAGAGCTGAAGCACTGGCGATCCAAAACCTGCAGTCCATACTATGTGTTCAAAAGAAATACATCCAACCGTTGTCCCTGCTGTGGCCATCATGAAAAGTCAGTCCCACTGATAATGTGTATCACATTACTTTTTTTATCCAACCTTCCTGTTTATTCTGTTACTTTTTACGTTTTTTGATACCTATCTGCATAACTAGATTTGGTTGCTATTTATTACTTTTATATATGTACGAAATGCCTACCTACTTTGTTATCATTACGTCGTTAATCCGTGATTTGTTCAAACAGTGAAGTTTTTTCAGTAATTATGATCTTATTATTATGTCTTATTGATTTGACCTCTGTCTGGAAATAGTTCTAGAATAATACTACTGCCTATCTGTCTAGCTTACTATGTTGTGTATCCAATCTTCCTATATTTATTACAGTTTGTAATTTTATTAATTTAACCGCTGACCGGAAATGATTCTGGAACTTTCTCACACATTAACTACAAATACACGAATGCACAGCCGAGCTGATGACTTCGTCTAAAAGAGAATTCTCTTCGCTGCCACCGTCTTTTAAATAATTCCTATGATGCACACTAGCTACTTGCCCTATTCAGGCACTTAACCTGGGGTTCTAGTGGGAAGCCGTGACCAGTAGGGTACAGCAGGTTGAAGATGAGGCAGTAACTCATCGAAGAAGACATTACGAAATGGTCGCGCTATGTTGTGAATTGGCAGAAGTTAGAATTCAAGGGCCATTGGATCGGGTCCCAGTGGCTCAATGGTCTACGAGCTCGCCATCAATCTTGCGTTCTGTATCCACAAGATGAGATAGAATAGCGCTGCGAATAGATTTCGTTTGTCCTTTGCTTAACCACTCACTATGCAGGGTGATGTTCGTAAATTCGACGAGAAACACGCCTAATTGTACGGCCTATGTAACTGGCCTGTGTAGCCAGTGGAATTTTCCTAATTTTAGTTGATATTCTATTTTCTACTATATCTTTATTACAATTATAATTATAATTATTATTTAAGCATCTTTAATGAACTGTGGTGATTCCATTGTGATCTTACTTTGCAAATCGACATTATTTAAAAAGCACTCTTATACTGTTACTGACTACTAATCTAGAATATTCTATGTATATAAATAAACATGCATATATATAACTGTAGAGCGAGAAGAGGAGGAAGTTATCGAAAAGGATATTCTTGTCTGGTTCATTTATTTTGTGTTTTATAGAAATAGGTTTAACAGTTTCGCAGTTGTACGGAATTTAGAGATTGATAATGTTTTGAAGTATGTGAAGAGAAAGTTTGGCATAGAATATATACTAGCTTTACCATGATTGGTTGTTCAGTGTCACTTGACAAATGCTTACTCGTGGAGACTATTGAAGCTGCCTGAAGTTGTAATGATGATCCCTGTGTACTGACGTTTGCATCATCTTCGTCTCTTTCCTTTTTTCAGGTCAGAGGCAATCAAATTGATGAAGAGGCAGGAGGGCAACTGCCCACAGATGAAATTGTAAGTTCTGCTTTGTTTCCCTCTTTCCGCCGCTGTACATATCACAAAGTTTTACCCAACCAACCGGTGATGAGTAGGGTGGGTGAAATCAGATTGAAGGTAGATAATATTTTTGTTTTATCGAATGAATGTGTTCTGAAGATTCATTCTCAGGTAGGATAATATTATAATCCTAGAGAGGATGGATGGATGAGGTTAATTACAGAGTAGTGAGTCTATACAGAGGTGAAGATTATCCAGACTGGAAAGTCTCATCCTAGTTTGATGACACAGCTGTCCACTACTCTCTGGTTTTCAATCGTTCTCTAGCTGATGTCAATCCGTGATCAACTCGTAAAAAGAGTTTGTATGTGTTAATAAGCTAACGATTGTTTCATCATCACAAAAGGAAGCTCCACGCTGATGCAGAGTACTTCTAAGGACTCACCAAAAGAAGAATACTGTACTGGGGATGTGGAGACATGCAGATACTTAGGTACTCGAATGAACATGTTTGAATCCTAGAGATCGTGACGTGATATATGCATGTCTGTGAAGGATTGGAACACATCCATTCAGATAACCACTGTGAGTGACGGAATCATAATGTCCTCCATTTGTGAGTCAGAATGCATTATTCTTGAGCAGGTATTATTTCTGAGCTTCAACTAGTGATGGTAGTTGAATAGCTTAAGATCTTCAGAACGTCCTTATAGTGTGAAGGAATCTGATAATTAAGAAAGGTTTGTTCAACTATCTAGAAAGACCTAAATAGCCTGTATAATGAGGCCATTGAAACTACCTGAAACCGTCGAACCTTTTTTCACAACGCTGAGAACTTGAGATGGTCACAAGCATATTGGAAATAGCGGTAAAACACTGCTTTGTATAGTGCTGCGGTTAACTAGAAATAGATTTCAATATAGCAAAAATATTCATTCAGACATCTATAAAACATGAAATAATCGAGCAAAGAATATTCGTTTCGATAAATTCCTCTTCCGGTTCTACACTTATATATGCATGTTTATATACATAGAATATTCTAAATTAGTAGTCAGTAACAGTATTAGTGTGCTTTTTAAATAATGTCGATTTGCAAAGTAAGATCACAATGGAATCACCACAGTTCATTAAAGATGCTTAAATAATAATTATAATTATAATTGTAATAAAGATATAGTAGCAACTAGAATATCAACTAAAATTCAGGATCATTCAAACCTGGATAGCCAAGCGGTAAGGATAATGTCTGAACCAACCAACTTCTTTCGGATGCACAAATTAGGCTTGTTAATCTGGATCCAGTGGCCAGCCTCAGGAATATTTAGCAGTGGAACTCTTAAGGCGAAATTGAGGTTCGTAGGTATGCGGTAAATTGCCCTGAAAGCATGGTTAATATCAATCAGTCTTGTGTTCTGTATCCACAAGATGAGATAGAATAGCGCTGCGAATAGATTTTGTTTGTCCTTTGCTTAACCACTCACTATGCAGGGTGATGTTCTTAAATTCGACGAGAGACACGCCTAATTGTACGGCTTAGTTATCAAATAAAAATCTTGAATGATTCATTGAAGACGTCAGTCAGTTTGAACAGGTGATAATATTTCATTTTTTTGTTGAGTAATACACTACGGAAGCTATTATGGAGAAGATTTGTAGCTCAGGTGGGTGAATTTTATGTAGTTGTGTTCTCTACGCTGGATAGTTTACTTGAGAAGCTTCCATCGCCCTACTAGGCAACATCTTCAGTGCATACTTCAATTTGAATTGGAGTGAGCTTCTAAATTTCTCCACGAGTTTATTAGTCATCTCTGCTGGTGGGTCACATTGGACGTAACTGGTTGTCTGTCTCGATATCCTCTAGTCGATTGTTTCTTTGATCTGAAGTTTACCCCTTCATTTATGAGATTTTCCTCTTGTCGATGTGTGTATTAATTGACGATTCAGTGGAATACCAGCCAGGCTTCTAAAAATTCTCTGGCTATGCTTAATATTTGAACGTTTTATATTTTTTAGCTGCGAAAGGAGATAAAACCAACATCATCTACAAAATGAGCTGCAACGACTGCGAAAAACACTACATTCGCCAGAATGTCGACGCCCCTCTCTTCGTCTTGGAATCCATGATCACAAACTAGCCATCCACTCCCTCAATCATATCGCCTCACTGCAAACAGACAACCACGGACATCAGTTCGACTGGGACAACCAGCGTTCAAATATTTGACAGCGGAAACACCAAGAATGCTGAGCAATTGGGGCTTTGTTGGTTTGTTCATTGCCACAGTTTCTTGTTGCTAATTATTTCTGGCTAGCCAGAGGGCCGGTTGGCCATTTTATCTTCAGTATGCAGCCAGACAGTGACGTTGGCAGCTGTTCATAAAAGTGTGAAGTGGACTATTGGAAATGCTTTTCATGATGCACGTGCAGTGCAAGTTTCTCATCCATATAGAAGCACTGACTGATTTTACTGATATCTGTGTTGAAAATCCGAATCTTGTTGTTTATGCTGAGGCGGAGTGGAGAAGATTTGCAAATTAGTGTATGTTGGCGTATCTTGCCTTTCCGATTCTGACTGGCTGGCTGGTGGTTTTCACATCTTCAGCCATTCCGAAGACTGCCTGTCCTTGAAACGATACTGCAGCCTAGACTAGATAGCATATGTGAAGGAAGGGAGGAAGGAAGGAAGTGACCTCATTCAATCTCTTCCTCCCATTCACGGTGATTGGTGCAGCTGCCTTTTGTTGTCGCTGTTGTTGCTGCTGTTGCTATTGGTGGCGATGATGGTTGTGGTGTTTGGTTATCTTCACCACCTCCACTGCTTCACCTTCTCTATGTTCGTCACCTGGATGGAGTCAGTCCTGTCTTTGCTGCCTGCAAGCCAACCAACCAGACATCCTCTTCAGCCAGTTTGTTGCGAGTTATCGCCTGCCTGCTTGCAAGTCTTCCAGTCTGTGTTTGTGTTTGTGTGACATTCAACAGCACAATTCATCCACACGCGAAATACAGATCTCCTACAGTCTTGTTATATCAGTCAGTGCAGTGTATTCCCTCCTGTCTTCCCACTCACTCACTCACTCAATCAATCAATAACCCAGTCCCAAAGCACAGTCTCATGCATAACCAAGTCCAGTTCAGTCCACCACAATTACGAATATCATCCTTTCTGATAATAGAAAGGTAGGCAGACAACTAGCCAGCTAGCCAGTTTGTCTTACTCCTGTATTCACCTACTCCTATGGCAGGCTTCACTGAGTTTGTCGTTGTGAATCCCCTGACCTGTGGCTTTGGTCATTTAACTGCTGCCTACTGAATGAAGTTGATAAAGATTTGGTGCACTGCACTCCATAGTGTTAAAGTAATTTGCAAATTACTTGTCGGTGAACGCAGTCCGTCGAAAGTGTTTTCGTAGTTGATGAAGGAAGTTCATGTAGTGAGAGATTTGATTGTCATTCTATGCTTTGTTTTGTGATGATGATAATGATGCGGAGGGTTGTAATTTGATCAGTACATGATTTGGCTTTCCTGAATCCTGCCAGCTTGTTCCGATGGGGTTGGTGGAGTTCTGCCTCCAGTGCATCTTTTATTCTCCTTCCTGGATGACGTTACATAGTATTTTACTTGGCGTTGGTGGACAGGAGCATTATTCCATATCATCAATAGAGACCAGACACAAATTCGTATTGTAACTTTTATAGTTCTTTTATTTTTCTTTTGCATTCATAGTGTTAAAAGTTTCCAGGTATGCGCGAGATGTATTCAATCAGTCTTGTTATATATATATTCTCAATATGGAAAAATTCCTCATTTAGACATTTGGAAAGTAAAAGGATTGAGCGAAGAAATATTCACCTTTCAATTAGATCCTTATCTCACTCTAGATCTACTCTAAAGCACACATACAGCATTCTTAATACAATATACAACATTTTACCAGTCAATTGGTACTGATATGTTTGTTAACACATAATTAGTGAGTATCAACATGTCACCGGGGGAGAGTGATGTATAAGGAAGAAAGTTAATACGACCACTTAAAGGGTGTAAAGAAATGGTTACAACAAGTGGATTACATGAAACATACATCCAGAAAAATGAAGAGTAACTAAGGAATGAGCGAGTGAGTGTTCAACTTGATTACGTAACAGATAATTAGAGAAAAATGAAACATTTTGGACAAATGTAATATTTAGAAGGTCGAGGGGGAGGGCTAAGTAGTCCACTTTAGACATTCATGTAACGATGGCCAAGGTAAGCGAAGTGGTTGTACGAATTTCTTCTGAACACGCACAGGTTCACCTTCTTCAAGCAGATTCCTATGGCTTCAGCTGTGTGTGTAGAAGACGAACTCGTAAAGCAAAATTAAGATTAGTATGAATGAGCTAAATAACTTTAAATGCTGTATTAACGTCAGCCTCGTTCTCACTATCTACAAGGTATGCTAAAACAAAACTACGAATATAACGTGCTTGTCCCTTCCCTAGCTTTTTACACAAACAATAGGATGCAACAAGGTAAAAGTCTTAAACGTCTAGTATAGGAAAGTGGAGACTGACACACAGAGAGAGAGGCAATTGATAGCTAATGCATTATTAAGTTGAATCCAGTTGAGGACGTGTGTAATAGGAATGACTGAACTCCTGTCCAAGACATCTAGACAATTCTGCTACACTTGAGAGAAGAATGACAACTGACATGATTATGAAGAGTAAGGTTGTATTCGAAAGACGATCAATCGAAAGATAGTACTCTTTCACTTTGTGTGATCTATCACGATGTCCAAATTTTACACACACACACACACACAAATCGTAGTATATTCTTCTAATAGACGAGTTGCTTACTCACAGCAGGTTATCTGTTCACTGATGCGTATAAATTAATTTCCACTGGAGTTTGGCAATCAGGCTAAGAGCCTAACTAGTAGTCAGCCAGAAGATTTAAATAATGAAATCAAACAAATAAAAGAAGTAATATTAGTGCATAACACACTCACTAACCACCAGAATTTAGAAATACATGAAGAGTCCCAAACTAGGACAACTGAAACAGCTGTTCAGTACTCCCAGGGTTTCCAATGGTTCTCTAACCAATGTCAGCTCATGATGAAATCCTGTAACCAATCACCTAAATCCCTACAGACCAATACTTGAATAATATAATTTACCACATACCATGTAATGATGACTGTGAGTGAGGTCAGTTACATAGGATTGTCAAACTAGTACATTAAGGTCAACTGGATTATTGGAACATAAAAATTTGGCCAGACCTAGAATAGTTGACCCTGCTAAGTAAGTTAAATGACCTAGGTGATAGCTCAGCCATTGCACTGCATTCACTTTCATATCATCACAAAATAGGGTGGTTGGGACAGGGTGAGAGTATTGAAAAGTAATAGAGTTAGGTGCAGAGGGAGAAAGGTTAATCACTGAAACTTTGTTTATCAGATCAACGCAGCACACGTGCAGCAATCGGAATGATGCAACGCTGCCTGTACGGGAGATATGGAAAGTAGCAACAAACAACAAAGGGCCAACGAAGTCTTCAATTTGTGAACACCTTGTGGAGTCAGGGCATTCATTCATTCCGGCACACGTGATTTATCCTTCAAAGTTATTTTCGGGAGCAAATCCAACCATTTCAAAAACTTAATTTTTCTCCACTTATGCTCGAAAATTCGTCTGTCATCCAATTGTGAATACTGCACCATCACTATGCGATATTTAAAATGAAGTAATCTTGATGTAGTTGTGTTGTCTGAGCTAGCTGGATGGTTGATTTGCGAAGCTTTCATCATTGTCCTACTAGGCAACATCTTCAGCCCATACTTCAGTTTGAATTGAAATGAGTTTGGTCATCTGTTTGAATGCCTTTGAATTTCTCTAGAAACTGGATTGCAGATTTAATGCAGTGATCGCCGGAATCCGTTAGCTTTTTCACTTTTCTTTATAGTTCTTCCGATAAATTGTATGTTGGGGTTCCTGGGGGTGATACAATTGGTCGTAACGGGATGCTCTTCTTGGGCGAACCTCACAACTTAATAAATGAAATCTCCAAAGACATAAAATTCACAAGAGAAGAGGAATCCGTGGGCAAAATTCCATTTTTGGAAGTTTTAGTCAAGCGAACAACCACAGGAAAATTAGAAACTCAAATTTTTAGAAATTCGACTCACACAGACCAAGTACTCAATTACAACAGCAACAATCCAGTAACACACAAAAGCAGTTGTATACAAACACTATTCAAGAGGGTTGGCCAGGACTCATTGCAGCACTCCTGCCTTTAAAAAATTGAAGAAAAAAATCTCATGGACGTCTTCCAAAAGAATGGATATCCAAGTAACTTCATCAAACGGCATCTACACCTAAGCCAGCCAACCAACCAAATCAAAGGCGCCCAAGGAAATCACAAAAAATATCGCCCTACCATATATATATACCATATATATAAAGGACATCTCAGAAATCACTGCAAGACTCTTCAAACCTTTAGGAATTCCACTGCTAGTCACCATCCACAAATTAAATTCTAATTAAATGTCCAGACATCGTCGAAGCATCTGCACAAGAAGCCGACATGTCAACCTGAGACCGAGCACTTCGGTCGAATCAATCCATGGGAAAATCTAAAATTAAATTAAATTTAGGAATTGATGTTGCACACAAACCAACAAAATCACTTCACTTAGCTGGCGAAAGAAAATAAAGCCAACATCATCTGCAAAATGAGTTGCAACGACTGGAAAAAACACTAAATTGGCCAAAATGGACGTCCTCTTCGTCTTCGTATCCATGATCACAAACTAGCCGTCAAACGACACGACACCCACTCCCTCATATCGCTGCATACAGAAAACCACGGAGGTCAATTCAACTGGGACAACATTAAATACTAGATGAGGGAAACACCAAGAACATCAGAGAATTTTTAGAAGCCTGCCTCGTATTCCGGGGAATAATCAATTATTAGACACATTGACACCGATTGATAAAAGGAAAATCTCATAAACAAAGAGGTGAACTCCAGGTCGAGGGAACAATCAGTACCAATAGAAGTAGACTTTAATTGAAATTTAAGTATGCACTGAGGATGTTGCCCAGTAGGGCAATAATGAAAGCTTCTCGAGTAAGCTATCCAGCTTAGAGAACACAACTACATCAAAATCATCCACCTGAGCTAGAAATCTTCCCCATTATATTTAAATTAATCTGAATTTAATCCAATATGGAGTTACATTCTACCACAGTGTCCACTTTCTAGACTTATATTGTTCTATGTAATAACCATGACATTTTAATGCACATATGATTATAACTGCCTCATTCCCCATGATTATTCATCCATATCAAATATCTCATTGTGGTTGTTATTATAATAATAATAATCATGCTGTATGGAATTGTTTACGCTATCAACCGACAGCTGGCTGGCAACATTACATCGAATGGTTTTAACAATCTAGAAATGTTGACTAGACCACGCTAAAACACAAATACACTTTATTACACTTTATTTTAATATACTTGGCTAGAAGGCATCTACACAAATTTTACAATTTACATATCACAGAAGTGCTACGCATTTATGCTTGCTTACTTAACATTTTAGATCATTGCTTGTTTTTGATTGGAGGATAACTAAAACTATCAGACTGTTTGCTGATTGGTAGATATTTATAAGAATGAATATGTGAACTTGTTGACCGAGCGAAATAGTACACTTGATGAAATGGATCAATAGAAGTAAACTACTGAGAAAATCAATCAGCTAAGCCTTGAATGCAATTGGAATAATGGTTATTTTATTTAGTAAGATGATAATAGTAATAATAATAATAAAAATAGAAGATATGTCGACGACATTGTAATTATAAGTGATAAGCCTTGTTTTGTCACCTTAGCTTTAAATCAAGTGAATGAAGTTCAGAATAGCATATCATTTATGTCTGTAAAAGAGAAAGATAATTGTGTAACTTTCCCGGATGCATTTGTTAGTCGAAGTCTTGATGGATCAATAAAACGATCTATTTACACAAAACATACCTGGACAGGACAGTATCTTATTTTGTCACAGTTTCTGCCCTGTTCGATACAAAACAGCCTTAGTGAGCCAGGTGCCTGTTCAGTAAAATCCAACGAATATGCACCGAAGACACACTTGATGAGGAAGAAAGAAAGTTGACGCAAACTCTGGTCGATAATAATTATCCAGACAAGTTCAGAAGAAGATATATATTAGTCAGAGGAACACCAAGACGCACTTTCCAACTGCCCACTAAGAAAGACATATATATCAAACTACCTTATATGGGTGATCACAGCAGCTTTCTAACTCGACAATGGTTGAACGCTTTTGTAGTTAAAATAACTTTTTATGCAGCTAAGATCAAAATAATTGAGAATGTGAGGCTGATATATTCATCTAAACCCTTAGAACATGTGAAAAAGGGTGTCACATCCTCTCACTGTATTTACCCATTTGAATGTACGTGCGGCCACACATACATAGGGGGAAGGACCCATCGATCTCTGCGAATAAGGGCTGGCTTCAGTGAATATTCGTATATGGCTCCAGAAGCGAATTGAATCCCCAGAACCCATTAGTTAATAGTGAGAACAGACGACATAGTTCCTCTATTACGAAACATATTATAGAGGAGACAGGACATAAAATTTATCTTTACGCGTCTTTTAAACGTATCTATGGAACGTGTTTGGGGGAGGATGTATCCTCAAGTCCGTGGAAGCCCTAGCTGGCAATTAATAATAATAATAATAATAATAATAATAATAATAATAATAATAATAATAATGAGGGCGATAATTCATCATCTTAAAGAATTTAAAAACAGAATGAATGGTATCTATGGCGTAAGATACACACATGCATTCACACTACACACACACACACACACACACACACAGACAAGCACAAGTTAGCCAAACGCCATCCGAAGTGCTATGAGTGATTAGGACAACCTCAGATTTTTTTCGTTCAAACACTATATAAAAAATATTTCTAAATTATTTGGCCATAAGAAAATGCCGACACAAGTTTTTGTGTTCTAGTGAGAAGTCGTGACCAGTAGGGTGCAGCAGGTCGGGCGTGAGGACAAATACTCGCCGAAGACATTGGCTAGGGGTCGCGCTATGTCGTGAATTGGTAGAAGTTAGAATTCATGAGCCATTGGATCGGGTCCCAGTGGCTTAATGGTATACGAGGCCGCCTTGTAACCAGAAGGTCCTGGGTTCGAACCCCGGTGGGTTTGTACTGCTGAAGGGTTCCAAACTAGGACGAAACAGCTGTCCAGTACTCCCAGGTTTTCCAATGGTTCTCTAACTAATGTCAGCTCATGATGAAAATCCTGAAACCAATCAAATCCCTACAAACCAACACTTGAATAACAAGTTTTTGTCTTCTAAACCAAGGTGTTATACGAAGCAGTTAGTTGTATTGATTTGACCTAGCTGAATTTATAAACGGATCAAATAAACTAAGCTACAATGAACCGATGAATGGCTGTGCAAACTTAAGGGCGGTAACGGATGAGCAATATTGTTTTTTGGAAATATAAGAGACAGAAAGGTGGAAAAAAATAAGCCGGTTAGGAGAATAAACAAAATGAAAAACGGGGAAGTAAAAGTATCATTTCCAAGGGTTGTGAACGCTCTAGTGACCTTGAACGCGTACTTATTTAATTATTAATATTATTATTATCATTACTGTCTTGGATTCCGAGTGCAATACAGGACTTCAACAGCATCACATCTCCACTTTCTTCTATTTCCTCCTGTCCTCTTCAGCTGGCTGATCCCACGATTGTCCATAATCTCTCTCCTCCTCCTCCTCCCTCCAACTCACACCATTTCCTCGATGTCACAATAGCACCGACCAGCCACTCGTCGTTTCCCTAGTTACCTTTGGCTCGAGCGATGGACGGCCTGCATTGTGCGCAATGTCATTCGACGACCTCCTTCCTCAAAGTATGCCCAATCTCCATTTCCATTTTCTTCTTCTTCGGCCAGCCAGCCAGCCGCTTGTCCATTTGATCTTCAGTATGGAGCCAGCCAGCAAAGTTGACAGCTGTTCATAGAAGTGTGCAGTGGCCTATATAGAAGAACTCACTGACATTTTTTGTGTTGAACAGAATCCGGATCTTGTTGTTTATGATGAGGCGGAATGCAGAAGATTTCCAAACTGGTGATCTTGGCGTATCCTGCCTTTCCGATTCCATCTGTGACATGTTCATCTGTTCCCCCTGCCTGCGGTTGGTGCACTGGGATTCCACTCAATAAACGCATGCTAGTCGTTAAATAACGGGACTTGCCCTTTTTTTGATTATATCTTAATTCCACACCGTATTATTGGTACAAGTGGGGGATCAAACCCGGGACCATGTGCATGGTCGGCGAGAGTCCTAACCGGTGTGCCACCGACGCACATGTGAACGTCATTCACGAATTAACGTGTGAATTTCACCCTGATCACAGTTTTAAGTACTGTTTGGACAATGTGTTAATAGCTCGTTAGAGTTAAGCTTGCGGCTGGTATTATTTATTTTAATTAGTTTTATCATCCACATTTTCCTACTAAGAAGTCGGGGATCCTCAGTCACTGGCTTCTAGAGAAGACTGCAAAACAGGATCTAGAGCGATAAACGGGTGACAAAAAGCTCACCTGAAGTCACCTCGGCAAATACATGTACAGAAACTAGTCTAAATTAAAAAACTGATACTCCTCATTATAACTGGGACGTACTTTTAAGTCATGTCAGAGAAAGATGCCCTGTTTAATGTGTTTTCATTCATTTTCTAGTAAATAAACGTCATTCTGTGTGTGTGTGTGCGTGCAAAAATCACTCATTTTTATGACTAATCGACTCAAGGTCACTCGTTCCTTCGCGTCCCGTGGGATTTTACACTTTAACTTCGCCGGAAAACAGTACAATATGCAGACTGTGTGAATAATGCCCAAGGAGCTAGGAAAGAAAACTATGGGGTGATTAGTTGATGGTGCCGATTTTTTCTGAATAAGATTTTCCAGTTTGATTTGTTGCATCGCAGTCACCTGCACATGTTCTCCTCGGATTCAATAAATAATGCATCAGTTATCATTCTGTCTCTCACTTTGTGCCTTTCCTTTAACACTTTCTTATTAGGGAGTCTGTTTCTTATACTTTTCGGAAACTTCATTCATACATTTATTCCCCTCAGAGATTCGTTAACAAGTATGGAAGATGTGAAGCCTTAAATGTCGAAAACAAATCACAGTGGGGAAAAGAAGCCTGTCTTCATGCTACTCGATTTTAAAGGTGAAAATATTGCAGTAATAGTCAACAGAACATTGAGGACATAACTAGCCAGAGCCTATCCTGAAACTAGCTGAGTTGGTGCCTATTCATTGGGCGACATGCTCGATTTTGGTGCAATCAACAGTCGACAGACACCCACCTCTCTCATGTTATCAACTCCAACTATGGATACATATCTGTTCAGAAGACTGCCTCAATGAGAAGCTTAAGATTATTAGAGAATTACTTAGAAAAAATGGTTATCCAGATAAATTCATTGGGAAAAATATGAATTCAGCACCAAGGAGAGTCAGTATGGTAACAGTTCCGAAAATTTTTTTTAAAAAACTGCAGTTCCTCGGTGACAACATCAGCGAAATAATAACACAGCGCCTCAAGAAGAATACAGTTAAAATAGCTTATTATGGAGCAGAGGTACGTTGTCTCTACGTTTGAGAAATAAGGATAAACTACTTAAATTTGATTCCTCTATGTGTATCTACCAGTTTGACTGCAGCTGCGGAGCCGGCTACTTTAGGCGTACAATTAGGCAGGTTCATCGTCGTATTTCCGAACATCATCCAACATGGTTAAGCAAGGGACAAACAAGATCTATTCGTAGCACACCTTGTAGACAGTGAGAATAAGGTTGATGTTAATACTGCATTTAAAATTATCTATCGCATTCCTACTCATCTTAATTTTGCTCTACGAGTTCGCCTTCTACAGATAGCTGAAGCCATACAAATCCACCTGAAGAAGAAAAACCTGTGAGTTCAGAAGAAATTTGTGCAGGCACTTTCCTTGCCTTGGCCATCATTACATGAATGTGTATACCGAGCTACTTCGCCCCCCTCCCCCTAAACCTTTAAAAATTATAAAAATTATAATTGTCCAAATTATTTTATTTTTCTGACCATTTCATCTTTAATTACGTGTTATCCTTGTAAAATTAATTTATTCTAACCATTTCTACCTTTTAATTGTGTGTATTGATTTTCTTCGTTTATTATCAACCCATTGACATTTTGTCACTGACTAATTGCTGTTAACAAACATATCACCACTTGTTTGGTAAACTGTTGTGTGTTGTAATAAAAATGCTATACAGAATATATTAGAGTAGAGCCAGAGAGAGAAGAGGATCTAATTGAGAAGTAAATATTTCTTCGCTCAATCTTTTTTTTTAATATACGTGTATCTGCGGGAACAGTTACATTGAGAGAAGAGAAAGAAGAAGGAGAAGGGCCCACCTCCGATTTTCTGAACATTTGCTGAAAAGCCTACGTGTCAAGGAAACGAGCGCTTACAACAGTGCTATTACCAGACATCTCGTTGATACGGGTGATGAGGTAGAAATCGCAAAATCCTTCAAAATTATCGAAAGAGAGAAGAGCTTAATTCTCCTGTTGTTTTCCGAAGCAATCTGTATCAATCGCCTGAAACCCGATTTCTGTGTTCAGAAAGAAGCGGTTATCATTAGTGATATAAGGATAAAACTTGTGCGCTGTGGTAGAACATAACTCTATTATGGGTAAAATTTTATTTTGATAAAATCACACGGGGATTATTCGGTAATATTTACTGATGACATTTCGAGCACAAATTTTTGCTCATAATCATATCAAGACCTTGATAAGATTATGAACAGTGTGATTTTATGAAAATAAAATTTTATCCATAATTGAGTTATCATTAATGTTTCTTTACCCTGCTGCCTGGTAAATGAAAGTCTTCACTGTCACTCTCGCTGTCTTCCATTTGGATGCGTAATCTTTAACTTTAACTTCACCCCGAGCCCCTACTTTCGATGTGATGTAATTTTGCTTGTCTCTTGTTCCGATAATTTGAATAGAACTCAGGTACATTGTCACACTATTTTTTAGTTACTCGTCATCTTACGCACCTCTCGTCTTTATCACGTAACTCCTTCACCATTGTATGCATATATTTACTTTGTTTGTTTGAGCTTGAACTCACTGTGTAAAATCTGTGTAAGTGCAATTTTGTGAGCACTGTTCATTAAGTTTGGAGTCTCCTATCACTAACTGACATCATGTAAAATTTGCAAGCATGTTGAAACGTTTCTGTGCATAAGCATAATAATAATAATTTACTTAGTCTGTAAGCAGTTGAGCTGATGAGAAGTCAACGAACGAAATAAACAATGATGGTACCATCTTCTTATTCTACACAAACCTCCACTATTGTTCTTGCTTTATTCAAATTCACAAAGAGGAATAAGTTTGTGATGGTTTATTTTGATTAATCTTCAGTTATCTGGTTTGATTAACTCAAAAGCAAAACAGTAAAACTGTGTGATTGTGTGTGTTATAATTAACGATTGATTATTTGTATGTGAAAGGCTCATCTACGGAGTGTCTGTCGGTCACTAGACAAAATAGTTTGTCTGCTTAACTGGCATGTTATAAGACAGTTAAACACTGATTACTATCTGTGCAAGGAAGAAGTAGAAAATACTGGACATTTTCAGCAAAATGCAGATACACATTCCGTTACTTTACCTTATTCTTCAGAAGTGAATTTCATCAGCGTCATTCGCAGCACACAGTTAGCTTTTATTTCCCTTGGATTCCAAGTGGAACATACGGCTTCAACAACACATATCTCCACTTTCTGATATTTGTTGCTGTCGTCTCTACATGGGCTCACGATTGCCTGCCCATAATCTCTCATCTCGTCTTCTCTCCATCTCACACGATCTCCTCTATGTAAAAATAGCACCGACCACCCATTCGTCGTGTCCCATTCAGATTAAATTTGAGCTATGGCCTGTATTGCGCGCTATGTCATGTAACAGCCTCCCTCCTCAGTGTATGATCAATCAATCTCCATTTTCTCATACATATTTGTTGAGCAGTCGGCTTTAGGTTGCCGTGTTCCCGCAGTTTCAACATGGAAAGAAGGAAGCTGTTGATGAAAGTCTGCGGTGGCCTATTGGAAATGGTTTCCATGACGAACACGCAGTGCAAGTTTCTCAACCATATAAAACAAATCGCTAACTGAATTCACTGACATTTGTGTTGGAAATCCGAATCTCCTTCTTTATACTGCTGAGGTGTAGTGCAGAAGATTTCCAAACTGGTTTCAGGTTGATGAAGGGGTACCTTGCCTTTCGCATTCTCGCTGACTGGTTGGCTGGATTTGATATCTTCATCCGTTCCGAATGCTTGTCCTTGAAACGATGGTGGCTGACTAGGCTAGATAAGTGAAGGAAATAAGGAAGGATGCGAGTGACCTCTCTCAACTTCCTTCTCCCGTCCATGGTGATTGCTACTGATGTTGGCTATCATTGTTTTGCCGTTGTTGTTGGTGATGGTTGGTTACCTTCATCATTTCCCACTGCTTCACCTTCTCCATGTTCTTCACGTATATGGGATCAGTCCTGTATTCGCTGTTAGCCAGCCAGCCAGCCAACCTCTTCAGACAGTATGTTGCCAGTTTTCGCCTGCCTGTCTGCCCGCTTACGTGCCTGAAAGTCTTCCAGTCTGTGTTTGTGTGATATTCAACGACATAAATCATCCACATGCGAAGTCCAGATCTTATACAGTCTTTTTATATTGGTCAGTGCAGCGTATTCCTTCCTGTCTTCTCACTCACTCACTCACTGCCAACGCACAAATCACACATAATCCAGTCCAGTAATATCATCCTCGGTGATAATAGGTAGGCAGCCAGTCAGTCAGCCAGCCAGCTTGTCTTACTCCCGTATTCCCTCACTCCAGGAACAGGCTTTGCTGAGTTTTCTGTTGTTGATCACCTGATACATGGGATTGTCGTATAACTGTTGCCATACGTGAGTGCGTTAGTGAAACTTTTCAGTAGGAAAGAGCAAATATTTGCTTAAATTCTCATCATCTTTCCTGAAGCGTGTGATGATGAATTCAAGAGATCGTTTGCTGTAGTATTCCAGGTCTTAAGTAATGCAAAGAAAAAGAATATTGACTGACCATTGAGAAAACAATATTGACTATAAATAAAGACAAAGTATTTTGAATAATAATAATAATAATAATAGTAATAATAATAATCACTTTATTCCAACCAATATTAATAATAATTTTACAGAATGAATTTTGCAGCGTTTTTGTTGATAATTATTGCAACAATTTACATCCTTTGAAATAAATATTTACAAACAACAAATTTAAAATACTATTAAAAATAATATTAATAAATAAAACCACTATAAACAGAATGTCGGTGGAAACATAATGAAGTATAAGTAGACAGTGTCATAGGTAATACTTGTAATAGTAATAATCTTTGCTTATAGTCAATATGCAGTTCAGTGACTAATTTAAAAAGAAGGTTTATAAGTTCTTTTCTGACATCTGACTCTCTCTTCACACACAACTACCCGTGCTAAATATGGTGGTATGCTAGAATTTTTATATTCAGTAGCTGTATGCGCGTTAACGCTTCTTATGAAGTGTCCTCTGGTTTCACTCTCCGGAGACATACAAGAAAAGAGTTTCGAATGAATAAGTAAAGAGGATGTTCGGTATCAGATACGATGACTTTAGCCACATGCTTGCAAGAATTGAATTGAAGTGCCTATTGACAACGACAATAATAATGTCAGTTAGCTAAGACACACATGTGCCAGAAATAATGCTGGTGGAAAGGAAAGGTTGGGCATGAGGCTAGCAACCGCATCCTGTAAAAATTAAACACTGCTACAGAAACTTCAAGCCACTAGCTTGAAGCCCTATGTTCCACTGGGGAACGTGAAGGAAAAAAAAGCTGAGTCACACACCACTAACCCTGCCTACCCACAGTCGTCAATGTTCTACGCACTATATGACATAGTCATTTTTGAGAATGGGTAGAATATACGAATTAACGAATTGTAAGAGAAGAGGTGAATTTGAGTTATGCCAACAGAAATTGTCTCAACTTCCTTAGTGTGTAATAGGTCAAAGGAAAAATTAGAAATTAGAAATCGACAGGATATGAGACGATGACCAACAGAGATTCGAAGAGTAACTGATGACAAGACAAGGAGAGACAGTCAATTTACTCGTTATAATTACTGTGCTGTCAATATTGCAGGAATCATGGGAGGACTGAATCAATCAGTCAACACACGCGAGTCTTGTTCACATCTGAAAGTGAAATCAGCAATATGACATTTAGATGGATTTAGTTTAAGACCATTTGTTAGGTGAAACCATTTGTTAACTTCACACAAGAATCTATTCATCATATGAGAACAATCCAGTGAAGAAACTACTAGGAGAGAGATGTTTAGATCACTGGCATATTTAATGAAGTTAGCTTTGGAAGGATATTGGGAAGGTCAGGCAAAAAGAAAGAAAGGAAAAGGAATGGAGAGAGTACAGTCAGAGCCTTGAGGCACACCACTCACCGCTGGCAGCGAAGTGGAGCGCTTTCCATTCAAAAACAGTATGTTATTTTCTACCCGAAAGAAACATAGGAAGACAGCCAGTCACCTTGTGATCACCCAGTTGGACTCAGTGTTTACTGAAATCCTCTTGCTTAGTTAAAGTGCACTATGAATAGAGTCGTGAAAAGCACCAGTGTAATTTGTTTAAAGAGGAGGCTGGAACAAACTCTGCGCCTTTATCAATACTTGAAAAAATATTGTTGTGGAGTACAACGACAGCATCTAATTAGCCTCGACCACATTGGTACGTAAACTACTTTGTGTCATTAGAAGATTTCAAAGAAGGTTTAAGAACATGCAAGAGAAGTTTCTGCATAGTTTTCAAAAATAGAGACATCATGACGATTGACCTCAACCTGAGACGTGATCCAGAAGATGATGACTTTGGTACAGCCACCAGCTTTATTTCTTTCCAGGGTAAAATAGGTACTGTATCCCTGTGAAACGATGCATCAAGGATTTGAGTGAAAGGATAACACAAAATATCAGCACACTTTTGAAGCGAAATGCTTGGTACCTCATTGGTTCCCAGGCTGTGTGATTGATTTAAGTATTTGAGACATGTTGAAGATTGATCACTGATTGGTGTGAGTTAGAGAATCACTGAAAACTGAAGAGTAGTAGAAAACTGTTTCATCCCTATTCAGGACTCTTTGGCAGTGTGCACCTATGATTCCATCGGGGAATGAACCCAGAACGTTCAGGTTACAAAGTTAACTTTTTGGCTATTCAGTCACTGGGACGGAGTACAATGGCTGATCAGTTTTTAACTTCTGCAATAAATAGCACGACCGCCGTCAACTATTTATCCTCACACACTGCCTGATGGACCTTTTTTATTTCCTACATGTTCCCCAGTGGAACATAGGGATTCAAGCTAGTGGCTTGAAGTTTCTGTAGCAGTGTTTATTTTACAGGATGGGGTTGCTAGCCTCATGCCCAACCTTTCCTCTTCACGAGAATTATTTCCGGCTTAGCGAGGTTAAGGAGTGCGCCGGCCGGGGATCGAACCCCGGACCATGTGCATGGTCGGCGAGCGTCCTTACCACTATTCCACTGGTCACAATTTCCCACTAGAACTCCACGAAACCTTTTCTTGTAGTCAGGCTCAAGGTAGGCTGGTAGGCGTGTTTCGCTGAAGAGGAGTGTCAGTCTGGGATGAAACAACTATCCTGTACACTTCAATTTAAAATGGTTCTCTAACCGAGATATCAATCACTGATCACACTTGGAACTTATATCTGTGACTGGCAAACTGGTGCATCTTTACAGGCATTATGCTTGTACAGGTATGGTAGAGGCAGAAACGTGTCACTTCCAGCAAATAATACGATTTCCTAGTAAGCTAATCGTTAAGTCAGAGTGATAGATAAATAGTAACAAGAAAGAGAAGAAAGTTTGCAAGCGAGCAAACCAACACAACAAACAAACATACAAACAAACGGAGAAACCAAAACTATTCACACTCTTGTTTTCCTATGAATAACGCAAAGTGCATTTCAAAATTACCATATAATTCATGGTGTGTACAAAGATTTATCGTTAAAAGAATAACTACAAGAAAAACACGATAGAAAAGTACCTTTCAACTTTTCTGTAACATAATTATAACATAAAAATCATGGCAATTTCTGTGATTAACATTTTAAGTAATTTTATTGAGGAAAATATAACATGGTTAGCTTAGTAGGTGGAATGCTGAACGAATTTTCAAGAAGGCACTGGATGGAATCCTGGCATAATCACAGATTCACTTCATTTCCACGATCATAATACGTAGGACATAGTTGTTCTCCCGAATTATTATTATTATTCCCTTGGGTTACGAGTGGAACAGACGGCTTCAACAACATATCGTCGGCTTCGTTCTATTCTCTGCTGTTCTTTTATCTCCTCCTCCTCCAACTCAAACGATCTATTCCTTGTCACCACAGCACCAACTACCTAATCGTCGCTTCCCATTGACCTTCCAATCGAGCGATGGCCTTCTTTGCGCGTGATGTCACCCAGCGATCTCCTCAGCGTATATCCAATCAATCCATATCCATTTTCTCCTACATATTTGCTGAGCAATCGGGGCTTCGTTGGTTCGTTCATCGCCACAGTTACTTGTTGCTAATTATGTCTGGCCAGCCAGCCAGCCAGCGAAGGTGACAACTGTTGATAATAGTCTCAAGTGACCTGTTGGAAATCCTCTCCGTCAGGCAAACACATGGACTGCATTATGCGTCAGACTGTGCATTCGGACTGGGTGAGTGAGTGAATGAGTGAGAAGACAGGAAGGAATATGCTGCACTGACCGATATAACAAGACTCTATTCGATCTGGATTTCGCGTGTGGATGAATTATGTCGTTGAATGTCACTCAAACACAATCACTGACAGGAAGACTTGCAGGCAGGCAGGCAGGCGATAACTGGCAACAAACTGGAAGACAGGACTGAGTCTATTCAGGTGATGAACGTAGAGAAGGTGGAGCAGTGGGAGATGATGAAGATAACAAACCACCACAACCATCATCGCCACCAATAGCAGCAGCAGCAACAACAACAAGCAGCAGCACCAATCACCATGAATGGGAGATGGAGGTTTAAAGAGCTCACTTCCTTCCTTCACTTATGCTATCTAGCCGAGGCTCCAGCATCGTTTCCAGGACAGGCAGTCGTCGGAACGGTTGAAGATGTAAAAACCACTAGATAGCCAGCCAGCTAGCCAACCAGCGAGAATGGTAAATGTTAAGATACACCTTCATCAACCTGAAATCAGATTGGATCTCTTGTGCACTGCGTCACAGTAGCATAAAGAAGAAGATTCGGTTTTTCAACACAAATGTCAGTGAATTTAGTCAGTCGTTTTATCTATATATGTCGGAAAGTCAGCGAGTGCTTCACGAAGAAGATTTCAAACGGGTTAATTTAGACTTTTATCAACAGCTGCAACCTTCACTCTCTGGTTTCATATTGAAGAACGAATGGCCAGCCAGTCGGCCAGAAATAACTAGCAACAAGTAAATATGGCGATGAATGAACAAACGAAGCCCCGATTGATTAACAAATATGCAGGAGATTATGGAGACTGATTGATTGGGTATACGCTGAGGGGTCCGTTGGGTGACTTTACGCACAAAGCAGGCCATTGCTCGATTGGAAGGTGAATGGGACGCGACGATTGGGTAGCTGGTGCTGTGGTGACAAGGAATAGATCGTGTGAGTTAGAGGAGGAGGAGATGAAATATTATGGGCAATCGTTGAGCTCGTCAACTGAAGAGGATGGCAGGAGATAGAATAAAGTGGAGATTTGTTGTAGAATCCGTCTGTTCCAACTGGAACCCGAGGGAATAAGAATAATGACTCACTAATAAAACTCATTATTTGAGAACTGCATCGGTTATCTTCTGGTGTGCAAATATGAATAGGCGCAACGAAAATTCTTTATTTTTATCTTCACACTAACCTTCATTGTTGCTCATCTTAAAATAAATAGAGGTTAAATGCGTCATTAGTCTGGCAAATCGCTGACCTAAGAAAGGTTGAAAATTGTCTATGTTCATTTCCTGTTCACCTTATGTGCATGAGAACACACGATGATGTTTTGTCGAAAAACACCAACACACACAAAAACAAGACCTTGAGTTAATGTGTGACTAATGGATAGGGGACACCATAAAAAGTTTAGAATGACCATCTTTAGCAAAGTGACCTGCCCCAAAAACAAAATTGAATATGTAGAAGGCTGTATGTTGGTGACCAAACAGCACTCAGTATGAAAAATAAGATGCGGACTTTCAAATGTAATTTGAGGCCAGTGCTACCATACGGATCAGAGACTTGGCACCGCGTCACGAAGGGCACTTCAAACAAACCACAGACCTTCAGCAACAGCTTTCTTAGCCCAGTACTTCACTCAAGATCAGATGGCCACAAAAGACCAGCCACAATGGTCTCTGGGAGCGAACCAACCCAGCAGGAACGAATTGTGCAATAAATATGCACGAAGAAAGTCTCGATGATGAGAACAGATATAAAGAAATGCCTGCAAACTGTGCAGGAGAAATGTGTGTATATACATGACTTTACGGTTTAAAGGAGAAGCAGCAACTGAATTGCTGGCATCGAAACTTCGAAAAATAATAACTAAAACATTCTTTACCGCAACATTGTTTACAATTCGCCTGTCGTTGTACAATTTCAACGCAGGCGAAGGATAAACGCTGCTTACTAGCCCGGCCACTTCAGTGCATATATTCATAAATTTAACTGTTCATATGGAGACACTAAATAGAACGACTCAGCAAGTCCACCATCACCTTCCGGAGCATTGTACAACTTGGTTGGTTAGGTAAAGGAGTCAGCCGTAAAGCCAATCAGAAGTTTCATACTGGCGCACAACACTAGTGGATACAGAGCACAAGATGTAAGTAAGTCTTATAGCCTAGTAGGTGTTACTTTTGTGTTTGAGATGATGGGAGCATCAACACTCACTGGATATGGAGGTACATCCAAAATGACCAGTCCTAAACAGGAGAAAGTGAATATCACTGACTCCATCATTAGGCAGTATCAACCAAAATTACATCATTGCTAATCTTCAGACATCGTCAGCGCGGTCTGTACTAGGAGCCGAGGCTGAAAATTTTCATTCAGCATAATCAATGAACTGGAAATGCTGACTTACCTTAAAACAAGAGAAGGTTTGCGTGGCCTAGTAGATTAGACTTTGGCGTCTGGAACGAAGGCAGCTAGGTTTGAGCATCAGTAGCATTACTATCAGTTAGAAAGAAGAGAACACGAAGTTCAGCTAAGATGACGATCTTTTCGGTGATTTCACTTTCAAAAGTAGCTGTACAATCGCATTTAAACACACTGTTTTACATGGATGCATAATTACGACGGCGAATAAAAGGTGACAATTATTTTCAACTAGATCTGGTTTACGAGAGGCTCAGAAACAAAATTAACACAGGATTACAATGAGTATGGAAATAAAATTGAGGTAATAATTTTAACTTGAGATTGGAGTTAGCAGGTGCGAATATAGACTAAAAGAGCCTTAGAAACACAGAAATTGCACAGGATTAAGATATAATTGTAAAATAGTTATTTTAAACGAATTATAAATGTGAACGGGAAAAGCATAGAAACTGTTTTTATAACTGAAAATGGGGTGAAGAGAATGAAGACAGAGGGAGTAAGAATCCCACACACAGCGAACGAAAAACGGTCAAAAAGGAAAAAGAGAACGAATGAAGAAAAAAAAAGGAAGCTAAGGGAACATACCGAAATAGGTCCATGGTAGTTGTAGAGGTTGGACTAATTTCTTTTGAACACACAGCTCCGGCTTCTCGATGCATATTGCGAAGGCCTCTGCAGTACAGAGAAGTCGGAAACATACTGTTTTTGGTAGGTTTCTGTTGACTTTGTAAATTACTTTGAAAGAATCAGTTGAGATGTTGTGGGAGTTGTTGACTAGATGTTCAATAATGGCACTTCTGATTCAACCGGTGCCTCCTCTTTGCAGCCACACTGGGTAATGTTCTCTAACACGTTTCGAAAGGACGCGCATATAACGACCTATGTACCTAGCTCCGCACGAGCAGGTGAACTGGTATATGCACATTGAATTAGTCATATGCGAGAGTTTGTCCTTCGCGGTTTGCTTCGAAGTATTGGACGGCTAGAGAATGTCACTCTTAGTGTTGCTGCAGGGAAGGTCTTCTTTAAAGAGCTGGATATTCTCCTCTTTAGGATATCGGCTGCCTAATCTCCCCTGAAATTCAGATTCAGATACAGCGTTTTCTTTGACTCTGAATCGTATTCTTCTCTTTTTGGTTTAGGTTTCATGTTCTTTTCGACAAAACGTGTCGGGTAGCCATTTTGAGCCAGGATATTTTTGAGGAATAGGAGCTCCTCTTCGTCCAGACAGTTACATCCTTACAAGCCAGTCGGAAATAGGACGAAACATCTGTCGTCGATTCCACTGATGGTCATATCCAACCAAATAAAAAATAATGACAGTTCATTTGTGTAGGTTATATATTGTTTCTATCTGCATGCTGTTTTGTTTGTCAGCGTTCATCAGTAAGTTGAGTATCCTAGCCATCAAAGATGTCTCTGAGATGAAGAAAATAAAAGACAATTCAGAGAAGAAAGTTCTTCTTTATCGATAAAATCACAGTTGTACTTATAATTTACCAAACATGTATAGTAGTCGATTATTGAGTAATCGAGAGGTGTGTGAAATAATTGATATAATTACTCAGAAGCGACTTGCCCCTGTTGAACTAGTTATATTGTCCTTACGTAGCACACACTTTCCACACGCATCTCCGAACATTATCCGGCATGGTTAGCAAAAGGACAATGCAAGACAGTTAATGCCTCAATTCTCGAGCACTTATTGAATTCAAGCCACGCAGCTCCACCAGAGTCGCCTTTCAAAATTATCTGCAAGGTGAGATCAAATGGTACAAAGGGAATTAGGTTTCGGCCTGTGTGTATGGTGGAGGCGTTGGCAGTCCGTCAATACAACCCCCAACCATGTATGCAGAAAGAATTTGTCCAGTCTCTTATTCTACCATGGTCTCAACCTCTTCATTAATCGTTCCCTGTAATTTTTAATGATTAGATGGAGGATTTCACCATGAGCTGACATCATTTAGAGAACCACTGGAAAACCTGGGAGTACTGGACAGCTGTTTCGTCAGCCTAGTTTGGGACTCCTCAGCGTACTGCTGTCCAGTACTCCCAGGTTTTCCAGTGGTTCTCTAACTGATGTCAGCTCATGATGAAGTCCTCCGTGCAAACAAACAGAATCCCTACAAAACCAATACTTGAAAATTTTAATGATTAGTTTTGCTTTTACTTTTATTAATAATTATTTGGCTATTACCCCTCTCACATGTTCCTTCTGTACATTTTCTCACCCTTTTCACACTTGTTAAATGAACACTCAACTACCATCTTTCTTCTCAATACTCAATAAAAATTTTAACCTTATCCAATTTCTAACGCTTTCCTCCTTTTTGTCTTTGTTGAGTATTACGTAATTTACAACTTTTATTTCTACTTTTGAAGCCACTTCTAAGTAATTACATCAAGTATGTCCCTTCCCCCTATCCACCACTATTACTCAATAATGGACTATTATACATTTTTAGTAAATTATGAATACAACACACAAAATCGAACACTTACAAGCAAAAACCGACAAACTGGTCGAAGAAGCAGCAAAGACAGGACTCCAAGTGAACACAGACAAGACGGAGGTTATGAAAATAACCAACCAACCAACAACAACAACAACAATAGCAACATCCAGCGCCAACTACCATCAACGGGAGGGATTTGAAAGAGGTTACTTCACTGACTTATCTAGGGAGCATTGTCTCAACTACAGGAGGAACGGACGAGGATGTCAAATCGAGAATCGGGAAGGCGAGAAACACATTCATCAACCTGAAACCAATCTGGGAATCTTCGTCACTCAGCCTGCATCAACAACAAAATTCGGATTTTCAATACAAACGTCAAGTCAGTTTTGCTATACGGATCCGAAACTTGGCGGGTCACAAAGAATATTTCCAGCAGGTTGCAGGCCTTTATCAACAACTGTCTTCGCTCTATACTGAATATCAGATGGCCGGAGAGAACAAGAGCCAACAAGAAACTATGGGAACAAACAAACAAAACAAGAACCAATCGCTCAACAAATATGCAGGAGAAAGTGGAGATGGATTGGACACTCGCTGAGGAGGCCTCTGGGTGACATCGCGCGTCAGGCCATCGCTAGAGTGGAACTCGAAAGGGAAGCGGCGAGTGGTTCGTCGGTGCAAGGGTGACATGGAGGAGATCGGGTGAAGAGGAGTTGGAACAGTATGGACTAACATGGATGCAGGTGAAAAGTACAGCAGAAGTCACCGCATGCTCCAAACAGCAGAGGCTATTGCAGTCCGCCTCAAACAACCAGTTCTCTGTGCTCAAAAGAAACAAGTCCAGCCCCTACTACTGCCCTGGCCCTCAGTAGAGACTATAAACTCATGAATTTGTACTATTGCCTTTCCTAATTCTTCTGACATTCAGTTTATTTTATGTTGATGCTGTTCAGCTGTAGTTTACCAATATTATTGATTTGATGTTATTTAATCAACATTAATGTTGTCCATAAGACTAATTCATTCATTCACTTTAATGTATGCATAACTGTAGAGCCTGATGATGAATTTATCGAAAAGAGTACTCTTTCATCCGTGTCCATTCTTTTGAAAATCAATACTATTAACAATGATGACATTCAACTATTGATCATACTGAAACTTGATATTTGGTTATTTTAAAGTGCACTGAACAATTACTGATATTGATTGAAAGATGAAAACATTTGGAAAATATAAAATATACAAAAGAAAAGTACAACTGTCACATTTTTTAACTACACAAATAAATTAACAGTTAAAATAGTTCTTAAGAATATAGATACGAGAACTGATTTTGTTAGAAAGGACACCTTACATTTCAAAGTGAAGTGAATTATCAGTGTTGAGTTGTTCCCAGTTCAACCTCAGTGACACAGGGTGGATGGACTTGTTACTACCAGGGAATAATCTCGTTGACTTCGAATATGCTGATGATGATGACATAGCCCTTCCTCCAAAAGGGGTGGGGGTCGCTGACAAAATAGATCAGAGTCTTCTGAACATCTTGAGCTTGACCGGCAATCTTCGAATGTTTGGCATGGAAAGGATTCACTCCTGCTGCTGTCAAATGTTAGATGATGAGGCTACAGGACTGGACTGGACTGGACTACATCGACTACGCCTAGCTTAGAGATAGACAGGCAAGCAGGCAGGAGTGAAGTGGTGACTGGCTGAATGTGTTGACCTGACCACTTGACTTATTTGGGAAGTTGCATCAGCCCATCCAACGCCAGCGGGTTGATCACATCGTTGATGAAATTTCACCACGGATACAGAGGGCTCGTTTAGCTTTTTTCAGCCAACTTAAGCCACCGCTATCTCTGGCGTGCATAGAAGACATGATATCTGGCTGACCGTCAACCAAAGGGGGGATACTGCCCAGCAGTCCACTCCATTCTCCTTTGTGGCTGGCTGACTGGCTGTGAGACATGGCCATTGAAAGTTGTAGATACGAACTTTGACTTTTGATTCATTTTCTTATGCGTAACCATTCTCATTCAGCAACAGTTCAGTAATATTAAGCTCTTCATTAAGGCATTCATCAAAACATATTACTCTTACTCTGTTGCGAACCAAGCACTTTATTAGATTGAGTTTGTGGGTTTCAAAGGTACGCAACTGAAAACACTGTGTTTGCTGACCAGTTGATGGAGATTTTCTATATACCCTTCTTCTTATTGTACCATCCTCTTTTCTAGTCATATGGACGTCTAAAAATGAAATACTAGAGTCTTTTCCTTTCTCAATGATAAAATTCATTGCAGGATGAACATAGTTAAATTTGTCCAGGATGTTCTTTGCAGCATTCTCACTTTTCATAATCAAAAATGGATTATCCGTGTAGCGACAGTAGAATTCTAGTTCATCAACAACATCTTTCAAAGGCCCATTCTCTAGTTTTCAATGAAAATGTCGGCTAGAAATGGCCCTAGTGGTGATCCCATCGCCACACCATCGATTAGTCTGTATAGATCCCTACTAAAAAAAGTGAGTATTCATTGTGCATTTCAAAATTATTATTATTAATATTATTCCCTTGGGTTACGAGTGGAACATAGGGCTTCAACAATACATCTTTACTTTCTCCAAATCTCTTCTGCCCTCCTCAGCTGGGTCCATGATTGCCCAAACTGTCTCATCTCTTCATCACACAATCTCTTCCATGTCACAATAGTACCAACCACCCACATGCTTGCCAGGTTTCTGACCTGAATAGAATAACTGACCGACTTCACATTGGTGCTAAAAATCCGAATCTTGTTGTCTATACTAAGGCGAAGTGAAGCAGAAGATTTCCAAACTGGTTTCAGGTTGATGAAGGCGGATCTTGCCTTTCCGATTCTGACTGGCCGGCTTTGACATCTTCATCCGTTCTGACTGCCAGCAGTTGAAACTATGCTGGCTGCTTAGATAAGTGCCGACCGGTAGCTGCTACCTTGATGTGGTGGTAGGGCTTGCATATCGCAATGACCCAACAAGCTACACTAGCTGGAACTAATGTTCCTGCAGGTCCTACCATGCCAGGAAGATTGTTAGGACAGCGATTAAACTAAAAGCAGTTACTGGCATAGTGTAAGAATTTTCTTTCCTACACTATGCTGGGGGTCTGAGGGCGAAGTCGTACTGCTGGGGAACAGGGGTGTAACAGCAGTGAGGTGTTTCCCTCAGATGACCAGCATGCCAGCTATGCTGTCTCTCCACTCCGGAGAGAGGGGGTTAGAAAAGGTCGACCCCAAAAATTGTACATTCCAACTTCCCGTACGGTGATCCATAACCGGCGGTAAGTTTACTAATACGGAACCAATCTCAGAAGCCAGTTCATACAGGCCCTGTGTGACCGGCCTGGCTGAAGCAGTTTTCCCCTGTACTCTGTGGTCATGCGATACTAACCCTCTTTCTGTTTTGGGTACTCGAAAAATCAATCAACTTCCACAGTGGTGTGGGGGCAGCCGGGAAGTAAAAACCGCCCACGCACTTCAAAAACACACGGAGCCTTCATGAGCATCATTCTCCTTCACCCACATCACCTTCACTATTTTACTTTCCTACTACAGTCGGTACTATTTTTAGAGCTAGTGACTCATCTTCACTTCACTCTGTGACCACAAACAACGGTGAGAGCCATAGAAATACCTCCCCACAGGCTCTTAAAGCCACGTCGCCAACTTCATATAGGAGCATTTAACGTCAGGACCCTCTGCCAAATCGGACAAAAGGCATCTCTAGTAAGAATTCTGGCATCTCGGGCCATAGATGTACATTGTGTTCCGGAGACACGCATACAAGACCCGAGTGTGATCATTCACTTTACATCACCTGTCCAACAAGGTGAATCTGCAAAATTCACCTTGAGGGTGTCAGGAGACCCCTCAGCTAGTTCGCGAGGACTCGCAGGTGTAGGGATAGCTTTGAGTGTTAGGGCAGAAAAATCACTCTTTGACTGGATCTCAGCAGATAGTCGCATGTGTTTAGTTCATCTGAAGGGGTCCATTAGAAGTAGGAAGGATAGCGTTACCCGTCGTTGTCTTTTCACAGTATCCGCCTACATCCCAATGGATTGCAGTTCGGATGAACTGAAAGATGATTTCTTCCAGGAACTGTATAGTTTGCTGCGAAATGCAAAACGTTCAGATACAGTTGTCTTAGCAGGTGACTTCAATGTCCAAGTAGGGAAGTTGTGCCAGACTGAGAAGTATGTACGCCGTGAGTATGGAGTTCCCTCCCAACGAACCGGCAACGGTGATCGTCCTGTTCAGATAATCGTCTGTTCCTAGTCAGTACTAACTTTAGGCACAAAGAGAGACACTGCGTAACCTGGCGACCTCCATCAACAAATCGACGTTGAACTCAAATAGACCCCAGAGCGATAGGGTATCGTTGCTTGGGGTACAGTAGAAGACTTCCGCTCCTTCTGGTTCGCGCACGTTTGTCCTTAAGACTAAGCGGACATAAGAAATTGCTGGCAGCGAAACAGTTACTTCCTCAACTAGATTGAGACACTGAATCCCTATCTAAGGAGGAAATAGTGAAAGGAGTATTTGAGGTCGACAGCATGACTTCCCCTGAGGTAGCCTGCCACAACATACAGTTGGCCGTAGACACAGTTGTGAAACCTGTCAGTAACCTAAAACCAAAAGTTAGTAAGACCCAGTGGATTTCTACTACCTCGTCCTAACTGATTGACGCAAGAAGACTGATTCCGACGAGCTCCAATTATGACGAAGAGCAAAAGCTTCTCAAACGCAAACTAACAAGAAGTCTTCTTAACGACCGTGAACTGTGGTGGGCGACAAAAGCGAAAGGGATGGAAAAGACATCAGCGATAGTTAACTCCAGCAACTATTTAGACTAATCGGGAGACAGGTGGTAAAAGGCAAACGATAAGTGAAATGATCTCTGAGAAAAATGGCACCATAATTAGCTCCCAGGATAGACGACTAGGACTTTGGAAAGAACACTTTGAGGAGCGGTTTAATTGGCCTACAGCCACACTCAACTTACCAAACATCCAACACCTCCCTGAATGGGATATAGACACAGGTCTTCCGTCCCTAACTGAGGTTACTAAGGCTGTCACTAGTCTGAAACGAGGCAAAGCAGCAGGACCTGATAGAATGACTCCAGAGGTATTTAAGTATGGTGGAGACAGTTTACTGTCTGCGTTAACTAAGGTACTAGGCAGTGTCTGGGAATCAGAGGAAGTCTTGTTGGGCTGGTGCAAGTCATCCATTATCACGATATACAAGAAGGGAGACAAGTCTTCCTGTGATAATCACAGGGGGATTGGCTTGACTAATAATGGACTCAATAATAATGTGAAGACTAAGTGGTGCTCGGGAGGAACAAACAAGAGAGTACTAGGCAGGCTATAGACCAGGAAGAGGATGTACTGATTGATCGTATCTTCACCCTTTGACAGATTCTTGAACATAGGCATACTTACCGTTGGCGTCCAACAATCGTTATATTTCTTGACCTACCTGAAAGCGGCACTCGATTCTGTCGACAATGGCTTGGCTATGAGGGGAATGCCAAGAAAATACATCACACTGATCGAGGCACTTTATGCGAACTCATGCCATCAGCCAGGTAAGAGCTTACGGCGAGTTGTCATCTGAAGTGGTGACAACTAGTGGTGTCCGTCAGGGATGCCCACTGTCCTAATTTCTATTCAATTTCATCATAGATGCACTAATGAACTCAACCCTAACTGACTTCAGCGACTACCAGGGAATAATTTCGTTGACTTAGAATATGCAGATGATATAGTCCTCCCTGTTAGGTGAAGACGCTGACAAAATCATCCACCTGAGCTAAAAAACGTCTCCATCATATCTAAAATGAAGAGTCTTCTGAACGCCTTGTGCTGCAATCTGCAGATTTTCGGCATGCGATTCGCTCCCACTAAATGTAAGATGATACTACAGGAGTGGAATACATTGACTCCTAGCTTAGAAATAGGGAGTGAAGTGATTGGTGGAGAGCGTTGACCACTTCATTTATTTGGGAAGTTGCATCAGCCAACACCAACGGGTTGGTCACTGACGAAAACTCAGCTGAGTACGGATACAGAAGGCTAGTTTTACATATGTCAGTTTGCACTGTCTCTGGCTTAGTAGACGTGATGTCCGGCTGGATATCGACCAAAGGGCGTTAGCACTGCTCAGCAGTCCACTCAATCCTCCTTTATGGCTAGCTGTGAGAGAAAGTGAAAGATATGAAAAGGTTTCCTAGCTGTCTTTGATCATAGGTGCTTGCGTTCTATCTCCCATTTAGGTGGTGATGTATAATAAGGTTAGCAATATTGAGGTTAGGCATCAGTCGGTCGATTGCTAGGTAGGTTGGAGGGAAATCAATCTATTGACGAGGCTGTGAAGCTACATCGGCTGAGATGGTTAGGACATGTGTTACGCATGCATGACAAGTCATCGCCTTCCTCGACAATGGGCAATGTTAACTGACATAGGGTCAGGCTGGGAAAGAGTTAGCCAGTGGTGGTCAAACCAACACATGGCTACATCATCAGTCAATGAAATCCACGACAGTTAATGTATGCTAGCCAGCTAGCCACGTAGGAAGGTGTAGACTTCCTGACTGGTTGGGGTTCTCGGGACGGTAGAAACCAATGAAGACTGGAGGCAATTCCTGGTATGTCTGGCTCAAAGTGATCGTTCTCAAAGGTTGGCGCAGATGCATCCACTCCTTGTGACTTTTAATTTCCAGTGAAACCATATTGTTCTTTGTTATTACCATTCTTTTTGTGTCATATCTCTGTTTACTGTTTCTATTTTGCATTTCTTTTTACTTTCTTCTCTTGCTTTTGTGTGTTAAGTGAAGTGTAGCGACTCGAACTGCTGCACATCCGTGCAACGTTTTATGTTGAAACCAGTCAGTCAGTCAGCCTACATAAGTGAAGGAGGTAACCTCTGTTAAATCTCTCCCACTGATGGTGATTAGTGCTGGTTGTTGTTGCGGTTTGTTGATTATCTTCACCACCTCCATTTCCACCTTCTCCATGTCCACCTGCAGTCCTGTCTTCGCCGGGCTGCTTCTTCAGCCAGTTGGTCGCCAATTTCCGCTTGCCTGCAAGTCTTCGAGTTTGTGTGACATAAGGCATGTTTCATCTGCGTAATCCAGATCTTCTAGAGTCTTCTTACAGGCGGTTCAGCGTATTCCTGTCTCTTTTCTCCTATGCACAGTCTGACACATAATGCAGTTCACTCCACCACAATTAAGAAAATCATCGTCGGCGATATCTTGCATCCAACCTGTCTTACTGCTGTATTCACTTTGAATGCCTAACTGAGTTTTCCGTTGTGAATCGCCTGACACATGTCACTGTCATATGGCCAGCCAGCTGTTGAATGAGGTTGATAAAGATTTGGGCACTGCACGACATAGTGTTGAAGTAGTTTCTCAATTATTTCTCGGCCAACGCTGTCTGTCGAAGGCTTTTTCGAAGTCGATGAAGGAAGTTGAGTTAGAGACAGGTTTGACTGCCATTCTATGCTTTCTTCTGTGATTATGTTGCGTAGAGTTGCAATTTGATCAACACATGATTTGCCTTTCCTGAATCCAGCCAGCTTGTTTCGGTGGGACAGGTGGACTTCTGTATCCAGTACATCCTTTATTCTCTGTAGGATGATGCGACTTAATATATAGCTGATGTGGACAAGGGAAGCGGCGAGTGGGACTCCAAGGGTGACATGGAGGAGATCGTGTGAAGAGGAACTGAAACAGTATGGATTAACATGGATGAGGTGAAAAGTAGAGCAGAAGACAGAAGCAAGTGGAGACGTGCAGTTGAAGCCCTATGTTCCACTAGGAACCCAAGGGAACAAACTGGTGTGGACAACAGTATTATTCCACGCCAGTTCTTTCAGAGTGAGGTGTAAGTCTCCCTTCTTTTGCAGCTTGACGAGGTAGCTTTTCTTTCAATCGGTACGTGTCTTTCCCTCTTTGATATAAGGATAAAACTTGGGCACCATGGTAGAGTATAATTCCATTATGGGCAAAGTCTTATTCTGATAAGATCACACATACAGTAATATTCACTAATGACGTTTCGGGCATAAATTTTTGCTCATAACCTTTCCCTTTTTCCAAACCTTTTGTAATAATAGCATGAGAACATCTGCCGTAATCTCTGAGACCGTCTTCAGTGCTTCAGGTGGAATGCCGTTTGGTCCTGCACCCTTCCCGGACTTCAGTAGCTTGACCGAATTCAGGATTTCTGCTTTGGTTGGGGTATTGTTGTCCACTGACAGGCAATTCCGCGAGTGCTGTTGGTGGTAGAGGTATTTCTGGTTGAGTTGCAGGTGATGGTCGATTCAGGAATCCTTTAAAGTGATCAGCCCATTGTTTTGTTTGTTTCATCTCTTTGGTAATCAGGTTCCCTTGAGCATCTTTTTTTGATTTCATCATCTGGGTTGATCTCTCCCCGGATAGAGACCTGGTTATCTGAAATAATGTCCTGAGGTCTCTTTTACCTGCGCCCTCTTACGCTTTAGTTGTCAGTGTGTCGTAGAATTGTCTTTTGTCTTTTCTAGCACTCTTCTTCACTTCTTTCTTTATTCAGTGCAGTGTGTGTACGTTGAACTCAGATTCCCCTTCTGTTGCTCATCTTTGCATTGAGTCATCTTCTCTTTCACCATCCTCCTCTTCAGTCTTCTGTTGGCTTCCAGGTATCCGTTGACAGCTTTTCCTTGTCTTGTCTGTTCTTTCTTCCTGGGACATTTGTACACGTTTCCTCGAATATTGCCTTCAGAGAGTTCTAATGTTTTTCCAAGCAGGTTTCCTCGGTGATAACACGCAGCGTCTCCCACTTTGCTCTGATCTGCAGTGAAGGCATCCTTTGTAGTTTTGTCCTTCAGTTTCCGGATGTTGAACTTGAATTACAGTGGCCTGTTGCCAGTTACTCTGATGGATTTCAGCTTCACCTTGAAGGTTCCCTGAACTAGATGATGGTCTGAGCCCACACCTACTTCCCTTATCAACTTTGTGTCCAGCAGACTGACTGCGTCTTCACTTCTTTGAGTGACAATGAGATGAAATCTATCTGGTTCGTGGCATCTCCGTTCGGCGAAATCCATGTTGCTTTGTGTATGTCCTTGTGCTTATACACTCTGCCTCCGACCACCAGATCATTGAAAGCGCATAAGTCTGCGAATGATTCTCCGTTCTCATTGATTTCTCCAATTGAGAGCCTCTCGACCCATGATGAGTCCTCTTCCTGTAATATCTGCTCCAAGTCCAGCTGGCATTCATATCTCCCATGGGGATTTTGATGTCACCACTTGGGATGTTGTCCATTACTGTTTCAAGTTGTCTATGGAGATCTTCCTTCTTGTCTTGTTCGGCCTTGTTTGTAGCACTGTGCGTATTATTGGACAATTGTGACCTCCCAGCTTTCCTTTTCAGTTGAATCTTGCTGTTATAAACCTGCATAAAATTAGTTCGCACTACATAGTGTTGTGGCTGCCACTGGTGACATCATTGTAGCCACTCACTGGCTCAGTATGCTCGTGGTTGTCATCTGGGTGACCAGACAGGAGTAGATTGCTGACTCTCCAGTTGACAATTTTGACAATCCACATCCATTCCATTTGCTCTCGCAGACACCCAGCACTTGTATGCTATATCTTCGCATTTCTTTGACTAACTGGACAGCCTTCCCAGCCAGTCTGGTACATTGTACGGACATTCCACATCCCCATTCTCATTCTTGCTTTCATCGAGAGAAGACACATTGGCTGACTGACTGGTTTCCCGAAGGATTTCACCAGCCCTCTGTGTCATTTCGCCTCTCCGATTCGAGCGAAGAATAAGATTGCTATCTGAAGTTTTTGTATTTTTAATATATATTCTTTGTGTTGAATTTTCTCTAGCGGTTTGAAAGATGTAGGGTTGTGGGGTTGCTGGCCCCACGCCCAGCCCTCTCTCTTTACATGGGCTTGGAACCGGCTAGAAAACTAGCAAGCTAGTTAACTAGGCGAGGTTGCATTTCAAAAGAATCTCTTTTATAAAAGATACAGGAATGCCGACGCCGATGTCTCGTCTTATGAGTTCTTCGCATGCAAAGCCTACTGTTTCCATAAGTAACACAGTGATGAACAAGGAAGGTACGTTAAGTGATATCATGAATCTGTTGTCAACATTTAAGTCTTTTATCCTTTCAACAAATCCAGAGGTGTCTTTTACGCTGAGTTTCACGAATTCATTATGTAGGGGCCGTAAGAGTTTGATTAACCATTTGGCTATAGAATGGTATGGTGAGTTTAACATACGTAGTGCTCGTCGAAGTGCTAAACCATTTCTGTGCACTTTTGGCGAAGCATATAATCTTTGTGTGAATGTCCCAGGGGGTTTCAGTGATGTATGCTGACTTCGTGAGATAAAGCCTTGTTGTTTCAGTCTTCTCGGTGTTTCGGCTAACTGTTCCTATATCTTTTCAATCGGATCCAGAGAAGATGAGATTTATTGGAATTTTTGACTGTCGTTAAGAATAGTATTCATCTTCTCGAAGTAATTCACTTTGTTCATGATAACCACTCGCAAACCCTTATCCGGTCTTGTTATAACTATTTTTTTCGGAGAATATCTAAGGCTTCCTTATGTTATTAGGTCAAAATATTATCCGAGTTGCGTTTACTATTCATGTAATTATAGCAGCAATCGACCAAAGTTGACTTAAGTACTTCAACAGCTTCGCTTGATGAGTTTATTAGGCAAATGTGGAACACTGACCGGCAAGTATGCATTTTTTCCAGAACCTATTGAAGGGTAAAGATATGACCAATTAAACAGATGTATTTTTGTAACCAACAAAGTGAGGTCACAAACGCAGGATTTATGCTAACAAAGTTATCTATCTAAACCTTAGTTTAAAGATTCGTCTGTTACACTATACCACAATACTCGTTCCTTGTGTTCCCAGTTGAGAAGACAGCTTCAGCAACATATTTACATTATTATTGTTTCCTTTAGTTGCTGGAGGAACATAGGGCTTCAGCCACACGTCTCCAATGCGTTAGGTTCTCTGCCAACTTTTTCACCTGGCTCCACATCTGTCCACATGCTTTCATCTCTTCTTCGCATGACCTCCTCCCTGTCACCCTCGCACTGACGACCAACTCGCCGCTTTCCATCTAGATTCCACTCGAGATAGAGCCTGGCATGTGATGTCACTCACTTGATGGTTTGTTTTCTCAGAGTATGGCCAATGCACCTGCATTTCTTGTTGCACAATTGGTTCCTGCTGGGTTGGTTCACTCCCAGAGATCCCTGTAGTTGATCTGCATATTTACACCCTACCTTGTTTTCTGCCGTCATTTCCAACTGGCCACACCACTGACCACAAAATTTCATTTCATCTTCACATGATCTCTATCATGACACACTCGAACTCAGGCCTCATATTTCACCTTTCAAAGAAAGACTTGAAAGTCTTCTCAGAATATGTCCACTTTCGTCTCCATTTTAAATTCTGATTATTTATTGGTTAGGTAAAAGATTCTTGCTTGGTTCGTCGCCAGACAGAGTCTCTTGTTGCCTATCCTTTTTGACAAACTATCGTGTCATCAGTATCAATAAAAGACAGTTGTTGATATACAAGCCTGGAGTAGCCTGTTGGAATTGTTTTCGCTAACGTGCCCACCCAAGTCTCTGATATGGCTTCATAACTTCACTAACAGCAATTCACCTCCTTAGCCTAAATTACATATAACGTCGATATTTCGGATCATACCATACCACCAAACATGAGGGACTGTCTACAGCCACCTATGCTCGACCTAGGAAGTCTTTGACAGTTGCTTGGAGCCATGAACGAAAGTATAGACTGTCTAATTGGGGTATCTTCATCACCTCTGTCTTTTCTGCGTCCACCTCAAGTCTTGTCTTGGATGTCTCTTCTACTAACCAGTTAGTTTTCACTTGTAAATCATCAAGCTGGTGCGACATGAGAAGCTAACTGGATATGCTGAAGCCATATGCAGCAAGTTTTCCGTGGAGTTAGTTATCCCAATAACTACACAAACTGGTCACTCCGTAGTCTTGCAGACATTATTATTATTATTATGTCGACTATCTTGTCAACCATTATCAAACAGAGCACAGAATGACAGTCGAGTCCTTATCTACCTCAACTTCCATTATCAAGATTTAGAAAACGCCTTCGATAGACAGTGTTGACCCAGAAGTTATTTGGAAACTACTTCAATACTAAGGCGCGCATTGCCCCAAATATTTATCAACCTTATTCAATAGGCAACAGTCATATGACAAAGCCACAGGTCAGGTGATCCACAACGGAAAACTCAGTGAAGCCTGACTTTGGGATGAGTGAATATAGTAGTAAGACAAGTTGGTTGCCTGCCTGCCTGCCTTCCTATTAACATCAAGGATGATATTCGTAATTGTATTGGACTAGACTGGACTGAATTATGCATGAGAGTGTGCGTTGCGAGTGAGTGAGAAGGCAGGAAGGAATGCGCTGCACTGACCGATATAACTAGACTCTAGAAGATCTGGATTTCACATGTGCATGAGTTATGCCGTTGAATGTCACACAAACGCAAACACAGACTGGAAGACTAGTAGGCAGGCAGGCAGGCGGAAACTGGCAACCAACTGGCTAAAGAAGCTGGCTGGATGACTGGCTGGCTGTCGGCGAAGACAGGACTGACTCCATCCAGGTGATGAAGATAGAGAGGGCGAAGCAGTGGAGGCGTTGGAGATAACAAAACACCAAGACCAACAGCAACAGCAGCAGCAACAACAAAAACCAGGAGCACCAATCATCATGAATGGGAGGAAGAGGTTGAAAGAAATCACTTACTTACTTCCTTCATTCACTTATCTTATCTAGCCTATGTATCCAGCATCGTTTCAACCATATGCAATCAGGACGGATGATGTTAAAACCAGCCAACCAGCCAGAATCGGAAAGGCAAGATACGCCTTCATCAACCTGAAACTAGTTTGCAAATCTTTTGCCCCATCTCAGCACAAAGAAGAAGATTCCGATTCTATTCAGCACGAATGTCAGTGAAATTAGTCAGTCAGTCAGTCACTTCTTCTACATGGATGAGAAACGTGCACAGCACGTGCGTCACGAGAACCATTTCCAACAGGTTACTGAAGACTTTTATCAATAGCTGCCAACTTCGCTGTCCGGCTAACGGCTTACTGAAGATGAAATGGCTGGCAAGCCGATCGGCTGGCCAGAAATAGTAAAGAACAAGAAACACTCTGGCTGGGAACGAACCAACAAAGAGCCGAATGCTCAATAAATATGTGCTGAGGAAGGAGGTCGTCGAGCGATATCGCGCACAATGCAGGCCATCACTTGAGCGGAAGGTGAATGGGAAACGGCTAGTGGGCTGTCGGTGCGACACGGTGACATCGAGGAGATGGTGTGAGTTGGAGATGAGAGATTATGGGCAATCTTGTGATCAACTGAATAGGATAACATAAAATAGAATAAAGTGGAGATGTGTTGTTGAAGCCCTATGTTCCACCTGTAACCGGAGGAAATAATAATGATATCTTGATAATTTGCCTTCACCTTGAACTATTCTTGTCTCACTAATTTAATTACCTGTAATAATTTGACAGCTGAACACAACCACACATTCGAGTTCAGAGACTAACCACTGGGCTGGTGGAAATGGAGGGTTCATCTGTGAGAGGTAAAAACGCCTACTCCAAACCTATGGTACACTGTGACTGCAGAATACAGGATAATGTACGAATCTGTGTTGTCCACTAGCAATCATAGGAACTCAGCTCCTGACTCCATTTTGTGAATCAGACTTAAAGAGTTAAGGGCTCAATGAGTGACCCCCATACATAACCACCTGCCTTACTCTGGGCAGTATCTCAGACCTCACATAAACGCTGGAATCAAAACCCACTGGAAAACTATACTCGCATACTCGTTCGAACAAACTACTTTGTCAATTGTATATTCGTTGACTTGGTCCTCCTATGTTATCATATTTTTATTTTTATATGTGAGCTGTCTTCTTTCACTCTTATTATCTTTACTCCAAGGATCTCATTTGCTGCACATGTATGGCTTTCCAAAGACACACAGGAAACAAGTCTGCTTAAGACCTACACTTAAAATGACCAACTCTTCTCAGCATACGGTTGCTCGTTGATTCTCAGAGAAGCTGGAACCCATTCGTCAACGGCTAGCCTTTCTACACCATGAAAGACTCATTTCGTTTCGTCGAAAGCGTGAACCATATCAAAGTTTCAAATAGGTTCTTGGCGTCATTTGGTGTTGCAGCCTCCTTGTTCACAAGGATCCCAGTCGATGAAACAATCGAGATCATTTATCAGCAGTCTGAGCTTCTCCTACTTCCAGTGTTGGAATTCAAACGCCTACTGCTAATGTGTACCATGGATGTACTCCTTATCACCAAGTCGATGCTGTAGCTGTGGACAGTCCACTTAGCCGTGTTTTAGCAGATATCTGTCTTCATGTCCAACCTTGAGAAAACAAGGTTTGAAGCATGCAATCTATGAAACAACTTCCTCTTGAGGATATATCGATGACACATTTGTAGTATACAATAATGAAAGTCATGCTGCCTACTTACTCAGATTATTCAACGACGCACAAACAAATATTGAATTTACTATGAGACATGAAAATGATGGAGAGTTCCATTTGCTTGACATTGCCATGCAGTCATACCATGGAAGATGGTAGTCTCCAGAAGCCAATCTACTGAAAGCCGCCTACATGGAATAGACAATACCTGCATTTTAACAGTTATTATCCAAATTGCTAGCTATAAACGAGCACTAATCAAGACTGCGCACTATAGAGCTAGGAGAACATTCTCCGCAGAGAAATTAGAGGAAGAACTTCTGACTCTCGGAGAGATGTTCAAAAGCAACGGTTACCCTCAGAAATTCATTAGCAAATTCGGAAGATACAAAGGCTCCACTGTAAAACAAATCAGAGTGGGGTAAATGGCTGTTTTCATTCATTTCGATCTTAGCATTAGCATTAGCAAGAACGTAAATTTCAGATCCATTGCCATCACTTCCCTGCTTCTAAAGCTTATGGAAAAACTAGTACTTCTTAAACTTGAACCCTCCCTTAAAAACTTCGAAGACCCCAAACAATTTGCATATAGACAGGGTAGGAGCACTTTAGACACTGAAGCCGTCTTACACAACAGTATCGTCTCATCATTAGATAAAGGTACCAAATGCGTCCGCTGCACGTTTCTCGACTTCACTTCTGCTTTCGACTCTGTACCTAGATGTCTCTTGCTAAATAAGCTCTCGATGACACGAACTGAGTCCTACGTCACAAACTGGTTGCATTCCTATTTCTCAAACAGAATGCAGTACACTGTATACAAAGGTAAATCCTCCTCTGCTGTGCTCACTGAAGCTGGTGTCCCCCAAGGTGCTGTACTCTCCCCACTTCTCTTTTCTTTCTTTCTACATGACTTACCATCTTCAAATGACATTAATTTTGTCAAATATGCTGACGACCTGACTATATCTTTGCCTGTCAAGCATCAAAGTGACTGCTCTAAACTAAATGGCTTTCTTTCAGAAATCAGCCAGTGGTCCAAGGAAAACGGTCTTACCTTAAATCCCTCCAAATGCCAAACAGTCAATTTCACCTTTAGGCATAAATCCGACCTAAACAAACTGGTTAGCTCTCACGAGGTATGCAACATAGATGGCACTGAAATAGAAACCAAGTCGGAAATTAAATACCTAGGCGTCATTCTATCTACTGATCTCTCCTGGTCGTCTCATATCTTAGTGATTTCTAAAAAAATATTCCGTCTTACCTTCTACATCAAGAAGTCAAGACATTCTGGTATAACCCAACCCTTACTCCTACAATTCGTTAACTCTCGCATTCTGCCTATTATTCTCTATTGTTCCCCCTTAGTTTTTCCCGGGCTACTGAAGAAAGACTATACCTTATTATGCAGGATGTTAAAGGTTGTCAGCAGGGTAAACAATGTGCCACTTAACCAGCTTGTTAATATTCTGGTTGACAGGCACCTGGACTCATGTGAAAAATGGGCTAAATCCATTTTTATCTAACTCACATCACCCTCTTCACTCACAACTCTCCCCTTGCATCTCATCAGGCAGAAACAGAAGCCTATATAGAAGACTATATGCTCGCACCAGCAAGTACGAAAGCTCAACCATACCCTACTTAGCTCGTGTTCTGTGCGATAAAGAAAGCATTAGGCGTGATACCCATAACTTTGAAAAAGGGAGTGCTTTCTTCACGTATTTTCACGTATTTGACAAATCGCTATTTGGTTGTGTTCTTCACTTTAAGAACATTTTTTAAAACTTTTACTTGACTTTGTCTGTTAAGTTTTGATTTTAACCACTTATATACTCTATATTGGGTAAATTGTCTTGACTGTTTCCAGTAGAAGTTCATTATGTCAAAAGTACCACATAAATGTAATAGGGCGGAGTGTTACTTTTTGGTAGATGATGGAATACAGTGTAATGACTGTAAAAAGTGGTATCATAAGATGTGTACTGGATTACGTCCAGCTGCATACAAACGTTGTATTGCTCCAACATCCCACTGGATGTGCAGAATGTGTTGCTCCCCAAAGATGACTTTAATAAGGGAGGCTCACGAACTACTGTCTAAAGCCATGGAACTTCCTGATGATAGCGTGGCTAGCAAGAGTGACACGGACTGCCTATCTGAAGATGACGCAGTAAGTGCCATCATGAATGTTATCACACCGGCGGTTATTATCCCAGTAACACCTACTTGGCGTTCGAAGCGTCTTAGTAAGCGAAAAGGTAACAAATCGGAAGCTGTAAACAGCATCTCAGCACCAGAGAACACTGTAAGCGAAGTTCACCATGAAGGTGGTGCAGACACTGATCTTGATTGTACCATCAAAAACTGCAGCAGCACTGAGAAGCAACTGCAGGCAGATAATCAGTGGGTAACGAAAATAAGCAATCGGAAGAAATATAGTAATATTGATGGTAGGCAAACGTCTGTCACCTGTAGCCAGGCTGCATCAATAGTGGTGAGAAGAGACGTAGCCACTGCTAAACACGACAAGCTCTCCTTAGACTCTAACATAATTGTTGGAAATTTAGAAGAGTCCAAAGAATCTGATCCCGTGAAAAGGCACGATCACGACCTTAAATTAGTGAGTAGTATTATAAGGAAGATGCTTCCAGCGAATTTCCCTGGAGTATCGATTAAAAAGCTGATTATAATAGGCAAAAGAGATGATGAATGTTCTAATCAGCGTGGGTTGCTTAAAGTAGTCTTAGGTTCTCCTGATGAACGGAATCATCTACCGGCTAATGTGCACAACCTTGCCGGGTCAGGAATTTCAGTCAGACCTGATTTATCTCTTGAAGACAGACTTAAACGAAAAGAAGTTTTGCCCCAGCTAGAAACAAGACGTAAAAATGGTGAGACTAACCTTAAACTGGTGGGTTTTCAAATAGTCAGGTCTTGGAAACGTATGCTTCCAAGACCTGTGTGGATAAGCCGGACCGCATAGGAAGCCTGAAGGTAGTGTACACTAATATACGTAGTATCGGGAACAAATTTCACGAGCTAGGTATGTTAGTGGAAGACCTTAGCTCAAGTATTGTGGCCATTACTGAAACATGGCTGGTTTCTGAATTAGATGACACACCTGAGCTATGCGGATTTAGTTGCTTGCGCAGTGACAGGGTTAAGGGTCGTAGAGGTGACGGGGTTGCTCTGTACATCAACAACTCCCCACTTGTTCGTTCCGTGAAATCTGAAGCGCATGACAGTGGGACAAGTGAGGTAATCAGCTGTGAAGTAAGCTTTGCAACTGGCACTCTACTCATTGGAGTTCTGTATAGAAGTCCCTATTGTCAGTGTGATGACTTTATTTTAGATCACCTCAAACAATGGAGTAAACACAGTAGCTGTCTTATTCTAGGTGATTTTAATGCACCTCTCCAGGATCCGCTAATACGTTTGACAGCCGGTTACTCTTGACTACCATGGAAAATGCCCTGACACAACATGTCTTAGGTAGTATAAGATTCGGTTCTACCCAAGGATCTTCCTTGCTGGACTTAGTGCTTACTCATGACAACGACGACGTGGATGGTCTAGTTATTCATCCACCTCTAGCAAACAGTGATCATGGGGTGTTAGATTTTAACTTAATGGCTGGCACATTAGTCAGTTTTCAACCCAAATCCCGACCTAGTGTTTGGCATGCTGACATAGTCGCTATGAAGGAGCGTGCTTCAACTGCCGACTGGTCAGTCAATATGGTCTCATCCATTGAAGATGAATGGGATAGATTTAAGAATACACTTGAGAGGGTTACCACTGATTTGATTCCCTGGAGAGTTCCTAAAAGGCCAACAAATCGGCCACCATGGATAAATAGACAAGCTATAACACTCCTAAGACGGAGAAAAAGGTTCTGGAATCTCTTTGTTTCCACTGGGCTACAGCAGTTCCGGCTGAAATACTGTGAAACCAGAAACCAGTGTAAAACTTTAATTCACCAGTCAAGGATAGCTTACGAAACCCAGTTAGTTAAAAGTTCACTAGGCTGCCTGCCCAAAACGACTCTTCTCACATATCAAGAGAAGAACATGTAAGAGTGATGCTGTCCCACCTCTTATGCTTGAAGATGACCAGACAACACATGGCTGAGGATAACTTGACTAAGGCTGAGGCTTTGTCCAAGCACTTTAGTCAAGTATTCTCTGATAATATTGATACCAGCTTTGTAACTTTTCCAGAAGGTAACTTGAAAATGGCACCCTTATACATTGGAAAGGACACTGTCCTAAAGTGGCTTCTAAGGCTCAATCCTGGTAAGTCCAGTGACCCTGATGAACTCCACTCACGTATATTAACAACACTGGCTGAAAAGATAGCCGAACCATTGTCGGTAATCTTCAATATGTCTCTGGACCAGTCTAAGTGTCCAAGAGACTGGAAATATGCCATCATTAGTCCGGTCTTCAAAACTGGATCTAGAAACTTAGTTCAGAACTACCGTCCTGTTAGTTTGACCAGTATTGTTGTTAAACTACTAGAAAGAATAATTCGTGATGCTATCATTCAGTTCATTGAAGGGAACAAACTTTTCGCTGTGGAACAGCATGGTTTTAGAGCAGGTCATTCTTGCTTGACCAACCTTCTTTTGGCCAGAGAAAGTTGGGCAAGCTCAGCTGATGCTAATATACCGGTGGATGCCATATTCATCGACCTTAGCAAGGCGTTTGACAGGGTTTATCACTCAGGTCTTCTAGTAAAGTTAGGTAGTCTGGGAATCAATAAAGTGGTTGCCGACTGGATTCAAGACTTTCTAAAGGACAGAAGACAAAGAGTACGAGTTAACGGGGTTTTATCAATGTGGGAATCGGTTAAGAGTGGCGTTCCTCAGGGTACAACTCTAGGCCCACCTCTCTTCCTGATTTATGTTAATGAGATTCCATCGGTAGTTAAGTCATCCTGCTTACTGTTTGCTGATGACATCAAGATATGGAGGGCTTTACACGATGACAGTGATCAACTTGCTTTGCAGGAAGATTTAAACTTGTTAAGTGATTGGTGTAAGCACTGGGCCTTGGAGATTAACTTAAGCAAGAGTGTGGTTATGCATGTATCTCATAGTCACGTGCACAATTACTCAATGAATGGCATTACTCTCCCAGTGGTCACTGAGTACAAGGACTTGGGAGTGGTTGTGCAGCATGACTTGAAAACAGCAACAAACTGTAGAGCTGCAGCCACTAAGGGTTTTCGAATATTATGGGCCATACGCAAGGCTTTTGCGAACTTTGACGCTGAAATATTTCGTATATTATATCCGACTTATATCAGACCTCATTTGGAATATGGGATCCAGGCAGCGAGCCCGTGTTTCAAATACGAAATAGACTTATTAGAAAGGGTGCAAAGAGTAGGAACTAGGCTAATAAAGGGTTTCTCAACCCTCTCATATACGGAGAGGTTAAGTCGACTGGGTTTATTTCCACTGTCATACAGACGACTTAGGGGTGACCTAATACTAGCATACCGTATCCTAAGAAATGATTTTGGAGCAAATTTATCTAATTTATTTCTTCCTTCTAGCACCAACCAATTGCGAGGACATCACCTCAAGGTTCAAAAACCACGGTCGAATCGTCTGCGTATGGAGATCCGTTTTTCGCATCGAATTGTGAACCATTGGAACTCTCTACCAGAAAACGTCGTATCAGCGCCATCTGTTGATTCATTCAAGGCGAGATTGGACCTCCTGTGTGCAACAAATCGAAAGGATTAACACAGGCATATAGCCTACTATCCTAAATAAATTGTAAACTGTTATTAAATAGTCAGTAGAACAACTGGATCTCATCTTTCCAACTCATATCATTCATAGGTACAACATTTTCTTTCTTTCTTTTCCTTTTCTCTCTCTCTCTCCTTTTCTGTTATATGCTGCTTTGTTCCTTTCTTCCGCTTACGCCAGTAAATATGATAGCACCTACTTTTCTAATACCTTCAAACACTGTTCAACTTTGGCTTGTCGACAGATACCCACCTCTCTCTCTGGTTAACAACTCCAACTGCATTATGGATAAGATTTTATTTTGATAAATCAAACAGTGTGCGTCGGTGGCACAGTGGTTAGGACTCTCGCAGACCATGCACATGGTCCGGGGTTCGATCCCCTGCCGGCGCACACCCGATATCTATGGTTGGCCTGAATTTGGGCTACCGATATCCATGCTGAAAATTCCATACTTGTATGAAAATACGGTGTGGAATCAAGCTGTAAATAAAAATAAAAATAAAAATAAAATATTAATTAGTGACGTTTCGAGCACAAATCATTGCCACTCATAATCATCAAGTTACTCACACTTTTTTCCTTCATTTATATACCTGTGTGGAATCGATTAGATATTGGAATAAAAATCAATATGGGATAGTGTACATTCAGAAATAATAATAATAATGTGAGTGTTATTGATCAAATACAATCAGATGGGAAATAAGACGAATGTTCTTATAGTTATAATAAGTACCTTGCTAGAATGTTATGATGTACGCGAATGAAATAGAATTTTAAGATTATTTATAATCCTCCTCTGATTTGATTGGTGATAACATCATATTATCACCACTGCCTCTCTCTTCCATTTCATTACTCAATCTTTCGCTTTAACCTCATCGCCCCGTACCCCGCCTTTGATGTAGTGTAATTTTGCTTGTCTCTTGTGCCGATGATTTGAATAGAACTCAGGTACATTGTCACACTGTTTATTAGTTACTCATCATCTTACACACCTCTCGTCTTTATCACGTAACTCTTTTACCATTGTATGCAGGCACTTACTTTGTTTGTTTGAGCTTGAACTCCCTATGTAAAATCTGTATGTGTTATTTAATGAGCAGTGTTCATTGAGTTTGGAGTCTCCTGTCACTAACTGACATCATGTAAAATTTGCAAGCATGTTAAAACCTTTCTGTGCATAAGCATAATAATAATAATTTACTTAGTCTGTAAGCAGTTGAGCTGATGAGAAGTCAACGAACGAAATAAACAATGATGGTACCATCTTCTTATTCTACACAAAACTCCACTCTTGTTCTTACTATATTCAAATTCACAAAGAGGAATAAATTTGTGATGGTTTATTTTGATTAATCTTCAGTTATCTGGTTTGATTAACTCAAAAAACAACAAAATTGTGTGTATTGAAACTAAGTCTAATGCAAAATACCTCCGTCTAGTTAGTTCTATCTTCCGACCTTACTTGGTCATCTCATATCCTAACGATTTCTAAGAAAGTGTTCCGTCCGTCTAACCTACTACATTAAGAAACTAAGACAATCTGGAATCATCCAACCTCTACTTTCACAATTTGTCAACTCTTGTATCTTGCCCTATTCTACTTTACTGCTCCCCGTTAGTCTTTCCTGGGCTACTGAAAAAGGACTATGCCATCCTGAGAAGGACGTTGAAGGTAGTTAGTAGGACTAGTGGTGTAAAACTCAGTCAGCTCGTCACTGCTTAAGTTGAAAGGCATCTGAATACATGGGGAAAATGGTCAAAAGCCATACTCTACGACCCCCAACACCCCCTCAATTCCCAACTCTCGCCTTGTATCTCATCAAGTAGAACCAGAAATCAGTATAAAATAATCTATGCTCGTACAACCAAGTACAGGAACTCAACGATACCATACTTGGCCCGTGTTCTAAGCGACAGAGACAATGTTAAGCGTGAAACCTATGACTTACTTTGTTATTAACAACATAATTTTAGGCTCTTTTACTTGTCTCTTATTTTGTATTCTATAGTGAACTCCTTCTTAAACATACTTAGCTACCTAAATTATTAACATTGCTTACTTTTTTGTACTTTACTCTATTCCTTCTTTTGTGTATCTACTGGTTCCGACTATATCGCCACTATGAGTATTACAAAATTGTCCTGTCATTAACCATCATGTTATTATAGGTTTTTGTGGTGGTTGTTTTTTTGTTCGGCAATATTAACTGACAATCTTGGTTGTGAAAGCCATTATCACCATCTTAAAATTTTGTATTATGCAGGATTACTCACACTACTACTGCAAACACCGCATTAGACCTGACAATAAAAAGGCAACCCTGAGATGTTATTTTATGATTGCTTAGTGTTGTTTCAACCAAATTAACTGATCATCTTGGCGACAAACATTCTTAAATGTCATTTCATAACTTCTTGTATGACTATAGCTTTACTGTCACCACGCATAAACATATCATAGCTTCCACTACCCAATACTGAGATATTATTTTATGTTGTTTATTTTCCTTTCTACGTCTTGGTATTTTTTTTCCGCATTTTTTAAAGTTATTTTTTTTGTTGTTGTCTATATATTAATTTTTTTGAAATACTCTTTTTAAATGTTTGATAAAATTAGATGTAAATATTGTAGATATGTGCTGAAAATTCCACACTGTACCACTAGTAGAGTTTCTGGAATAAAGCAAATTATTCTTCATATAATTAACGATTGATTATTTGTGTGTGAAAGGGGCATCTACGGAGTGTCTGTCGCTCACTAGACAAAATAGTTTATCTGCTTAGCTGGCATGCTATAAGACAGTTAAACACTGATTACTATCTGTGCAAGGAAGAAGTAGAAAATACTGGACATTTTCAGCAAAATACAGGTAGGTACACACATAGATCACTTCCATATAACGTTTTTTTAAACACGAGAGAGTACTCAGTTCAACAAACTTGCTCGTGCTCGTAACCAAAAGATTCAAGACTTTATTCTTCAGCTTCAGAGTGTAACTTTGGAGATCAGCTCCATACTCAACCACGTGATCGTCTAATTGCTGAGATCAGTATTCTGAAGCTTGACAAAGAGGTGATTCAGATTGTTCTCTGCACCTTTCAAACTGCTAAGGATTTATGTATTACACATGAAGATGTCAACAGTGAATATCCAGCTCGCACTACATCAGTGTCTGATGTGATGCTGTCCAAAATCGATAATCTAAGTGTTCATAAAAAGAAATCCAAATAGTCATCCAAATCTGATAGATAGTAGACGAAGAGCAGAAATATAAGATCGTGTTTATCATGTAGAAAGATTCATCTAAGAAGCACTTGCCATTTTCGGAATGCTGAGTGCCATAAATGTGGTAAGATCGAGCACATAAATTCTGTTGGCAGGAGTTCGAATACTTATGCTACTCACAATTCTCCCAAACTATCTGATAAAATTCAGTCAATGTCTCTTTCAACTTTTCACAATACTCAATCTCATCTAATGAGAACCTTCACTACAAGTTCAGTCAAGTCTCACTGTTTTATAATTGATACTGGGAGTAGTGAATCTATAATTTCTAAGAAAGATTAACTGTCGTTTTGTAAGCATGCCCAAGTAGACCCTACTACTAGTTCGATTACAGGTATTACTGGTCATAAACTACCTCTTATTGGTGCTACTAACATTCGTTTGAAATCAGACAGTGATAGTTTTGTGAATATCCCCTTTATTGTTAGTGAATACGGTCCATCCTTATTTGGATTAAAAGCCCTTAGATTGTTGAATGTCGAAATCTCACTTGCACTGAGTTGTTTGATGAATCTTTACTCAGAGAATTAGTTCTCCAATGTTCTAAGTGTGTAGGTGGCATGAAGATTCAGCCCATCCATCTTGAAATAAAGGGTGATCCTGTCTTCCTAAAGAGCCGATTGATTCAATACGATTTGCGAGATGCAGCTAGGAGAGAGAGAGTTAAACAAGTTGGTTGAGCAGGGCATACTTATGTCAGTTGAATCTTCGAATTGGGCTACTCCTATTGTGACGCCACTAAAAGCTGATGGCAAAACACCGAGAATTTGTGGTGACTACCGCCTTACACTCAATAGTCACCTACTACAGCAAAGTTGCACTACGCTAGGAACTGAAGGCATTCTCTACAAGCTACATGGATTAAAATACTTTTCCAAAATAGATCTCAAAGGTGCTTATTATCAGATTCCTCTTGACGAAGCTTCTAGTGCACTAATAACCATTTAAACACCATTTGGACTGTTCAAACAGGCATAACATCTTGCCTTTTGGTTTAAAGGCAATATTTCAGAAAGTAATAAATCAGATGATAGATGGTGTTGAATCTTACCAAGATGACATAATAGTCCATGGACCGAACATCAAAATGCACAATGAATGTCTTTTAAAACTGTTCAGGCGTTCCTATGAGAACAACATTCTGGTTAATGTCTAAATACCATTCTACTTTGTCATCCGTATCATGCTTAGGATACACAGTAGACTCCGAGGGTTTCAGAACTGATGCTAGTCGTTTAGCACCTCTAATTCGAGCACCTTCACCTAATAATATGTCGTCATCGAGATCTTGGATTGGTACTACTCAGTTTTACTCCAGATTCATCCCTAATTTCACTCAACTGTTATCTCCACTTTTTAATATTGTCTCCAGTAAACAATTTAAGTGGGAACAACAACATGAAGATATCTTGCGAAAAACTTTGGAGTTTCTTAATAAACAAGCTTTCTTAAGACCTTTTTCATCGAAAGATAAGTCCGTTCTCACTACAGATGCTTCTCCTACGGGCATAGCTGCAATACTTGAGCAAAATGGACAACCTGTTATTTGTATTTCAAGACGTCTAAGTGAGAGTGAACAAAGGTACTCACAAACCCAGAAAGAGGCTCTAGCAGTTGTATGGGCAATAAGACGCTTGCACAAGCATCTCTTTGGTACAAAGTTTCACATAGTTACTGATCATCAGGCTTTGAAATTCACTTACAATCCAGAAAAATATTTGAATAGATCATCTGCTGCTATAGTTCAAAGATGGAGTTCAGAACTAAGTGCATATGATTACACTATTGAACACAGATCGGCTAAGGATTGACTTCATGCAGACTTCTTATCTCGTTATTCATTATTTGGAAATCCTGCTAATGACACTGATTGTTTCTTAGTCCAGCCGTTACCTGTGGATAGAGTTCGACTAATACACGATACTCGGAAATATTACGGGAGCATTTTAAGTGCAACAAAAAGAGGTTGGAATATTCAGTGAAAGCGAAGATTTCCGGACTTTTCAGTCCATCATGAAGGAGTCCTATGTTTGAATGACAGAATTATTATTCCTCCGACATTAAGATCTGCGATTTTGGATTATTTCCATTCTGTTCACCTACAAGCTGATAAGATGAAATCATTAGCACACCTAACGTGTTGGTGACATTAGTAAACGATCAAAGAGGTGTTCCAGCTATTTGCATAAACCGTCCTCATCGACTGCGATGGTTAGGACATGTGCTAGGCATGCATGACGAGTCATCGCCTTCCTCGACAATGGGTAATGTTAGCTGACATAGGATCAGGCTGGAAAAGAGCCAGTGGTGGTCAAACCAACACATGGCTTCATTAGGCAATGAAATTTACTATAGTTAGTTTAAACCCGCCAGCCAGCCACGTAGGAATGTGTAGACTTCTTGGTTGAGGTCCTCGGGACGGTAGAAACCAATGAAGACTGGAGGCAATTCCTGATATGTCTGACTCAAAGTGATCGTTCTCAAAGGTTGGCGCAGATGCATCCACTCCTTGTGACTTATAATTTCCAACGAAACTATATTGTTCTTCATTATTACTATTCCTTTTGCCTCATATCTCTATTTACTGTCTCTATTTTGAATTTCATTTTACTTTCTTGTCTTGCTTTGAGGGCTGAGTGAAGTGTGGCGACTCGAACTGCTGCACATCTGTGTTGAAGACAGAGAGACATAAAATGTCCTGTGGAAACCATAGTCTGCGTCTTGTGAGATTTGGCAGCGCATTCATGCGGATTACTGTGATCCATTCTTAAATTCATACTATGCTTTAGTTATTGTGGATTCTTATTCTAGATGGCCAGAACTGATAACAACAGTTAGTCCTAACACGAAATTCGCACACGCAGCTTTAAGGAAGATTTTTAACCGAGATGGAACTCCCTATTTCTTAGTTACTGACAACAGTACTCATTTCACTGAGAAAAACTTCAACGACTGGTTTAAAGATTTACGTTGCCATCATCTGTACACAGCACCACGTCATCCTCAATCTACCGGGTTGGCAGAAAATTGCGTACCAACATTAAAGAGCGCCATAGCATCGATAAGTCCTAAGAGTCATGCACCATTGGATCAGATCCCAGTGGCTTAGTGGTTTAAGACATCGCCTTGTAACCAGAAGGTCCTGGGTTCGAACCTCAGTGGGGTTGATGCGTACTAGTGAAGAGTACCAAACTAGGACGGAACGGCTATCCAGTGCTCTCAGGTTTTCAAATGGTCCTTTAACCCATGTCAGTTCATGATGAAATCCTGAAAGATCTAATTTTGTCAAATAGAAATTTCTAAATTCTCTTCAATCGGTGTTGATATCTGGTTCCCTTTGATTCGGTCCTTATGGAATACTATTACAATAATTTACTTCTGAACTAAGTGTATCTGTTTGCTATTCGGCTTTCATCTATATGGAGTTAGACTATGAACATGAATCGGCACTGATTGACTGAGCTTCAACATAGAACTTTGCCGCAGTTCCAGCTGCCACACACAAAGCAAGATAAGGTAGTTAAGAGAGGTTGGAAACAGAGAGGGATAATAAACAAATGTGAGGCGAAAGGAATAGTTGTATGAAAGAACAGTAGATTTCTATTAGATATGATAAATCACAAAGAGTGAATACATCTGCACCAGCCATCACCAAGAACAATTTCCAGCTAGCGATAACATCAACTATCTCCAGCCTTCATTGGTTCTTACCATTCTGAGGACCCCAATTTAAGAAGTCTGCATCTCCCCAAGTGACTGGCTGGCGGGTTTAAACGAAAAGTTATTGATTTCATTGACTGATGAAGCCATGTTTTGGTTTCACCACCACTAGTGAACTCTTATCTTACCTCATTCATCCTGTCAGCGGTTAACATTACCATTTGGTCGACAGCCAGCCAATCAGATATAACGCCTATCCAATATTACTATTCTTTCCGCCTCATATTTGTGTTTATTATCCCTCTCTTTATTGTTTTCTCCTGCGATGTGTGGTACGTGGAGGTAGTGTGGCAAAGTTCTAAATTGAAACCAGCCAGTTGTTTCGTTATCGGTGCTTACATGCAACGCAAATTTCCTATCTGACTGAGTAATATGGGTTTTTTCGGCTGGATAAGTATTACCTTATAAAAACAACCAGTCCTATATATATATATCATGTTACTGAGTTACATGATCTATCGTAACATAAATACTTACACATGAAAACTATAGTGCACCATACAGTTTTTCATCACGACGAGAAGTCTGGGAGTAACCCTTTCATGTAGGGTACAAACTTAAAATCGAAACCTGTCGGGTGACTTGCGAACTTTCCAATATTTCTATCTCATAGGAATGTGTCAGCCCGACAAGGAGTATAGGTACTATGTACTAGTGTCTCGGCTTCCTAGTCATTTTGAGGAAATGAAAGCGGACTAACTCCACGGGGAGATTTTCGAGAGGAAATACCTACTGACGCACCTACGAAAATTCAGGAAGTGACTCTAAACAAAGAAAAGTAGGAAATGACAAGTAATCATCTCACCGTTAGCATTCCATAAAGGTTTGTCAATGGGATATATCATACCTCTTGTACTTTACGAGTTCATATATACGGTTAGAGCCAGTTATATTATTCAACTTCCTGCAGTTTCCATATGGATTTCGGTTTGTCTAATGACTGATTGGATTATAACTCCATTGAACAAACCTCAGGATGTAATTACCAACACCTACCATACCATACTATATTCAGCATATTCGGTGGAATGTTAATTATGGTAAATCTACTTCGAAGTAAGAATTAGAATGACGTTATTCTTAAAGAAATCAACGATTGGTTCAGTGGTGTCTTGAGGTGAACATGAATTAATCACTCATAGGAACGAAAACACTGGAATGTATATAAATAAGCTATGCCCCAAATAATGCGTTAGCTTAGATGCTTGATATTCTGCCAATCAGTTGGAGGATTGAACAGAGATTAGAGCAGACAGAAAATGGGTGGGACTCAATATTTCTTTTTCATTAGCTAGCACGTCTTTCCTAGTGCACGATCACTACTTCAACCGATTATAGATCAGAGTCGCACGTTTTTTGTTCATTTTAACGGATCTATTTGAAGAAAACATTGCGATACCCTTCAGTTTGTTTTCATAATCTCTGCTTACTACCTATCCGGCTATAAATTGGTCCAAGTAAAGGATGTGCCCTATTCAAAACTATTTAGTTTGATGCGAAAATCAGAACGTCATGACTCATCATTTAAAGATCTCGATCTCAATGCCCAAAACATGGAAGTTGTCGGTGAAGTATATGGGTGTCACCTATGCCGATAAACCGACATCATTGATCGTCTTTTACGGTTCTGCCTTGACGATCATCTATTCCTGGTCAGCACCAACTCAAAATACAACCTAACCTGGAGCCCTCCACGGTTACATCAATGATGGTATCAAATAGACCAAACAGCGTTAAGATACCGATGGAGTGGGACGGTGGGAACCAGTCGTCTCATCCACCCAAAACATGAGACACCACTTACCCTTAAAAACTATTAGGTGCGGGCGTTTACAGTAGGACAGACCACAGGACAAACGCGTATCTTCAAAAATTTATTGTCTAAAGAATTGAATTATACTTCAACATCTAGAAAGGTGAGCACAGCTATGAGAAAGAAATTTAGAAAGCAGTTTTGATTCATGATAAGTGAAGAACTCTTTCAAACCGAAAATTTCAATGAGAAGTGAGAAGCATGCAGTGCAGGATTTTTAATAACCATCAGTTACATGAAAATGCTAGATCTCCAAGAATAGAACTAAATTACAAACTAGCTTTACAATGTATCACTAACTGCGAAGTTTAGGGAGTTGGTTTCTTTGGCAATCTGAAGTCGGCGTATAATTCTTTAAACTTATCAAATCCAGCCAAAACACCAGCTCCGGCAACACCTCGAAGTATGTTGGCACCCGCGCCCTTCATGAAAGACATTGCGCCTTCATTCTTCAATATTTGAGCGGCGCACTGAATTGAGCTTTTGTATTTAACAGCCTGCCCTAGAAAGCACACCAATAATACAGTACAAACACCTTACCTGATGTCATCATCATGCGTCGACGAATGGTATCAATTGGGTAGGATATTAAACCAGCGGTTACAGTAACTCCATAACCTAGAAGGAAGCTGACTGTAACACCTGCGTCTGCTCCAAGGAAGATCGGTTTCAGCGTATCGTACAGTCCAAAGTAGAATCCTCTATATACGACAATACCGAAGCAAGATATGACAAAGCCTCTGTAGAGGCCAACGATACCATCGGACTTAAAAGTTTTACTACAATATAATGTTAGTCATATTATATATCTTACACATAGACATCAACGAGACCATTGAACTCACGAGTTCCACCTTTCTTTGCTGACTTATTGTCATTAGCTAGACGAGTTCGAGCGTAATCGAGGGAATAGACGAATACTAGCGACATTGCTCCAGCTGCTCCACCACTGACAACATTTTTGTAAAATGAGACCAAGTATGGATCATCCTTATTTTGCTGAAATGCTGACTTAACTTTGTCCTTAAAGGCAAAATTTAACGCTTGCGTAGGGAAGTATCTCAAGCAATTAGGAAAATTTCCTCTCCAAAACGGTAACACACCTGGAACAAAATAATAGCACAAATTAAAAACTTACCCTCAGATCTAAAAGTTCGTACAGTACAATCGATGACACCGGAATATGGTTTATCCAGACGTCCCTGTTTAATCATTTCATCCTGATTCTGAACTAGTAACTTAACGCGCTCGATGGGAGCAGCAGCAGTCTTAGCGATAACAGCAGCCGCACCGCTAAGTAGAAAATTCTCAACGAAACTCAATCCTTTGATCTCTTTGCCACCTTCTCCCATTGTTGCAGCGACTAGAGTATTTCACTTAACAGGGTCCCGCCAAAAGACGTACGAACTGGCGAGTATGAAAGCCGGAGTGAACGATTTAAACAAACTTGCGGTTATATAAAGTCATGGTCTGACCTTGAAATTTCAAGCTTCATGTACTAGAAATAGTGAATTGTTTCCTGCTTGTGTTATATGGAAATTCTTTTTAGAGAATAATATGTGAACTATTTCCTTGACCTTATGTGACATCAATTCATTTATGTGATATGCCACACAGTGAGAGTATTATTAATTGAATGACTGGTTTTTAGTTGAGGATTAAAGAGTACTCCACTAAATTTCTGTTATCGTCTACTGCTTTCTGGCATAAATCAGCAAAAATATAAACGCCAGACTCTCTTGCCAATGATCCTAATGATTAGTGACTAGGGGGAATGCATTCATATGGCTTGCATTTTAACAGGGATACATGGAGTATTGAAAATATGGAAGTGGAGATTCTATTTGTTGTCTTCTAATCTCCCTAAGTGTAAGTTGAGGCTATTCAGCAGTATGAAGCAGCTTTTAGGTCGTTACTCACTGTCTTACCTGGTCATATTAGAATTGACGACAGAGGTCTTCACTAGATATGATACAACCTGATATTTGTATCACAAATTCGCATCTCTAAGAGCTCAGCCACAATGAAGGCAATTATTCACTAGCATAATCAACCTAGTGGATTATTAGGATGTCTGAGGTGCGTGTACCTTACTGTCCTTTTCAATATATCTTCTGATTTACACACTACTAAATTCGAGAAGTACGAGAATTTTAATGAGTATAAGGCTTATGTTAAAGTGGAAGAGAAATATCGAATTCCCGAATACTCTGCTTTGCGTCATGTCCCTTTTCGATATCTCACAGAAACAGAATTCTAATCCTGAATTAGTCATATCATACCATTGACCTATAAAGTCGGTCAGTTAAACCAAAGAGACATTTGTTTTAATATGCTTCACTTTATGAATGAAAATAGAAGTTTCCCTCTGTAACATGGGAATTCAGTCTTTGTCAGAGAATGGAATTAAGATGACTGCCTCGGTATAACTTATTAGTAACAGTCACTCGAAAGTAAGTTGTTTTTACTTTATATTCGAGGTTATACCATAGAACACAAAGATAGGGTTCTAGAAACCCCAAGATTGTCTACTTTTTGCTGTCTCTTTACCTTAATCCATGCTATTTGATTATCACCTAGAATTTAGCCAATTTCATGTACAACTTATTTTCACGTATATAGTGAGCGACTGCGATTCCGCTTTCTCTTGATTTATTCTACATGGCTACTTCATGACGCCTATAAGATTTGTTCCGCAGTGAAATCAGCTTCTTAATGATGGTCTTAAATGTGTTGTCGTAAAAGGTCATTCCTGTTTCAAAGCAATGAGATGATAAAATTAAAATGTGTTTTTAAAAGAGGTTGAGTAATGCTCTGAAGTGAAGGGTACTCCTTTTGTCTTTAGTCTTGGTTTAAGTGAAGCAAACAGTCAAACTGTTAGAAGTCGAAAAGAAATCCATATAAGCTACCTGTTTCCCTCCGTGTATTCAAATTACCTACACAGTGTGGTGACTGAATAATTGTGAAGACAAATACTCACCGAAGACATTGGCTAGGGGTCGCGCTATGTCGTGAATTGGCAGAAGTTGGAATTCATGGGCCATTGGATCGGGTCCCAGTGGCTTAATGGTATACGAGCTCGCCTTGTAACCAGAAAGTCCTGATTTCGAACCCCGGTGGGTTTGTACTGATGAAGAGTCCCAAACTAGGACGAAATAGCTGGCTGTCCAGTACTCCCAAGTTTTCCGATGGTTCTCTAACTAATGTCAGCTCATGATGAAAATCCTGTAACCAATCAAATCCGTACAAACCAACACTTGCATAATAATTTATATCTCGTATAAACGGATATTTACAAGAAATGCATGCCATTTTTACAGGCACAATCAGTTATGTTATAAATTACAATCGTAAAGTATCATGGATTAATACTTTTCAAGAGTTCATACCATTCGATTCTTGTACAGGCAATCAGAACAGGTTATCATAAATGTTAAATTGTAAACCCTTCACTAAGATCACCATCGAAATTGAGCGACAACCCGAACTCCGTTCCATTTTCGTGTGATGATAGTTTCGGGCAGACAATGAACACCGTAGATTTGGGTAAGCGATATGCCTTCACGTGATTAAAGCTATTTTAGGAGAACAACGTCCTGAAAAACTGCGAAACGGCATAAAATACGATTATGCATAATACTTCATTGAAAATACATTTACAAGATATATAGAAGAAGGAGGTGGAGACTCCTTGGAATGATCGTTTACATTTGCAATGTTTAATTCTAACTATATTGGTCTAAGCATGGAAACTACGACGTTTTCGATGAAAATATAGCTTTGCTCAAACAGTGGTGTTGTTGCGTTTTTAATCAAAGCAACCAGACCTCAAGGAAGCAAAAAACATGAACAAAGAGCAAGTTTCAGCTTTAATAAAGGTCTAGGCAGTTAAGATAAAATAGATTATAATAATGCGGGGATAAAAAGTTATTGTGAAGTATATAGGCGACATTCCGGTGACAACAGGCTTCAGAGATCTAAAGGATTAGAACCTGAAGAACATGCTGATCTGTAAGATGTCTCACGGATTACAGTACGGCCGAGTGGGGAAGCATCTTGACTATAAGCTGAACAGGCTTGTAGATGGTGGGAGCAAAATCACTTTTTATAATGTGGACCTGTACAACCCTTATTTTTTGTTAAGGATCTAGAATAATGCTGCCAAAAACTTCATGTTGTTGTCCTACAGATCGAAATGATCCATATTTGTGACCACTACCATATCTGCTGATCAGCATGCGCCACCCTCCCTCCTATTTTTTTTGTTAAGCTCTGAGATTTTTTCTGGCAATAACTGTAATTGCAGCATTGCATTGCTTTGAGGATACATTTACACTGATGAATACAATGAGTGGAATTGATTCAGCAATCTACCCAAGAATGTATCTCCCGCCTTAGAAAAAAACATGGATGTAGCGTTAGGTAGTTCATTTGTTTCACACTGCCAGCGACGTGTCTTGAACCGTTGGATGACCTATACTCCAAATGTGTGTAATTACAATTCCTCTGTGAAAACATCCCCGGCTCTAGAGGTCAGCGATCTTCTAGGGGATCAGAGAAGCTTGTCAAGCCATTCGGGCCCAAGCCGTTTCACAGTCAACGATCAATATGCTTATACTAGCGAACTGAAAAATATGATGGTCTATGTGATTCTGAAGGGAGAATAGTTTAGCAGCTTCGTTGTGGTGTGATTATCTACTTGAACACTCCCGAAGTCATCTTCAAATATATCTTTCAGCCGCAGACGTTATATTCTCCCTTCACTAGTTGGGGCGGTGTTAAGGGCCTACTGGCCACCAGGTTAGAGAAGCAGGGCTAAAGAGCCAGCAGGTAGAGAGGCTACGGTTCATTTCTAGCAGGACTGATAGCCAGAAAACCACCTGAGGGTTATATCCAGATAACACCAAATGGAAGGGGATTCGAGTCCGTGCAAGCAGCCTAACTAATTGGTTCTCTGCAATCTCATGAAGCTTTCATACCTGGGACTCTGAAATCCATCACACTGTGTATGTCTATCTCTACGTGTTGAGCAAATTATAAATCTATTCTATGATGCAGCTCTAGCTGTATATATTAGCTTCGGTTTCAGGCGCCTTTCAGAAAATAATATGTATTCATAAATAGGTTTCGCGTCAAGTAAAATCCGCAGAAGCAATGTTCATCACAGAAATAGGGATACATTTAAGGGCGAAATGGTATAGAAAGTATTACATGTACTTAACAGACACCCAGCAATAACGCAAAAGATATTGCCAGTACCAATGACCAAATTTAGCAGTAATATTCCTCTTTGACAGACTTAGGTAAATCAACTGAACGATGAGCCATCTGCACACTCTCCTTTTTCCCAGAACCCTAACGAAAACTATGAAGGCTTTACCCACCGAACCCTCAATTTACCGGTCAGTCTATCATCTAACTATCATTTAACCTTAGCTGAAACATTCCGTCATCTCCTTCACTTTGTCTCAGCCCCTACCAATGATCAAACATCATTTACTTCTTTCCTTATAAACGCTCGTTCTATCTATCATTATTATTAGTCTACATTGTGATTAATTCACTTGTGATGTTACGATGAAAATGCTGACAAAAGTATACAAGTGTATCACTTATTTTAAATTATTATCAAATTTGGATATAAATCAAGAATAAGACTCGATGCCGTACACACCAAAGTTATTTGGAGGAATTACTTCAAGCTTTATTTTTTTCCCAAGTATTTGTAATCCATCCGAAATATATTTGGGTTTTTTGTTATCATATTGTTCCCACAAACCAAAGACAAAAACGACTGCAACCACATAATTTAACCATAAACCAAACTTATGTAATTGAAAGAATACTTATCCATGCCTGTACAATTGGTGTGTCCTACACAGGTAGGAAAAATATGTATTTTATCAAATTATTATTTAAAATGCTTACTAATCGTATATGTAATTAACCACATTGGTGATGACTGTAAACTGGTGTCCCTCATGTACAAAATGAGAATATATTATTATTATCTGTGATAAAATTTCTTACCCTCACTCCTTACTTTCACTTTGTATGCTTTCAGTATTGTTGGTCACCGAAACCTAGTTACCTTTTCACTTCAATGACAGACTGTTAAATCTCCAGGATACACACTTTAGACATGACAGAGAAGCAGTGTGTGGTGGTGGTTGTATTCGTTTTGTTAGTTACTAATTCTATGCTGCAGGAGCTGGTGATTTAGGTTTTTCACAGTGTCGGTTATATTAATAATAATAATAAATTTTTATTTCTGGAACAGAAACCAGCCATTTTTACAGGCATGAACATATGTACACTAATTAGAACTCATAGAATATATATGATTTGTTAATCTAGAAATAGATTGAATACTGGTAAATTTGAGAGAAATGTTTAAAAAGAAATGTACAAATAAGGCAATAGGTAATTCTCGAGATCTGCTTTCAACTGAATAATTCATGAGATATAGCATCAAATCTAAACTGTTATTGAAAACAGGGCAAAGTTAAACTTTAGACACCAGTAACAACCAATCAGCAAACGACCTTGAACGGACCAATCACATGGAATAGGCGTTTATGATAAGCGGTAACGTATATTTATAGAAAAATGCATAAAAAAATGATAAAACGGTTACAATGGGTTTCTTTCCCGAACATGGGAGAGAAACATTTCCCAATTCAGCGTGGGACTGTCAATAGAGAAGTCACACCACATCATAGCCTTTCCACTCGTCGGTATGTACAATTGATCCCGGCTTCACAAGTCGCTTTATAAAAGGTATCAGAGTAGTCGTCTTCCTGTCTGCTATTTTTTCAACAAATCTTTTTCGGAGGGACGTGTCCTATAAACCTATGACCCAAATGTTGTTCGCTCTCTGACGACCACCGTTATATTTCTTCTTCACCAACACTGTCTCATACACAAGGACTACTACATCGTCCCCGCCTAACAACGAAGTAATTTTGTACATTTTCCATGAGGCGATATCTCTGCAGTGCTGGTACCACTGAACTGTCGAGACGACGCTGTTCTCCGTCTCGGGAGCAGCCGCTCTCACCGACTGTTTCAGTAGCCAGTAATTGTAAATATACAAAATCTGGGTTAGGGAGAGATGCGACCTAGCAAAAAAGTTCCTACAAAATATTACCCTCTCTAATACTAACTCGCCTCCAGCATATTCCCCAACGATGTACAAAACCATCAGTTGAAATAGTAATTTTTTTAGAGTCATTACACAACCACACGAACAACTTCTCTCCTTTCGAAACAAGCCTAAGTCCAGGCAATACTGAAAGACAATATCCTCCTCAATATGCAAACGTAACCTTGTAAGGGCACGCACTGAAATGAATCAAGCGCTATACAACATTGAACTACGTTCGTGAATCTCATTGGATAATTCGACGTCGTTCGCTGATTGGTAGTTACTGGTGTCTAAAGTTTAACTTGGCCGAAAAAAGATACGGTATGTCAATTTCACGCGGGAATTATAAGCGATTACGTTAATTGTGGAAGGTAAGTAGCATTTTTGTACAGGTGCTGACGTGAAATATAAGAGATGCAGAATGAACGGTAATTGTAAGTAAATGATTCATAGTGTGTTTGAAAGTCCATAAAACTTCAAAGTCACCGGTAAGTACACCATAATTGTGACATTTCCAGTTGTATATGAGACCAACTTTGAACTTGTCAGCAGATTTCATGATAGAGGTGGTTCCGTTATTCACCAGGTGGGCTAGCAAGATTCCGAATTAGTTGAGGATGGCGGCACTGTTTCAGTGCCTTCGTTTAAGGCAGTACCTTTGAAAAGAGAAAAAGACACAAGAAAACCGCCAGAGAGGTGCAGAAGTATATAATAGGTGTTAATAATTCAAAATATATATGCAAAAACAGTTGTGTCTAGAGGAACAAATGCTTTAAACAGTGCCATCGCCCAGCATCACCTCGACACGTGTCATGAGGTGGACGTAGAAAAGCCGTTCAAAATTTTCAATAAGCAAAAGAGCTCAGCTCTCCTCAAGTTTGCTGAGGCCATTTTCATCAAGCGCCTGAAACCTGATTTGTGCACTCATAAAGAAACAGTTATCAGTCTTTATTTGCCCTGGTAACTGTATACTGTTATCTGTCTTTCATCTTATTGCGTAACGCTGAAAAGCTTCCGTTGTGTATGATCACTATTGTTCGGAATAGTGTTTAATATTACATATATATATGTATATATTATTATTGTATACATATACTGATCGATTGATTTTTTGTTTAAAATGAAGTCTGTGCAAGTATGTTAAAATTGTTTTTGTAGATATACTTAATAATGACTGTGGCCTGTAAGCAACTGATGAGAAGGCAACAAAATAAAAGATGGTGCCACTTCATTCTGCAAAAGCTGTAGTCCTTGCTTTGTTCAAATTCATTAAGGGCATAAAATGTATGAAAAATCAGTTCTGTTTGCATTCTCTTCCAAAATAGACTGCAACAAAAACAAGGTGACATTCCTTAAATTCTTCCTAATAATATTTCTTATAAGTATGTTGTAAGCACTTTTCTGACCCATACACTCAGGAGAATTCTGCATGTATCGACTTTGACTCTATATCACAAAAAAGCAAATATGCCCTTGACAGTTGATGTACAAAAATCAATTAGTTTGTAGAGGTAGGTAAATCGCCAGAATTATTGGCTACAACATTCATCACCGAACATTGGGTGCTGGCCCTCACTATTTTAGTCGATTTGTTTAGCTGAAGGCTTCCCGTCAAGCATGTACACCACTTGGTACACTGTCGTGTTACGTTCGTTCGTTCGCGCAATTGTCTCTCACTCAGATTTGGTCCCGATATATAATTCGTAATTTGGAACATCAACCCTGGTGTTTCGCTTTGCCTTGGTCTACACGGAACGAATACGATAGAAGTTGTAGGTATTAGATCTTACGTTAATATACTTCACACCATCCGTGAACATCAACACCCTTAATCTCTAAAATTTCACTGGAATGCTCCAGTACTCCTGGATCTAGCTCAATTCCCCTATCTTTCCTAAATGGAGGTGAGACCTCCCTCCCTTTCCTTTCAGTTGAAATGTTTTCAATGTCCTTTATGGATGGACTTTTTCCTTCTATATTAAAGCCGATAAACATTACCCCTAGATTCAATTCCTGCTCAGAATATGATGCAAAAATATAGGGCCGATCAATGTGACATTTGTTTTGTCAAGGATACTCGAGAAGAGAACCAGTACTAAAATCACTGGCTTCTTATTGGCTGGAAACTCAGCATAGTTTTATGATACCTGGGTCATGTATGACTTGCCACTTGGAACCGTTTGACTTTATCAAGGGACTTACATGCGACTGGCAGACTGTTTTCAACGTAGAACTTTGCACAGATGTTCGCCAGTTCGAGTTCGTGCTATGTGCCACACAAAACGGGATAAGAAAGTAAAGAAAGATTCAAAACAGATAAATAATAATCAAAATGTGAGTCAAAATAGCAGTAATATGGGGGGGAGTATATGTTTATTCAATATGATTTATCACAAAGAGTGGATGCATCTGCGTCAGCCATCACCGTGAACGATTTTGAGCTAGCCATATCACCGATTGTCTCTAGCATTCATTGGCTCTCATCATGCGGAATATCCCAACTAGCTTTTCAGTCAGGCAGTGTACACCTCCCTACGTGACAGCTGGCTTAAGCTAACTGTTGTGGATTTCAGTGGCTGGTGAAACTATGTTTTCTTTTGACGACCGCCAACACTACAAATTCCTTTCCAACCTCCTCTATCCTATGTCAGCTGGTTAACTTCGCGCGCCAGCCGATGAAGGCGATGGCTAGTCATGCATATATGTGCAACACACGTCCTAACCGTCAGTTGCTTCTGGCTTAACCTCTTCACAACCTCGTCCTCGATTGATTTCCTCCTCTCCTTATTTACCTAGCAGCACTAGACCGACCGGTGCCTCACCCCAATACTGCTCACTTTATTATACCACAACCTAACACGGGTGATAAAACGCTGGCACCTGCGATCAAACACAGCTAGCTAGCCTGGCCTTTCACGTCTTCCACTTTCAATCGCCACGTCTCGCAGCCATCCATGAAGGACTGCTGAGCAGCGCACACTCACGACCAATACTGAGGACGTAAACATTGACGTAAATTACCATCTACCAATTTGGCTAGCAGCCAGCTCTCACCACACCCTATACACAAGAAGGGAAACCAGTCTTGACCAATATGGCACCTAAAGTCATGGGCTCAGCACTCATGCGTGGAATAAGCGATGCTCAAGAGGATGATGGTATTCTTAATTGTGGACTGAATTTTACACCAGAACGTACACAGGGAGCGAGGAGACAGGAATACGCTGGACCACTGATAAGAAGACTCTAGAAGATCTGGATTTCGTGAGTGGATGATATGTGTCTAATGTCACACAAAATTGAGAACTTGCGGCAGGTAAATACTGGCAACAAACTGGCTGAAGAGGCAGCCGGCGAAGACAGAACTCCACCCAGGTGAACATAGATAAGGTGGAGATGGAGGTGATGAAGGTAACCAACCAACCACCACCATCAATAGCAACAACAACAACAACTAGAACTAATCACCATCAACGGGAGAGATTTAACAAAGGTTACTTCCTGTCTTCACTTATCTGGCTAGGCAGCCAGCATCATTTCAATTACAGGCAGTTGGAACAGATGAAGATGTCACAGCCAGCCAGCCAGACAGTGAGAATCGGAAAGACAAGCAAGATGCGCCTTCATCAATATGAAACCAGTTCGGAAATCTTCCTCTTCAGTCCGCCTCAGCATAAAAAACAGGATTCCGATTTTCAACGCCAATGTGAAGTCAGTCAGTTATTCTGCTCAGGTCAGAAACTTGGCTAGCATGTCACGAAAAGGATATAAGTATAAAACTTGGGCACTGTGGTAGAGTATGACCCCATTATGGGTAAGATTTTATTTTGATAAATCACACAGTGTTGTTATACTGATATCACGAAAATGATTTTCAACAGGTCACTGCAGACTTTTATCAACAGCTGCCAACTTCACTGTTTATCTACATACTGAAGATCAAGTAGCCGGAAAAAATAAGTAACAAGGCAATGAACAGACCAACCAAGAGCCGATCGCTCAACAATTGTATATAGGAGAAAATGGAGATGGACTGATTGAGAATATGTTGAGGAAGGAGGCCGTCGGATGACATCGCACACAATGAAGGCCGTCGCCCTAGTGGAATCCAAATGGGAAGCGACAAACTGTTGGTTGGTGCGGAAGTGATATGGGGGAGGTCGTTCGAAGAGGAGATTACAGATTGTGGGCAAACGTAGAGACAGCAGAAGAGGACGGCAGACAAGAAAACAAAGTGGAGATGTGTTGTTGAATCCCTGTTTCCCACATGGGACCCTAAAGATTAATAATGTAATAATAAATATACGGAGATCATTTCACTTATCGTTTGCCTTTTACCACCTGTCTCCCTGATTATATATATATTTCCTATCTATGTGGGACACACCAGTTGTACAGGCATGGATAAGTATTATTTGCATTACATGAATTTGATTTATAGAGAAATAACATGGTTTCTGTCCTCTCTGACATAAATTTAGTCCGTTTAGTCGTAAGCATAAAACCTAACGATACCCTATCGCTATGTGGTCTATTTGAGTCCAACGTCGATTTGTTGGTGGAAGTCGCTAGGTTACGCAGTGTCTCTCTTTGTGCCCAAAGTTAGTGCTGACTAGGAACAGACGATTATCTTAACAGAACTGTAGAAGACGATCACCGTTTCCGGTTCGTCGACAGGGAACTCCATACGTGCCACCTACATACTTCTCAGTCTGGCGAAACCTCCCTACTTGGACATTGAAGTCGCCTGCTAAAACAACTATATCTGAGGGGTTTGCTTTTCGCAGCAAACTATACAGTTACTGATAGAAATCATCCTTTAGTTCATCCAAACTGCAATCTGTTGGGGCGTAGGCGGAGACTACGAAAAGACGACGACAGGTAGCGCCATCCTTCCCTCTTCTAACGGACCCGTTCAGACGGACCGCACATATACGACTATCTGCTAAGATCCAGTCAAAGAGTGATTTTTCTGCCCTAACCCTCAGAGCTATCCCTACACCTGCGAGTCCTCGCGAACTAGCTGAGGGGTCCCCTGACATCCGTAAGGTGAATTTTGCAGATTCACCTTGTTGGACAGGTGATGTAAAGTGAATGATCGCACTCGGGTCTTGTATGCGTGTCTCCGGAACACAACGTACATCCATGGCCCGAGATGACAGAATTCTTGCTGGTGATTCCTTTTGTCTGATTTGGCGGAGGGTCTTGACGTTATATGCTCCTATATGAATTTGGCAACGTGGCTTTGAGAGCCTGTGGGGGTGTTTCTATGGCTCTCATTGTTGTTTGTGGTCACAGAGTGAAGTGAAAATGGCTGACTGTCGTGCCGAATAGTGCTGACAGTAGTAGGGAAGCAAGATAGTGTATTTATTATTATTGTTTCCTTTAATTCCGAGAGGAACACAGGGCTTCAGCCGTGCGTCTCCATTGCCTTCGGCTCTCTGCTAGAGTCTTCACCTGGCTCCAAGTCTGCCCACACGTTTTCATCTCCCCTTCACATGACCTCCTCCAAGTCACCCTCGCACTGACGACCAACTCGCCGCTTCCCTTTCGGGTTCCACTCGAGCAATGGCTTGTCTAGTGATGTCACTTGATGGTTTGATTTCTCAGAGTATAGCCAATCCATCTCCATTTCTTCCCGCTTATTTGTTTCACAATCGGTTCCTGGTTGGTTCGCTCCCAGAGATCTCTGTTGCTGATCTTTTCTGGCCATCTGATCTTGAGCGAAGACAACTGTTAATTAAGGTCTGTATTTTGTTTGAGATGCTCTTTATGACGCGCTGGCCAAATCTCTGATCCGTATACAGTAGCACTGACTGACTTCACATTGGAGTTGAAAATCCGGATCTTATTTTTGATGCTGAGAGTTGTTGACCTCCACACAGACTTGAGAGTAGTGAAAGCTTGTCTTGCTTTCCCGATCCTCGCTGCTTTGATATCCTCGTTATTTCCGTCGGCCTGTAGTTGAAACGATGCTTCCCAGGTAGGTAGGTAAAAGAGGTTGTTTCTTTCAGGTTCCTCCCATTTATGCTGATTTTAGTCTGTTGTTGTTGTTGTTGTTCCTGTTGGTGTTGCCCAGGAATCTTCATCACCTACCTCTGTTTTCTCTATGTTTATTTGGAGTCCTATCTTTGATGCTTCTTCTGCCAACTTGTTGCTTTTCACTTGCATATCTCTTCCAGCAGTTTGTGGGAAATCAGACGTATATACCACATTGGTGAAGTCCAGATCCTCCAAGTTATTTGTGTGTGTCCAATTCATGCCTGTTTCCTCATTGCCCGCAGTCTGTCGCATTATCCAGTCTACCGTAATGAGGAAAATCATTGGTGATAGTAGGCAGCCTTGTCTTACTCCTGTCCTCACTTCGAAGGGTTCCGTAAGTTTCCCGTTGTGGATTACTTGACATGCAGCATTGTCGTACAGCTGTTGTATGAGATGTATACTTGTCGGTGGCACCCCATAGTAGCGAAGTACTTGGCAAAGCACCTCTCGATCGACGCTGTCGAAGGCCTCTTCAAAGTCGATGAAGTTGAGATAGAGAGCTAACTGTCATTCCAAGCTCTGTTCAATGATGATCCGTAATGTGGCGATCTGATCAATGCATGACTTGTTTCTCCTGAATCCAGCCTGTTCCGGTCGAAGTTTTTCATCCAGGTTGGCATGTTTGATTCTCTCCAGGATGATGCGGCTTAGTATTTTGCTTGGGATGGACAGGAGCATAATTCCGCGCCAGTTCTTGCATTGACTTAGGTCTCCTTTCTTTGGTAGTTTGAGTAGGTATCCTTTCTTCCAATTCTCGGGTACTTTGCCTTCTTTCCACACCTTCTCCAGTAGTGGCGTCAGCAAGTCCGCTGTTGTCTCTGGGTCCATTTTCAACGCTTCTGCTGGAATTCCATCTGGTCCTGCTGCTTTTCCAGCTTTTAGCATCTTGATTGCCTTCAGGACTTCTGATTTCGTCGGGGGGTTGGTGTGCCACGTGGATAAAAGAGAACGATGATCAGGAGGGCTCCGTATGCTTTCTAAAGTATGTGGGCGGTTGTTACTCCATGGCTGTCCCCACCGTGGATGTTGATTGATTCTTGGGGTAGCTGGAACAGAAAGAGAATCAGTGTTGAGTGACTACAGAGCCCTGGGGATAACTTCTGGAGGCCAGTCACACGCGGCGTTTATGAACTGGCCTTTAGGCTAGGTTTTGTGTTAGTAACTTACAGGTGGCTACGGGACACTGTAAGGGAAGTCAGTATGTACAATTTTTGGGGTTGACCTATTCCAACCCCTTCTCTCTAGAGTGCAGATATAGCATAGCTGGCATGTTGGTGATCTGAGGGAAACACCTGACTGCTGTTACATCCCTGTTCCCCAGCGGTACGACTTTGCCCAAAGACAGACCCCCAGTATAGTGTAAGAACAATCGTACACTATGCTCGTAAATTCTTTTAGTCTAATCCTTATCCTGACAACCTTCGTGGCATGGTAGGACCCGCTGGATCGTTAGTTCCAGCCAGTATAGCTTGTTGGGTGCTGCGATATGCAAGCTCAAGAAAATGTATTCTGCCAGCACTTTCTTCTCCACAAGTGAAGATGGGTGATGGATATGCATCACCGCTAATAATATATTCTCAGTTTTTGTACATGGGGGACGCCAGTTTAAAGACATGACCAATACGATAAATAACACATGCGAGGAGTAAGCATATTTACAATTATTCATTTACACAAGGTATATATAGGAAAAGGTTATGCAATAGTACCTGTAATTTCACTTTACACAGGTGGAAACGATGTGCACAGTATAACACAAAGCATAGCGACTGAAATCATCCCGCATTCTCAAAGTCACTGAAAGAGTTAGACACCTGAAGGTTACTTTCGTCCATGTTAGTCGGCCACGTTGGATTTCCGTCCCCTAACCATTCGTTTACACCTTGGCTTTTACGTTTATTCTGCAGTTATTCACAACTTATCTTGATGTACGTGAGTGGCTTTATTGCATATCCCCACAATAACGCTTGTTGCTATGTTGCTATTGGTTTCAAGTGGCCTTGGTTTTGGGGGAAGATTTAACTGATGTAATATTGCGATTTCATAGACATAACTCAGGCTCATAGGTGAAAGAAAGTTATTATCCTGGAATAAGGACAAGTTGTTCATAAAGTAAGGAGGACATTATTTTTCAGTTTATTTGCATATGTATTATTGTGCATCGAGTTGCGCTGAGTTTCCCAATCCTACAAATATGGGGAAAATCGTGTCCGAAAAGTGGACAAAATTGGCACATCCCATTGAGTGAAAAAGGGGACAGAATTCGGAAATGCTAAGATTTTCCCCTTTGTCCCCTTTTTTGGCACATTGTCCCCTTTCTTTTGAGTCATGATGTCCCCTTAATCAGCAGAATGTCCCCTTTTACTCGCATATTTTCCCCTAATAGGCAGAATTTCTCCCTATTACTCGCACCATTTTTCCCTTATTCTCTTAACGTCAAACAACTCACAACTCAAATAAAGGTTCATTATGGAAATAAATATATATAATTTGTGTATTGGTTAAAGAAGAAAAGTTAACAAAAATTCAGCAAGTAAATTCGTAAAAATTAATGAACATTTACAGTTACAAATGATACACACAAGTAATAATAATAAATTCTCATTTTTTACATGAGGGACGCCAGTTTACATGCATCATCAATGGTGCACATCATGAAACATTATTTAGATACTTGCTGAATTTTTGTTAACTTTTCTTCTTTAACCAATACACAAATTATATATATTTATTTCCATAATGAACCTTTATTTGAGTTGTGAGTTGTTTGACGTTAAGAGAATAAGGGAAAAATGGTGCGAGTAATAGGGAGAAATTCTGCCTATTAGGGGAAAATATGCGAGTAAAAGGGGACATTCTGCTGATTAAGGGGACATCATGACTCAAAAGAAAGGGGACAATGTGCCAAAAAAGGGGACAAAGGGGAAAATCTTAGCATTTCCGAATTCTGTCCCCTTTTTCACTCAATGGGATGTGCCAATTTTGTCCACTTTTCGGACACGATTTTCCCCATATTTGTAGGATTGGGAAACTCAGCGCAACTCGATGCACAATAATACATATGCAAATAAACTGAAAAATAATGTCCTCCTTACTTTATGAACAACTTGTCCTTATTCCAGGATAATAACTTTCTTTCACCTATGAGCCTGAGTTATGTCTATGAAATCGCAATATTACATCAGTTAAATCTTCCCCCAAAACCAAGGCCACTTGAAACCAATAGCAACATAGCAACAAGCGTTATTGTGGGGATATGCAATAAAGCCACTCACGTACATCAAGATAAGTTGTGAATAACTGCAGAATAAACGTAAAAGCCAAGGTGTAAACGAATGGTTAGGGGACGGAAATCCAACGTGGCCGACTAACATGGACGAAAGTAACCTTCGGTGCCTAACTCTTTCAGTGACTTTGAGAATGCGGGATGATTTCAGTCGCTATGCTTTGTGTTATACTGTGCACATCGTTTCCACCTGTGTAAAGTGAAATTACAGGTACTATTGCATAACCTTTTCCTATATATACCTTGTGTAAATGAATAATTGTAAATATGCTTACTCCTCGCATGTGTTATTTATCGTATTGGTCATGTCTTTAAACTGGCGTCCCCCATGTACAAAAACTGAGAATATATTATTAGCGGTGATGCATATCCATCACCCATCTTCACTTGTGGAGAAGAAAGTGCTGGCAGAATACTTTTCTTGAGCTTGCATATCGCAGCACCCAACAAGCTATACTGGCTGGACTAGACTATCACACAGCCAAACAGGCAGACTACGTATGTTATTTTTAAGCACTAGTTACTTTGCAGTAAGGAAAACACTGATTCCAATGACAAATCGGTGACTGAGTTACAGTCCCTTAGAGAAGAAGTAAAGTTCCTAAAAGGAGGAGTACAGTTCCTTAAAGGAGAAATGCAATCCTTTTAATGGAAAATTCATTCCTTTCATGAAGAAATGCAGTCCCTTAGTAAACTGGTGAGGCAGTTGGTTTCAGTAAATAAGTTGGGCGACGTCACCACCTTGGGAACCGGGAATCTTCCATGTAATATGAAAGCCCAAATTCAGAGATTCGTAAGTTTACAGTTAACCTTCAATTACGTTCAGATGACGAAACTGGTTGAGAATTTATCGTATAATCCGCAGTCTTCGTTGAGACGAATGCTCAATTATATTTGGGAGCCTAAGCTGTCAAGTCGCTTCACAGCGTATGGAACATCAAAGAAGTTAGCCTAAGACTCTATAAAGTTATACTGTAAGCTTGCTTTATTTAAATATTTATTTCAGCCGTCATTGTCAGCAAGTTCGCTTCTTCTACGATGCCCGAGGACGAAGTTATGAAACTTCGAGAGGGACTGCTAAGGCCTACTTCCATGACGTACGTGATCGTGTCGACAAAAGGGGCAGCCGCCAAGAGTAAGTAAGTTTTTGTTAAATTAAAGTTACTATACTACAAACCGTTTCAATGTATGAATATCAATAAAGGCAATTTACTTTTCACAGGTTGCTGTTGACAATAAGAAGAGTGACCAGAGCATCTGTGCTCCAAGTGACAATTTAGTTAAATGAACGCTGTAAAAATGCATATGCAACTCAGTACGTAGCGTGTAATTGTCAACGTTATACTCACACTTAAAGTCTTTCAGTGTGAGTATTTATATGTCAACAAATAATTCCTTTTGTATTCAACAACTAACTAAATTTTTAAAGCTGAATAAACACGTTTAGTATATCATTATTATTATGTCAAATGTCTGTATAAGGGTCACCGTTGATTACTACCTTACTCACTAATTTTTTTCCTTTTCAGGATATGTCAATGGATCTACTTGATGACGGGGAGCAGATGTAAATTTGCATTCAGACTTCATATGACTTCAAGCTTTATTTTTTCCCGAGTTTTTGTAATCCAACGGAAACATAATTGGGTTTTTTTAACGCGAAACAATATTTATTTACATCTGCTCCCCGTCATAAAGCAGATCCATTGACATATCCTGAAAAGGAAAAAAATTAGTGAGTAAGGTAGTAATCAACGGTGACCCTTATACAGACATTTGACATAATAATAATGATATACTAAACGTGTTTATTCAGCTTTAAAAATTTAGTTAGTTGTTGAATACAAAAGGAATTATTTGTTGACATATAAATACTCACACTGAAAGACTTTAAGTGTGAGTCATAACGTTGACAATTACACGCTACGTACTGGCAGTTGCATAATGCATTTTTACAGCGTTCATTTAACTAAATTGTCACTTGGAGCACAGATGCTCTGGTCACTCTTCTTATTGTCAACAGCAACCTGTGAAAAGTAAATTGCCTTTATTGATATTCATACATTGAAACGGTTTGTAGTATAGTAACTTTAATTTAACAAAAACTTTACTTACTCTTGGCCGGCTGCCCCTTTTGTCGACACGATCACGTACGTCATGGAAGTAGGCCTTAGCAGTCCCTCTCGAAGTTTTCATAACTTCGTCCTCGGGCATCGTAGAAGAAGCGAACTTGCTGACAATGACGGCTGAAATAAATATTTAAATAAAGCAAGCTTACAGGTTATAACTTTATAGAAGTAGCATTTTGTGAGGGCTAACTTCTTTGATGTTCCATACGCTGTGAAGCGACTTGACAGCTTAGGCTCCCAAATATAATTGAGCATTCGTCTCAACGAAGACTGCGGATTATACGATAAATTCTCAACCAGTTTCGTCATCTGAACGTAATTGAAGGTTAACTGTAAACTTACGAAAGAATCTCTGAATTTTGGGCTTTTCAGTGACACTTCCAGTTGGTTAAACTCTTCTTTAGTCGTCAAGGGGAATTCTAGTTGACCATTAACAGTGGAAGACTTCCCGGTTCCCAAGGTGGTGACGTCGCCCAACTTATTTACTGAAACCAACTGCCTCACCAGTTTACTAAGGGACTGCATTTCTTCATGAAAGGAATGAATTTTTCCATTAAAAGGATTGCATTTCTCCTTTAAGGAACTGTACTCCTCCTTTTAGGAACTTTACTTCTTCTCTAAGGGACTGTAACTCAGTCACCGATTTGTCATTGGAATCAGTGTTTTCCTTACTGCAAAGTAACTAGTGCTTAAAAATAACATACGTAGTCTGCCTGTTTGGCTGTGTGATAGGTGACGACGTCACCACTGGCATTTGTGGACTGGAAGTGCTGAAGGAATAAGAATATTTAACGAATGCGCTACCTGGCTGTCTCCATGAAATTGGTGTTAGGGTATTTAGATAGCCAACACACCTTCTGTGCCTCCACAGCTTCCAGTTCAGCTGAGTCCTAAAAGTACGAGGTGAAGTTCTTTGTCCCCACTCTGTATTCTGTCATTAACGAACGAGAAGAATCTACCTTTGACGTTTGTCAGGGGCAATGTCTCCTCGAGATTAACTGAATTGGATAGGATATTATGCACTCTTTGTACAGTCGACAAAGCACTCTTGGCTTCTCGAAAAGAGTCTAATTACGGGAATGTAGTTAATACCGAATCAGTTACCTTGCTCTGCTAACATCTGACAGTTAATTAAGAGCCAATCCGGTCTAAGGTTGATACATGCTTCAACTTCAGAATCGGTTACATTGCTGTGATACACGCACGTATCATCCGACGGCATCCATTTTTTGGCGACTATGAAGAATTCCTTTGTACCCGGTTTTGTTATCACAGAGTAAGTCTTCTTTTCGTTCTGTAAGAAACAAGTAAATATGATATGAACAAAATTTACAGTCTCATTAGTCCGCTTGTCATTGAATACAGGAATGTCGACGGTTGACTCAATCAGTCTAAGCAGTTTATGGAAGAGTGTGAGGCAACGGCACTGCTACTTCATACTTGTCTGTACGAATACAGAAGCACTTACAAATAATAGCTGATGGCTGAATTTCTAGCTTGTAGCAGCTTAATTTGGAGCATTTCCATATTCCAATGTTTGATGACTTAAATGGTTGGTCGAAGAAATCACAAGCATCTATATAAGGTCTGAATGTTAGTCCGTCCTTGTGTATCTGCGTTATAAGACCAGGTTTACTGTAGGCCATGACGAAGTTATCTGGTGAAGAGGAAGTGATAACTGTACACCTGGTGTGAACGTTTTGCCTATCTACATCTACTTCACATTTATTTATAACGTTATCGTGTATTGCTCCTGATTTGCAGTCGTAAAATACCTTTTCTGCAGATCTTTGTGCCACCTGCTTAGCAACGGCATGTTAGAATGGATAGAACGCCTAATTGTCTGCATATAAGATTCAAATGGGAACGCCGAAAAGGATTCTAAAGGTCTCATTTCATGGACATCTTCCGCTAAGTGTTGCACACAATGAATATTATAAACTAAGTGCTCCCTGCCGTAAATCACTTCAAACTCATTGAGGAAGTTGACTAACTCATCTCTGCAACCTTTCAAGTTATTCCGGTTAGATTTTTTGTTAGACAGAAGGTAAACTGCCATACTAAGTCTTTGGAAGTTGCGGTATATTCCGGGTGACATAGTGTCCTTAAGTAAAACAGGTCCTAGGTATAGGAGGAAGATGCGACATTCAATGGCTTTCCACCGACTAACTTCGATGAGCCCACTACAATTTCTCGGGTAGTCCCTGGGTGTCATTCTAGCAGAAGCTCATATCTTCCCATCAATGCTTTCAAGCATGGACCGGTTTACGCGCATCTCCTTTTTTAGCTAAGTCTTGCCAGAGACTTATAAGCTTCCTAACTACTCCTAAATAGACTAGGTGCATTGGATCAAGAGGGACGCAATTAACCATATCAATGTTTAATTCCTCAAAAACACACTGTCCACGGTGGTGACTTGACTGCATCCTTTGACGGAAGCTGTCATCAGTTCGGATTGAAAAAATTCCATTTCCGAATGTCATTCTGCCGTCAAGTTTTCTTCCAGTAACCGTGCATTTGTCGCAACCTGTGCTGGCATTATGACCTACTATAAATTTCACGTCCACTCTAGCCGGTGCATCACGGATGACGGCTGTCAAGCGAACGTTGAAATGCCTATTCAGTTTGGTAATGTGTATGCCTTGACTTAATATATCCTTTAGCTCAGATACTGAGTCATTGCATAACTCTTTATAACTACTCGGTTTGCAATTAAAAGTGTTCTCTGAGCTGGTTGGTTTAGTCGCGAAGCTTTCGTCGTCCTTCCGGACAACATCTTCTCTATTATTTCAACTACTCGGTTTGCTAGGACCACCGTTTATACCTATCATGAATACACTACTTAGGAAAGATGCCGTAGTTCTACCTAACAGGGGCCATAGCCGCTGATTAGAAGACCTCAAGATGGACAATCCGTCGACATTCAACTGCAGCTCAATCTTGTTGCAGGGACTTTCAACCACAGACATCTCCATGTAGTGCTGCAAACATTTTTGGAGACCGATGTGGCAATACATTCCGTCTACAAGTAGTCTTGACTCGCAAGAGCCACACATTCTGAGGACACTTCTAACAGTCGTTAGTAGTTGAGGCAATTTCGCACGGAATATCTCCAAGATTCTGTAAGCGGCTGCTTGTGATATGTTCGCGGTCACCATGATACTGAGTAGCATACTTGTCGTTTCATCACGTTCAGGAGAGACTTGTGAGCACATTTGTGAAGTACTAGCAGCTGATGTTAGGCTGCTGCAAAGTGGCGATGGCATTACCTCGGTTTCAATGTTCATGTTATCAGTGTTCACTGAAGACGACTCGACTTCAACAGGAAGGACAGCATGTGTGACAGCCTCCGTTGACGTCAACGCTAGTAACTGCTCATAGTTACGTCTATACCTTCTGTAAAATGTGGCGTAATGGCAGGTCAATCGTAGGTTATGCTGACGTAATCTTTTTAGGTTTAATATAGGGTATTTAGTGTTAGACTAGGAGAAAAATCAAAAATGAACCATAGCGACCACTTACCCGCATCGTGAACAGTTTAAAAGTGCGCGCACAATGTGTGACTGTAAGCCAACTAAGCAAAAAAGTTGGTTGCGCTGCGATTAACACTGACCACAGATGTTTTCGTAAAGTCCACTGATTGGCCAGTAAGCATGAACCCACATATAATACCATCTTCGTTACACGATATCCTGACTCATACGAGTCACATGAGTGACATTATTCGCAAATACCTTGACCCTTTATATTATCACAGTCAAAGAGACAATAGCAAGTCACAGGTAGATTTCTCAGTGTGACTGCAATGTAATGCTATTGGTCACTATTCTTAAAGTATCCACGTTTATATACATGCATACAAACGTACACATATGTGTATGCGTGTGGGTCTGCCTGGATTAGTGTATGACGGAAAACGCTTTAGTTATCAGGGAAAAATACTACCATTCTTACTTTTAATTGTTAGCACTTTCTTCTGTGTTCTGCTTGTAGGATGTTTTGTAAATATTCTACAGGAAACTGTAGATGTAATTACATTAGGAAAAGCGCATCAATTAATTGATGTCCATTTTGTCCACGTAGCCTCAAAAGTGTCCCCTTTTCGTCCTCACATTTGTCCGACTGGGTTTTAGTGCAACCTGAATTGAATTTCTTCCATGTCAGTGTTATTTGATTGAAGTTGTAATCTGTGTAGGCCCACGAAGGAATAAATTCGGCATGGAAAACTCCTATGGAAACCCAAAGCAATTTTAGTTTACTAAATCTTACTGACTTCCTGTTTAAATTTGATATTTGCCAAGTGTTTATTTAAAATCTGCTGGAGTACTCAGCAAAGTAAGAGTTGTAGTGCATAATTCCTAGACTTGTTGTAGTCATTGGTATTGCCAGGATACCACTTACTCGTTTTATGCAGCCGAAATATCCAATTCTCACTTTATTGAGGAAACACTTTGTTGCCTGCAAAATTTGTGCATCAGTTAATGAGTTTCATAAATTCTACAGAATGTTTTCTATTTAGTGATTACTGTTTGCGAATTATCCGAGAAAACAGATTTCCTGGTGGGATGTAACACAAGGCTGAATTCTTAAACTGTCATCCTTAGATCAGTTCAATTCAATCCCACATATATCAATAGAATATTCTGTAATTGACTTTAGAGACTTATCAGGAATAATCTCATAAACTTACAGTTTGCTGATGATATTGTCTACCTAGACTACGAGGAGTAACCCCTGATGCTGGAAAATATGAAAGAATATCGGTGTTTGATTGTAGGTGTCTGTGGTCTGTCTCATGAGTAAAACAGTATAATATGGCGTGTGATGTTTAGGTTAATCATAAAGTGTTAGATGAGGAGCGTAAGTTAGTCTTCAAGGTATGGAAGCTGAATAGGTTGAGATAGCTAGAACACGTGCTGGCATACAAAGCCGTCGCCTTCCTCGAGGGACAGTGTTAGCCAACACATGTTAAAGTTCAAAAGGTTTTTGGGTTCGTCAAATGAAAAAACTGGTATTGGTTCATGAAATCGTTGACGGTCAGCTAGAAGAACTACCAGAGATATGACTGCAAATCATTGTTGATGGCACAGATACATTCACTCTGTGTAATCTGACGTATCTATTCAATTTATGTTTTTCCTTGCCACTATTTATTCTCCCTCACATTTTCGCTAATTAAACTTCTATTTAGTTTTATGTCTCTACCTTAGTGTGCTACATGGAATGTGGTAAATTAAACAGGTGAACGTCTTTGCGAAGTCATACTGAAGGCCAGGCAGAATGACACAGTCTACGCATAACTAAATGCGAAACATAGAATAATGATCTACATAATGTCAACAAATGATAAGTGTAGTTCCTAAACTTGTTCTTTGCTAACTGAAAAACGGATACCTTTCAGTTATCTCTTCTTCCACCCGGGACTCGTCTCCTACTTTGCAAGCGTTTTATGTGCTTTGTTACTTTTGTGCTAAGCTTTCAGTCATTCAGTATATGCGGTTGTTGTTGACTCAGGACATAGATGGCTTTAGCTGAGTAAGGTTTCGGTCGTGCAGACACGAGTCCTGGGCAGTTGATTGGCTGCATTATCATTTCTCAAATGGAATACAGCATACTGTATATTAGGGTAAATGTTCCACCTCGCTTGCTGAAGTTGGTGTTACTCATGGTATTGTTATCTGTCCTTTTCTTTTTTCTCTCTCTTGTTACATGACTTTCCTCTTTCTAATGAGAGCGACTTCGTCAAATACGCTGATGATCTCGCCGTCTCACATCCTGTCATGTTACAATGTGACTGTAGAAAACTTAACTGCTTTCTATCGGTAGTCTAAGTTACGTGGTCTTACTTTAAATCCCTTTAAATGTCAGGCATTTAACTCTCCCTTCACTCATAAGCTTGAACTACAGGAGCTGTGTCGTTCACAAGATGCTTGTATCAAAGAAGGCACTGAAACAGAAACTAAGTCTAACATAAAATACCTTGGAGTAGTTCTATCCTCTGGTCTTTCTTGGTCATTCTATTTCTTGTCGATTTCTAAGAAAATCTTTGGTGTAGCTTACCACGTTATGTACTCAAGACAATCAGGAATCATTCAACCTCTATTTTTACAATTTGTTAACCATTGCATTGTTCTTTACTGTTCCCCCGTATTTCCTGAATTACTCAAAAAGGACGATGTCGTATTGTGCAGGGTATTGAGGTTCCCAGTAAGGTGAGTGGTGTAACATATAGTCAACCACGATACGAATCGGCAAATATCCTAAAAAGGAAGTTCTGGATTCCGTGCTACAGTGGTTGACAGTCTGGCATGCTGAATTATCTTCATTGTGTAGAAGTTTATGATGACGTCTAGTGCATCCCACTATATCGCAACCTCTTGCCTCACGACAAGTGTCAGCTCGGTGATTAAGTTTCAAACAGTTGAAGCACACCTTATGCCGCATTGACACTGCTAGTCTCTCTTTGTGACTCATCGACAAAAAGCGTTGACATTCCCATAAGTCGTGATCTGTGAAGCAAACTATGCACGACTTCTGGGCTCGTGACTTCACGACATTAACACTGTGCGAAGGCATAGCTCTGGACATTTTATCATTGGACCCTACTTCGTTGTTGTTCCTATTCCCATTAGCTATCTGGCCGTGACAGCTTGTAGCCAATGACAGTTGCCTTTCGAGGAATTCTTTGAGGTAACGAAAGCTAGGTTCAGCAAACTGTAAACCATCGTTTACCAATTCTGCCCACTTCTATCGTAGGTGCCGGGGGAGACGTTGAACAATGCACTTAAGGTTGGTAGAGCAGTCCAAGTCTACCATGTGATTCATCTGAGATAAGGCTATCTCACAATTGGTCATCTGTCTCAACAACCGTTGTAGCCCAACTATATCTTCAGGTCGCAGTTGTGGGCCTGACAGTAATTCGGAGAGGAAGGCATCCGAAACTGCATGAGGTTGGCCAAATTGACTTTGTAAAATCCCCATGGCTTTTCTATAGCCTACCTCAGAGGGCAGTAGAATGCAATGCTCTATGGCCTCCTCGGCTGTACCAACACAACTGTGTATAAGATGCATTAACCGTAGGTTGTCATCATTAGTTTGTTCTCCTATGAACATGTTAAAACATCTTATAAACTTCAGGAACTTAGTTGGTGTACAATCGAACTTATCCATCTCAATTTGGGGCATTCTAATGGGGCTAACTGAGTTCAGGAGTGGTTGGACAGGTGTGGGAGTACAATTTAACTATGGTGGTTGTACTGTGCAATAGTTGGTGCTGCCGTATAGGAGTTGGCTTTTAGAAGGATTGGCGCAAGATCGGAAGTCTTGACTTGTTGAGAGCACTCGCTCTCCAATTTCCGTCGTTTGCTGCGAAGTTTAAGCTCTTGAACCTTAAGCTCTAGGGTCTCTAATTCGGTAGCAACATCCGAATCAACATCGGAGTCTACTACTACACTACCTCCCCTAGCAATATTATCAAAACCTAGGCTGACATGAGGGTTGTTTTTAAAATTATCAATATCAGATAAGGAAACAGGTAAAGAAGAAACTTGCGGTGAAGATAAATTGACTCGAAGACATTCTTCAGCGTTTTCCAGTTTTCCAGACATATTACGAGTAACCGGCATTGATAATTGTCCCAATAGATCAACAAGACCAATTTTGAGTACTGTGAATTTCTCCCGAAAGAAATCCGAAACGATAATCCAAATTATAGATTTAACCACACGTAGAGTGACGCGTCAAGTGCGAAATACAGGATATTCTGCAATACGGTACTTTATTACATAAAAATAGATATATAATATACAAACCTCAAAATGTGAGGTGTCTGTGGCTAAATGCCGTCAAATGCACAACCACTGTGCAGTCAATAAGTAAAAACAGCAATGCTGTGTCAAGGTCGATCCACGTGTCGGTTCAAACGGCCCGCGAATGCCAAGCAAAGAATAAACAAATATGAACAAACAACTTTCAATAGGAAAGCATACACTATAGAGTAAGGTCAGCGAATGATGTTTAAGGAGAAGAAAAATAAGAACTATACATTAATAGAGTGATAATAGAACAAGTAATTTAACTGCAGTTGTAAGCAAATGTCATTGTTATAAATTAACATATAAAAATCATACTACTTACTAATGGCGAGTAGTATGATGTTGAAAAAAAGGAAAAATTGAGAATGAACAGTTATGAAAGGAATTAACACCAACCGTATCATTTACAATTTTTTCTGGAATATATATATGTACATATACGTATATGATTTCACTGTCACTGATAATACAAAACCCTGCGTTTATGGCATACTGTTTGCATAAATTGTTATTATTTGCTGGCTGCCTCTGCACCTCTCTTTCTGTTTTCTTCTTTCTCCTCTCGAAGGTATTGCATTCATGCACGGCAAATGAACAGTAATGCTGCTTTCTACGTTTGTATTACTTGAGCGTTATTCAGAATATTGTTGGCACACACAACGAACAACGGAAGAAATTCCATTCTGAATTCTGTTTATCATCGCAAAGTTGGTCCATTGTATCTGTTAATACCAAAATAATGCTGTACTTACCCTCTACTATGGAGTTTTTTCTAATTTTTGAACCCTTATTAATTGACAAAATGATAATGATCACAAGGCCTGTATCCTGTATGTCTTACTCTAGCACCTGTTTATCACCTCTCTTCTTACCTTCCATTAACGCAACATTTCGTAATTCCCGCATGAATTTGACTGACTACAAGTATATAGTAGACTATAAATTAGACTTGAACCAATATATTGTAATCTATTCTAACAAAGTTTCTAGAGGTTATTTTTTCCATTTTTCCAATTTTCGATGTCAAATAAACGGTGTTCCATTTCAAATTGCACTTGTCGAATATGATCATGCCTGTACAAACGGTATGTTAATCATGTAAATGCTTAATTTATGTGAAAATATATATTATACTATATTATTATATTCTTGCATTGTGCAATTAAAGTGCAACGAAGAACTAACAGGCCTCCCATGACCCATATTGTCTGTTACCACTAGCTGAAACAGAGAATATCTGATTAAGATTTGTCAACAGTTTCACGTATAACGTACCCGTCCTTTTTTGGTATTGTATGTTGAGTCAATACACACCACCTCCTTATATTTCCGATATAACTGCACCTGTGAATCCAGGGCGAATCAAATTCTGTTAGTTATCCCTATACTCGAATCTACGTATTCAACCATCTGACCGCTTTGCCTTATTATGCGCATGACGTCTGATCTCAAAGGCATGGTTTGCAAAATAACTTTAAACTGCATCACTTATCTGGTCTCACATCCTTGCGTAAATTATGCACATCTGTGCTTGTCAAAATCTTATTAAAATTCTCTTCAGCATATTCCAAAACATCACCAACCTCAGATGTAGTCTTCACAACTGGTGCAATGTTCTCCTTTTCATCCACGGACAGGCGCATAAATTAAGGATCACCTATCATAAGACTTTGTTCACATCTGTGATTGTGAACTGTTTTCGCGGCACAAACGATAAACTCGTCCTCCCTGTAGCGTATACGAAAGCCTGATTGGCGACCGCTGTATTTTACACTGCAGAAATAAATAATAGAATTCCTACGGTTTGACGCGTAAACCTGAACCTCCGGTTTTTCGCTTCATGCCATATGTACTTCAGCTCCCGAGATTCATGGTTCCGTATGCACTTCTTCATTACATAATGTGTATGAGTTGCCTAGGAATACTCTGCCATACATATCGTACTGCTTCTAGCTGACTTAGGACATCTTCTGCTTGAACCCAACTGGTATACCTGTGACTAAACATAATTCCGCCAGAAGATTTTTTGATGTCCACTGATAAAGGAAAGGCAGGTTGGTTTCCATTGTCTCCAGATGCCAATGCGTTCATTGGGTATCACTGTAAATGAAAACAGAAGCTTTTAAATAAAAAATTCACCAATCGCCAACAGAATACAATAAGCAACTTGGAAGTGACATTGACGTGGAAACTGTAGCTGAATTCCTTAACAGAATTACCGTTTTGGAAAGTTCCTGATTATAGCTAAAAACATTTATTGAAACGCTCGTGAACGACAAATATGGGCACAAGTGATAAAACGAAGCTCTTCAGAAATCATTGAGACACCACAGACAGGAGTTAACACCAAGGATTTTAGGTGCACCCTATAATTTTCACATGAAACACACTCTCAAGAATCCTCCTGCACGATAACTGCCTTCAGGCTTAGAGACAGCTTTTGACGACTATTCTTAAAACATCAACACAGTTCAAGCCAAATAAAAACCAGAATCACGTCAAATGCAGCAACCTAGATCAAACGAAACAAATCAGCCAAACTCAAAACAACTAGATCGCTCAAATGTCCTCAAGGTAAAGCTGGAGGCGCCACTTCAAACAGGGGATATGCCATATCAACGCCCGCATTTTCCTCATGGTGCATTATTGTATCTAGAAATCATAAGCACACTGTCTTCAGTAAATTTACTCCTTTGAGTTACTCCAAATAGTGAGTCATTCGAGGTGATAGAATAAATAATTCTTAACGCTTTCGTGGAGATTAGGATATATACTTTTTTCGACTAAGAGGCGATCTTGATACCAAGAAAGTTCTCGGAATTTCCACTTTCACTTTGTTATTCAAAGATAATGTTAATCTGCTCACTAAAGTAGCAGCTATAGGAGATTACCATCAGCAGAAACTATTTTTAGGTAGCTACTTAGCTTTAGGTAGTGCGTTATAGAAGTAAGCAGCGTACGTTGTGTCTAAATTTAATAAACGACGATACAGTCCAAAGGGAGACCACTCGCCCTACTGACTGACAGTCTTTAGAGTTCTACGAAGAATGACGTAGTCTTTTTTAAGCGGTCCAGGAAAGAATAAGCATGGATGAACAGTAAAGAAGAATAGGCAAGATGCAAGAGTTGACAAACTGTAAGAAGAGTGGTTGAGTTATGCCTGAGTGCCTTAACTTCTAAATGTAAAAGTCAGACGAAATATTCTTTTAGAAATCGCTAAGACATGGGAAGACCAGGATAGGTCAGAAGAAAGAATTAATCCAAGATACTTAACTTCAGACTGGGTTTCTATATCAGTATCATCAATTTTGCAAGGACCATAGTAACCAGCGGCTTCATTTAACTTTCGTTTACATCGGAAACTGAAATTAACAGTCTGATATTTGGGAGGATTCTGTTTAAGACCACTAGAAAAAAGCCATTCACTGACTCCTGATAGGAAGCTGCTCCTCTTGGTACAGTCTAGCTGGGAGTCGACAGTTAGGTCATTCGCATACTTAAAGTAGATATGCAAATACTGCAGTTGTTGATCATAAAAATGATAGAAATTAGATGACACCACATGATTCAACAGCATATCAGAAATAAATAAAAACTGTTTCTTTGCTTATCGCCAACTAAAAATTCTATCTGATGATGTCACTGCATATTAACCGAATAATAAAGTGGCTACAAGCCTTAAGTTACTACACTTACTTGTACTGCAGACTTGGAGTTTAGTAGTATACAGACTTGCAATTGGCTAAATAAGGCGACTTTAGGGTATCGAACAGTACAGAATTATTATTCAACTTGCTAAATTCTACTTAGTTTGTACAATGTGCTATTATTTAGAAACAGACATGAAGTCCCTTAAATGACTAAGTTAACAGTCTCCTAATACTATAATGAATCTCCGTGCCACTAACTAAGCTTAACATGCGTTATTTTCGGATTCACGCATTATAAAAGCTCATGGTATAAAGACACGCTGAAGAAGTCCAGAAGAAGAAATTAAGAGTATATTAAACATTTTCTTAAATTACAGAAGAAAATTTTGATGAACGGTATTAGCGTTAATTTGACCGGTTGACATTTCCGCTGATTTCATATTCGACAACCTCCATATACCTAAAATATGAAGCACAAAATGAAGCCATGAAAGATAATTTTATATATTAGTATATAATATGAATACACTGATTCTATTAATACCAAATAAAATTCTCATAAAATAAAGTGTTTGTAGTCCACAGCTGGTCTTTGTATAATAATAATAATATATTCTCATTTTTTACATGAGGGACACCAGTTTACAGGCATCATCAATATGATAAATTACATATACGATTACTAAGCATATTTAATTATAGTAATTTAATAAAATACATTTTTCCTACCTGTGTAGGACACACCAATTGTACAGGCATGGATAAGTATTATTTAAATTACATAAATTTGGTTCATGGTAAAATTATAAGGTTCCAGTCATTTTGTCTATGGGAACAATATGATAACTAGTCATTCAATGGAGCACATCAAGAAATATAGAAATATTGTCTTCGCATTAACAAAAAAACCCAAGTATGTTTTGGATGGATTACAGATACTTGGGAAAAAAATAAAGCTCGAAGTAATTCCTCCATATAACTTTGGTGTGTACAGCATCGAGTCTTATTCTTGATTTATATCCAAATTTGATAATAATTTAAAATAAGTGATACACTTGTATACTTTTGTCAGCATTTTCTTCGTAACATCACAAGTTAATAGTACTCAAAGTAGACTAATAATAATGACAGTTTATATTCTCTTATAAACGGGTGTTTTCATTAGATGCAAGCTATTTTTGCAGACAAGGTCAGGTATGTTGTAAGTTACAATCATGAAGTATTATAAATCAATACATTTTTATTGGTATAAAGGTATATTTCACAACTGTAATCCAGGTTGCGTAATGCATAATTCACGAGGCACTTGTAAGATATGGGACCAATAATGTTTGCAGATCATTTGTCATTGTAAATGGTCAAATATCCACATTCTTCATTCTCATTCAAAAAGTTAAATGGAAGCTGAAATCGTGAGAGACAAAAGAAGACAAACAACAACAACGCAAAAGAAAGCAAGTGGAGTACTTAGGGAGTGATCAATATGTATATATACATTTATGTTCTATTTAGTAATTACAGTTATTTTGGTGCACTAACTAACTATTCCCGTGATGCTAACTTTTATATTGTGTGAACTAATATTATTGTCCTGTGTAAAAATGTCTATCATGTACTTCCAATAATATAAAAATTTATAATTGTAGTTTGTTGTAACTACACGTTTAATGAACTTGAAATATCTATGTTGGGCGAAAAAGTGGGCGTAGGATTCAGACGCAGAAGTGCACTGTCATCTTTGAGCAGTCTGGTGACTGAGGAGATGAACACTGCGAGTGTGTTTGCATCGTGCACATCAGCTGGTAGTCTATTCCAAATGACTGAAAACTTATTTAAGAAGAAATTATACCGCATGTGAGTCTGACAATGCTCTATAGCAGCTAGGTTGTGATGATTTCTAAGATTGTAACTGATGACAGCGGTAGGTTTAATTATTGGCTCGGAGGAGCGCATGAGCAGATTAGTTAGCTTGTGGTAAAAAATCAGGTTTAGCTTAAGACGTCTTTTCCAGAGTGGTTCTAAACTTAGTCTGTCGCAACGTTCATAGTATTGGAGACCACTTTCTAAACCAAGAATTCTTAGGGTGAATTGCCGTTGCACTCCTTCTAACTTAAGCTTGTCATTTTGTCTGAGTCCGCTAAGAATAAACGGGCAGTATTCTAAAATAGGTCGGACACATACTTTATATAATAAAACCCCAGTTTCACAACAAAAGAAATTGCGAGTTATGCATCCTAGGAGCCTTCGTGTTTTACGTCTGGCATAATCAGTTTGTTCAGAGAACGTTAAGTTACTAGAGTATCTGATACCGAGATCTACGACTGTGTTGAGTTTGGCTAGTTTACGCCCATTTATTTCAAGGTTCAGGTCAAGGTTACTATTTCCGATACAAATCCAGCCGCATTTATCAATGTTGAACTTTAGACAGGATTCAGTACACCATGTTGCGAGACCACTTAGTTCAAGATGTATTTTATTTACCATATCGCTTAGTTCATGAGCGTAGCAGGAGTAAACGACTTTGAGGTCGTCAGCATATAGGAATGATTTACCTGAGGTGAAGCGGTTGCAAATGCCGTTAATGTATACTGTAAATAAAAGTGGACCTAGGACACTACCTTGCACAACCCCACTTGTGATCTGCCTAGGATGAGACAATACAGATCCAACCTTGGTTATTTGTACCCTATTGCTTAGAAACGATTTTAACCAGTTCAGTAATGGATTGCGAATCCCACATTAATACAGCTACTCAAAGAGAATACTGTGAGATACCATGTCAAATGCCCTAGATATATCGAAGTAGAGAAGACCAACTAGCTTGCGTGCTTCGCGACTACTTGTGACGCAGTTGAAAAAGTCGAAGTGGCAAGTAACGCAAGACCTATTTTTGAGAAATCCGTGTTGAGACCTTGTAACAAGATCTTCCTTAAGTAGATAGTCTGACAACTGATCTTTGACAACTTTCTCCATGACTCGCGAGACAACTGGGGTTATATTTATAGGTCTGTAATTGCGGACGTTTGCCTTATCACCGGATTTATAGTGTGGAATTATGAAGCTAGTTTTCCACTCATTAGGGTAAGTGCCAGTGTCCATAGATACTGAGAAGGACTTAAGAAGTGGTAGGGATATATCACACCCACTGTTTTTGAAAATTATAGAAGCAAGGCCATCAGGTCCCGTGCTAGTGGAAGGTTTCAGGCTTTTAACTGCTTGTTCTATTAATTGGTTGGTGAACTCTATGCTTCCGAGGAAGGAGTTAGTAAGGGGGCCGGTTTCACCAGGAATGCGCGTTTCTAAACTGAAGTTTGCAAACCACTCACTGAATATTTCACAGATAGTGGCAGGCTCACTGTAGATAACTTTGTCGTGAAGCAAATAGGGGATATCCCTCGTCGACTGTATTCGTTTTTTAAGAAGTGTTGTTAAGTTATAAACTTTTGAGGTGCTTTCAAGTGCCCTTAATTCTTCGTCGAGGTCCTTTTGAGAGCGTTGGCGCTTGATAGATTCAAGAGACTCATGGATTGAGTGCAGTAGTGATATATCCTTAGTGGAATAGTACTGTTTCTTCAACTTCCTTAACTTATTGCGGCATGCCCTTGGAATGTATTCAGCTTGGTGTCTACTTAATTTCACTACCGTCTTAGGAGCAACAGTATCTAGACAAAGGATAACATTCCTGTAAAATAGGGACACTACAGCCTCCAGGGAGTCAGTGGTAAAATATTCATCCCAGTGACAGAGTCGAATGAGTTCTTGGACTAATCCCCAGTCTGTATGTTTGTAACTACGACATATCAAGCTCCCTGAATCCTGTTTGTTTCCTGTATTTATTAGCGAGAAAGGTAGAGAGCAGGGTACCATTCTATGGTCACTACTGGAAAATCTGTTACCAACATAGGTGGAGACTGGGATTGTGTCATGACAAAACACAAGGTCCAACATGTTGTCACCACGAGTAGGTGTCTGGACGTGTTGCTGCCATCCATAACAATCGATAGTGGCAAGTAATTCGTCGAAGCGTTGGGGGCCGGAACTACTTAACCAATTGACTTCTGGAAGATTGAAGTCCCCTGCAATTATTTTGTAATTAGTACTAAATGATGAGGCGTGTGCGAATGATTTAGCTAATAACGCATCAGTTTCTTTGGTTGAGCTTGGTGCTCGATAAACACAGCCTATGAGAAGCTTGTACTTATCTCCTTGTAAGACGACCCAGAGTGAATCAGGTACCTCGTTCAGTATTTCATCTTCCACCTTACTGGCTACGAATGAGTTATGTATATATATGAGACATCCTCCACCACGCTTGCAATCTCTATTTGCACGGTGTACAGTGTAATCATCTATGCCTATGTGCACATCAAGTACAGAGTATGAGCACCATGATTCAGTAATCAGAGCTACAGTAGGCTTGGCGATAAATAATAATGCCCTTAGTTCAGATATCTTATTGATTAAGGAACGTGCATTAATTAGCAATATCGTGAATAAGTCACGGGATACTAAAAACTGGCTTAACATATCACCATAACCTAACTCTTTGCGTCAGCAACGCAAGAGTTTATGAATGATATGGGGGTCGGACTGGGTGTCTGTACATCGGGGTTAGAGTGCAGTGAGGTGGTCCTAGGTGCCACGGGTCGTACCAGTGATTCGGGACACTTGGAAAATTTACCATGTGTTCCTGGATATAAGCATAGTAGAGGTTGGGCCTGGGTTGACGGTTAAAAAGCATAACATCAAATGGTCTACCCATCCATGTGCTATTCGTCATACCGGTACACACTTTCGTGTTGGTTTTATAACTTAAAGGAAATTGAGAGGGAAGGTGCTTTAGTTGCAAGACTTTGGGGGTTTTGGGGCCTGACTTTCTATAAGGTGGAGCATACTGGAAACTTCCAGATATATTTCTGTTTCGAGAGGAGCTTTTCGTAAGAGGTGAGGGTTTTTTGACAGTCTTACTCTCAGCAAGCTTATTGAATACAAAGTATTCTTCCCTATCATTAGTCTCAACCCGGCGAAATTTTTTCATTGTGGTGAGGTCACCACGTTTGGGTAAGAATTTCTTAGAACAGCTTGCAGCAGTTCTACCTATTTTAACATCTTTCGGTGAGACGTTACTTACAGGGGTACTGGTATCTAAATCAGTTCCTATTTCCATTGCCATGCGTGGTTGTTGTGTGGTTTGCTGAATGCTAATGTCAGCATAAGGTGACTGTTGCCGTGCACGATCGTTTTGGGGTAATTCTGAGCTAGAGGAGGTGACCAGGTTATTACTACGCATTATCCTGCGCTGACACGGTGTTTTATCCTTAGCTATCGTTATAGACTTATAGCTGCTGTTCAGTCTTAGGTGATCCTGACATTTAGTAAACTTACTAGAATCAAGGGAATTACTGAACTTAAAAATAATGGGACAGTTAGCCTGGTTAGACTTTTTACGAAGTCTTTTTGCATTCACATGGAACACTAGCCATGCCGCAACAAATCAGGATTTTGTGTTTTACAGTCTTCAGAGGAAGAGAATCTGGGACATAGTAAACTATAGCCTGGTGAGAAGAGGTTATACGCTTCATCACCTCCGCAGCCAAGCATTCAATCAGATTTTCGGCCTTATTTAGGGTGTCTGGAGACATTTTAGGGTGCTTTCTTAACAGACAGGCTATTGGGTCTAAATCCGAAAGCTTGTTTTGAGTTACATCCAGTAAAGGCTTAACCTGGCCAATATCAGAACGGCTCTCCGTGATATGTGAGATTGGCAGTGACATTCTATCAAACTGACCTAATTTTTCCTGAAGTTCATTTACTTGCCTTTGGACATCTTTCACAGGGAGGTCTAATTTACAGATCTCAGAGTTCTCTAACAGAACATCTTTCATCTGTATCACAGGAGTGAGAATTTCACTAAAGCCATTTTGTGAGCTAGTATTTAATGCTGTATTACAGGGTGGTAATGCAGTTATAACCGAGGTTGAGCCACTATCTAAAACAACTGTGTTTCTACGAACACGCTTTTTAGAGATTTGGACCATAATTTCAAGGATTATATGACTATAAGCAGTAAATGAATATCAGAGCAAACATGTGCAAAAATGTCACCAATTTCGAACGTACCACCAGGCAGAGTCAAGCATAAATAGACCTCGTATGTTTTCCACTATTAGAGGATTATACGCAAATTTGAAGGCAATATCTGAAACATCCATACTGTTGAGGCGTCACTCCCTCATCAAGATTACTTGCAGACCAACTTTGCATTAAATGCGTTTACATTAAAGGAAGTATTGCAAATGTGTAACTTAGAAATTCATCCACAATCTCATTGATGACCAGTGAGCATAGTTTTATGAATCCTACAGAAATTACATTCTCATATTTAAGAAACTATAGCTATCAAATATAAGCTGAACATGCTTCAAATCTAAGCATCTGTGCACAGTGTTAACAGCACAGAGAAACACTTAAAAGATTGTAGTATACACAGACCTGTTGTGTTGATGAGGACAACAATGTCATATAATGCAACCCAGGCACTCAATCATGATACCATATCTGTACTGCTTCACGTACATGGAAATTTCAGGAAAAATTCATCACCACTATTGGTGATCAAAAACATTGCAGCATTAAGTATACAGTGTCAGTGGGAATGGTATAATAATAATAATGTATATTTTCATACAAACATAAATTTACATGAAAATGCATGTCATTTTTACAGACATGATCAAGTATGATATACTGTCAAATAGTGGATTGTCTACAAGTAAATAATGTTTGAACAGCTAAATATTTGATGTATATATAAATACACTCATTGTCTGAACCAGGCCGTTTGATTATTGAATTGTACAGTAGTCCTCCATGTTGCGCGGTAAAATCGACTTCGTTTCGTTTTCAACCCTTGTTTGCAGGCATATGACAGATGGTAGATTAATAATAATAGAGCTAACTAGATTCAGTTCTCATAATCAACACAATTCATGCGTATAATACTACTATGCACTGAATTAATATATTAAGTGAAACAATTCACTTCCAGCAATCGTGAGAACCACCTACATTTGTTAGCCTAACAGTCAGCTAGACAGACAATGGAACAATATTAATAGAGTTATCTTTTATACAGTGAATCCGCATAACCCATATTGCACTGCGCCAATCAGTGTAAATATATATTGAATCCACTTAGGGATAACCTTACAATTTACGATAATTCCTGTCCAAACACACGTACGGTGAAAGGCACATTTACATGATAAATTCTGTTCCGACAGAAGGTTATGTTAGCATTTTCAGGTGATTCCCATGTACTGATAGCATTCAGTTGTCAAACAGTACTGTTCTTCAAACAAAAATAGCCCCGTTGATATCCTGAGACGTGAAGTCTTCATCGAATGATACTATGCCGAAGACTGCAGCTTCTACATGAAGTAAACTATCTGTATAGATGATATTACCCTCCAACTATCCTCTCTTCCCCATTATAGCGATATTCTGACACAGTCCACCTGACACAATATTCATTGCAAACAATATGCTAAGGGTGTGTCGCGGTAAGCCCACATGACGCGGACACCAACATAACCAGCCACGAAATGAGAATTCCTATCAATCCAAAAAAGACGTATAACCCAATTCTATTGAAAATTATTGACAAAAATTTACGGAGCCATTTTTCAATCAACATGCCGGATAAGTTCAGACAGCACAGCCACTGATGAAATTTAACCAAAACGAGCGCCATATTTGATGCTTGCGTTACTGGAGAAAGACGCTATGGTCAGTTTCAAGGTCGTTATGGGTTCCTGCGTCTGCTGGTTACATGTTTTCGTGAATTTGTTTTCTATGTATGAAAATCTCGATTCCATTTCATAGATGCTCTTATTTACATATCTTACACTCTGACTTCTAACCCCGTACTTAGTATGTTAGTTTCTTAACTTCAAATGCCTAGTGGGACGACATTTTGTAATCAGTTGCTATTCAGTCTTCAAGTCGTCAAAGAGCAAAGTGGGACAAAATTTCTGAATTCATATTCCCTAAACAATAAAAAAGTTAAATCAAAGACCTTGAACTTACGTGAGCGAAATGGTTAGAAAGTGTCGAAAAAAACCTCATCAGTTCAGGAGTTTTAGAAATGACATCTTTGATTAGTGGACGATATGCAGTACATTCTATCTGGCTCCACGAATTCAGGAAGCAGTGGAAATTCACTGGAGAGAAAGACTGAGGTTTAAAATCAGAGATGTCTTCCTGGGACATGAGAACAAAATAAAGCATATAAGTAATAGTCCTTGACAAAACACAAGTACTCAATGTTGGTTCGTTTACTTCGCTACAATTATCGTGTAACAGATCTTTGACATAAGAACAGGATATTTGACCAGACTTCTGAATGAATGCCCACAAACTCTGAAGACGCAACGGATCACGATATAACTTATGTCATAGAGAAAATGTTTCATATGTGCATAAAATATGTTCCAATTTAGTAAAAAGATTAGAAAAATAAGCAAACGATTTGTGATGATCATGAATATCTACTACCTTAGGCATATATGAAGGTACACTAGTTTGATTAAGAAAAACTTCAAAACCTGGTAGACCATATGTTGCATCCTTAGGTCTATGCTTCCCTCCACCAGCTTTTTCGCCGATATATGCAGTTTCAAATAATATATTACTCAATGATTTTAGACCACTGATATGCTGTGATATTCCTCGACAAAAACAGATAAAAGAGTCCCATGGGACTATAGCATTGTCTTGAATTTCAGATACTTTCGAAAGAGATGCAGTTTCTCCAGCATCAAAATCTATCTTTGTATATCCTTCGAAATCATCCGGCTGAAATTCCCGTATAGCTGAAATAACGCGCTCAAAGAAGGATTTGTCAACAGTAACAAACAGTGGACAAATTGTAGACGACTACGTAGTCCTGCAAGAAGATTTTCCTCTCTGTCACTAAATACACCGGAATCATTTTCCAGATTTGTGTATAAATCATTCACATGAGTTATTAATTCGATAGTCGTCATTCTGCACACGTAGCTAGAATCTTCGTTAGACATGTAGCAATAATAATAAACTGGGTGGAGTTGTTCAATAGGCATACCATGAATAAACGTATAATGATCTTCCTCGTCAAAAACACCGACAGTGATGATTATATGATGCAACTGAAAAACTATTCGGCGAAGTGACTCACAAAATGCAACTAGATATTTGTCGATAACTAATGGTGTGCAATGCACGTACATACGTATAAAAATGCTTTGAGCCAGGGAATCTCCCGTTAACCAATTTACAAATGCAGACAGCAGTTCATCCATGATACCCACAAGTAGAGAAAGAGATGTGAAAGGACCCAGAGGTAGCTGGTTATTGGATAATACCTCAAGTATTGTCAAAACTCTCCTGTCTCCCTGAATCCGAGCATCCATTTTGGGATCCATAATTTCAATAGCCGACATGGAATACTGCAAGTCGAACCAACTTTCATGTAGTAGTTCACCTGGTTCTAGTCCTACTCGACATGCAGAAAAGAAGATTTCTGTGATGTCGACGGGAATAGAGCTAGGATCCGTAGGGTTTTGGACAGCTTCAGTACTTTCTTCTGCACAATCAGTTGCCATCTTTACATCTTAATTCTTCGTCAAAAATAAAAGTATGATTCAATATTTTACAAATCCTTCGTAACAAGTTAGATCCACTTCATATTTGCCATCATGAAAGTACTTTAAGGTGTATATTCGAACAAAACATAGAAAAGAAATCAAAAGCCACTCATTTATTATGCATGACAATTTTATTGATCTGACATGAAAGCAAGATGCACTTAAGCGTCATGATCCTACTAACTCATTAAAAACCTAAGTTCAAACATGATAAACAAAGTTTTATGATTTATAACACAAGTGAAATAAATGGGAAGATAAAGTAGTGGGAGTCAATCAATCACGTGAACTACTTCTCAAAAAATTCCTTTAAACCAGACACGCAAAAGACTTAGGTCTATCAGCGCAGAACGCCGTATAATCTACCTAGCCAGTCCAACTTCCCTTAGTAGCTTTCTGTTCGAAGTCTCAGTTCTAGAAGTTACTTAAGTATTATCTCACTGGAGGATCATTTCACTTATAATAGCTTTTCCAAAGCGGACCAACTTGATGAACTGAAGTGGTTGACTAGTACTGGTTAACGATGTCCTTCCCACTTCCTTCGCTTTTCTTACCCACTAATTCTTACCCAAAAGCTTAAGCCGACTCAAGTTTCTGTTATCCGTTTTCAGACCAGATACTCAGTCAATTTGCCTCTAAATACAGAATACATTACTATTTGCAAGCTGAACGGCAGGGGCGTTACACCTAAAAAGGGAATAAAAAGTAGTTCAGCAAAGTTACTTTCCGACGAGTTCCTGCTTGTTTCCACTGTCAGACCAGCCAAGGTCACATACATCTACGAACGAAAGAGCAGTAAAAATCGACACAAGCCCTTTTTAAATTCACATCAGTATCAGATAAACGAACGCTATGCTGTTACAGGTCATTCAAACTGCTCCTCAAAAGCTTGGCGGTCCACAAAGAAACAAAATTGATACGTCCGTTTAAGAGGCATTCCGATTTACACAATCAAACATTTTTAAAAACTGAGGGACATTACACACTGATTATGCTTCCTTAATTTCTCCCGGCTTTATTACTTCTACAGATAAGAAAATCTGAGAATTGGACTGAGATCCCACAGAATTGGTGAACTACACAGTTTTCGAGGACAAATAAATATGTGCATTGTCTGCTGCAACCGAAAAAGCATTCTGTTCAGACTGGTGTTTTATAAGCAACACTTCAGGCATCTTGGAAATAAATCCAATCCGTAGAAATCTGTGACACCACAAATGGCAATTTAGAAGAAAGTTTGTCCAAAACCTTGTTGGAATACTGAGGAATGAAAAGTCTCTGATGAAATGGAACAATGAAATGTCAGAAACGAATCTACTGAACGATTACAAACTAGGACTGTAGTTTAGAAGCTTTTAGCCCTGTACTTACTTCGAGACTAAGCCCACCCACAAATTCAGACTCAACCTTGGTAACCTGCACGAAATATACCTGCACTAATGCAGAACTGATGAACACACTAGACGAATTCGAAAGGCGAATATTAAATCATAGGCACTTATCATGAAAACTTGCCATAACAAAGTTGCATTCAAATAGTAGTTTCATTAAGCAGCCAGAATTCCCACCGTCAGCAACTCCGGTGCTTTGATCGGATAAAAGTATCATCGCACTCATTTTAATGGGTAATAATGAGAGTCAAATAACGAATCATCTTACAAATGAATAAGCATCTACAGGTGGAATCCAGAAGCAAAGAGTGTGGAACTTGGGTTTACATCCAGATTCTTAAAGGCAAACAGGACCAGGGCTGTGACGGTAACTTAGAGGATACGAAACGCATCCGACTAGTCCGTCCAGAAATTCACTTTACTCATCGGCTTGTCATATATAAAAACGCGGTACGTCCAACGTTTGCGTTACTTGCACAAGTACTCTACTACCTCCATACCTATAACTAATAACTCTCATATCAAATAGTTATGGTTAACCAAAGTAAAATCAACGAACTCAATCCCCTGTAAATCTGATGACTAATCTTAAGTCGCTGATTGCTACATCAAGCAACACACTCCCTACCAATGGTTATACTGAGCCACATAACCCACTTGTATGTCGTAAGCGTCGAGCTGAAACTGAGGATAAAACTGCACTGACAGCTAGTATTAGCACTACTCCCAAAAATTCAGTACCCTCTGCTCATACAGAAACCCTCCCTTCACCTTACGTGCTTATCGAAAAGCTCCAGCCTTCAAGCTCTGTTTCAGAACTATCTTCTGAAATAGAACTCCTAAAGTTGTCTATAGGAGAACTTATGGCCGAGTTAAGGGAAATAAGAAAACAAGTCAGTAAATCCAGGAGTTTCTGATACCAATACCAAAATATCCAAATTATCAGATCAGATCAGCGATATCAGATCGCAAGTCTGTGAACTGACACCTTTAACTGTCCTCATGAGAACTGTAGACCTTAACAAACTTGACACGGAATCGGTATCTAAGGTGGATAACCTCATTAACTTTGTTACTACAGAAGTAACAAAACGACTCGATGCTAAACTAAATGCTATTGTCTACAACGTTCCGGACAGTGAGGCACTAAAAAAGGTACAGCGCATCTTACTTAGTGAGGCGAAAATGCCCAACTCCAAGACTAAGTGCTACAGGCTGAAGAAGAGTCAACATGAAAAGTGTTGTCCTATTCGTTTTCAGTTCGAAACACCGGCAGAGGCCAGAAAATTCATCCACTCCCAACACACCCTATCGCAAGCCAGAAATTACAAACTAATAAAGGTTGCGGTGGACAAGACCGCCATAGAAAGGCGCGTATATAATTATCACACTGAGTCTAATTGTGGAATAAACAATAGGACATTGCAAGCAGCAATTATACCCAACCCTTTGAGAGACACCGTAGAATCCACCGCACCACCCCTCTCTAACCACACAGAATTATCTTCTCAGAGAGCGACACCAACCGAAAGGCCGCTAAATTGTAATCAAATAGCCAATAAAACTATACCACCTACCACCGTAGATTTAGACATGTCACTAAATAATCCAAGAAAAAAGTCAAAATCCCCCGAAAGTTGACCCTGTCCTCTCCTAGCCATAAGTCCAATGGTAAAAAAGAGAAGAATATGACCCCAAATCATGCCAACAACAACAATGGCAGTATAAGTAAGCCCACATTCCCCACGGCCGATAGTATTGGCACCCACAACGTGCGAAATAGCACCATGGCCCACACTGATAGCCAACGCCAAAACAATGCCACCCTCAAGAGTACAAGTGACAATAGTCAGAACTCGACCACCGACAACTCAGGGCATTCACAGTATGGCACGCAAATAAATTTTGATCGGATATACGGTACAAGTCTGCTGGGAACTAACTCACAAAGCAGTACACACGAAACCCTTACAAGGACACCACTAGTACCTAACAATAGGTGGAATAATAGACCATGGTCTTCACAAGGTCCCAATCATTTTTTATCCCCTGCGTCCCTGTCAGCGTTGAAAAAACAGCTGGTAGGGATGCTAACACTCCTAAACCGCTAGTGCTGGCTCCCCCTTTGCATGAATGTAGGAACAGTCTAGTTCACCCGCATCCACTAAGCACACTTGGTACATGCACAAGTTTAGGTCAAATAAAGATCCCTACCCCCGTTTCTAGCTTAACTAAAAATAAAAATGCCTTAGCCTATAGCACATCCAGTACTCCAACGCTTAATTCTTCACTGAAAACAGCACACACCAACTCGATAGACATAGGTGAACATGATGCTGAAACTCCTCTTAACATAGGGTCGTCATGTCAAACAGTACTACTGGGTGCTGAACCACATTCGGGGCTGATTAACGAACTTAAGTACTTCAAATGCTATTTCAAATCTCATCTTTACCTAATCCTCATAAATGCTAGATCCGTTCTAAATAAACTACCGATGCTCAGAGCACTCACAGTAATATACAAACCCCCTATAATTGTCATCACTGAATCCTGGTGTAACTCGAACATACTGGATGATGAGATAAGCTTAGATAACTATACACACTTTCGGTGTGACAGGGAAGGTGGTAAGGGAGGGGGTTGTCTTATGTACTTTCTGAATGCACTTACTGTATCACAGCTAGAAAGTAGTACACTTAACATGCCTGAGACTTTATGGGTTAACTTACACTTAAATAACGCAATAGTATTAATTGGATGCACCTACAGAGCACCTGGCACCTTTAGTAATTGCGAGACCCAACTTATTAATACTCTAGAACAATTATCCACCCTACACTACGATCATAAGATCCTATGTGGAGACTTTAACTTACCAGAAATCAACTGGGAAATACCCACAGGTCCAACTAAACTTGATAAGTTCTTAGGCACACTGGATATACTTAGCTGGAAGCAGACTGTCACAACCCCTACAAGAGGTAATAACGTACTAGACTTAATCTTCTGCCACAACATAAGTCCCCTTTCTACCCTAGTAGGTTCTGAGTTTTCAGGGATTGACCACAAAACAGTGCTGTGTGCACTGCCACTTCCGTCAAGTAGCAATGCAACCCATACCCCTACTTCACAACAAATAACATATAGGAACTACAGTAAGGCAGACTGGACTCTAGTGAAATCAATGCTAAGATCCTCAGAATGGAGTGAGTACTTCTATACTGATAGCCTCTCGAAAGCTCTAGACATCTTTTACTATAACTCCAACACATGCTTAGATGCTGTCATTCCATTTCAAATAGTAAAGTTTTCCCCACATAGAAAGTCATTCATAAAGCCAGAGGACCGTAGGAAACTGAAAAGACTGTCAACAAGTTACTTCAGGCGACACGACTTTAGTACACTAGGGTCAATACTTAGTACTCTTAGCTCCATCTCGCAAGCTCATAACTTGCGTATGAGAAATGAAGAATGCACCGCACTAGCCAGCACCACCAGAGTAGGTGCTCTCACAGAAATACTAAAGAAACGAATGAATCGCCAAAGCCATAAAATTTCTCTCCTTATAAACAAGGGCAAACTATACAGCAAACATGCAGACATGTGTGAACTGTTTAACGAGACGTTTGCTGCTAACTACCTTAAGCTTACAAGTCCACTTCTCGGTTTACAATCTACAATAGAACTCCCTTCTTCTTCAACGCTGAAACAAATCAGTACAGTTCATTTCACTTATTCTTATATTAACCAAGTCATTAATACTCTTAAAAGCTCTAGTAGCGCTGGTTTTGACGGTATACCATCGTATATTTATAAACGCGGTGGTTCTGACATTTCCGTTTTATTACTTAAGATTTTTACAATGTCCCTAGAAAGCCAAACCTATCCAGATAAATGGAAAACCACATTTATAGTACCCAAGCACAAATCCGGATCAAAAACTGAAGTCAACAACTATAGGCCAATCAATATTACACCCATAGTATCTAGAATCATTGAACGAATAGTTAAAGATGATATCCTCAAACATATGCTCAGCTGCAATATTCTAAGTCCAAACCAACATGGATTCCTAAAATCCAGATCATGCATGACATGTCACCTTGACTTCTTTAACTATATAACTAGCAGCCGAGACAAACAACAACTAGTGCTAGTCATCTACTTTGACATCTCCAAAGCCTTTGACCGCGTTGACCATTTACTTCTAACAAATAAGCTGAACTCCTTAGGAATATGTAACCTATTATTAGGATGGATTGAATCATTCCTTAACAATAGGTCCCAAGTAGTTAGACTGGGTTCTGTAAACTCTAAACCTAGTCCAGTCACTTCTGGAGTAGTTCAAGGTAGCGTCTTAGGCCCCCTTATATTCAACGACATGTGCAGCTGTTTCTCACATGGCAATGCATTCATCTTTGCAGATGATCTTAAAGTAGCTTACACATTCCACTGTGATGACTTAGGGTACATTCAGAAAGCTGTTCAGGAAGAACTAGATCGAGTAACTGCATGGTCCTCCACATGGAACCTAAAATTCAACCTTAAAAATGTGGTTGGATATGCTTCGGTGCACCCTCAATAAATATTAAACTGGTACTTGAATCTCTTGACTTGCCTAAACTCCAAAGTGTTGCTGACCTAGGACTCAGGTACTCTAGTGACTTGACATTTTCTGAGCAAGTGGCGACACAGACGCGTAAATCGAGGATGCTCTTATGATGCATACTCAGGAATTTCCACAGCTACGAAGCGAAACTATTATTATATAAAACTTGTGTCAGACCACTACTTGAATATTGTCCATTTATTCTCAGCAGCACTCGCGTAAGTGACAAACTTAAAATAGAAAGTGTCCAACGATACTTCACGTCTAAACTACTAGGATTTCACTGCGAAAAGGACTAAACATCAAGGTGTATAACTCTAGGTATCGACCAACTCTGGATGAGACGACTGAGCATTAACCTAACATTCTTCTTTAAAATATTTCGACGCTGACAAACATTCTGTACAAGGAGTATTCTTAATCTGAAATAAAGAATCAACTGGTTTTCAAGCATTTTTCAATGAATTACTCAACTTACATGTACAGTCTGCCATGCTGACGCAAATGGATAGTTCTAGAATTGACCTCGGCCCCATTTGATGCAGTAAAACAATCTAACATTACCTCATCTAATTTTCGTATCAAAGATCAAATTTCTTTCCTATTATAAAACTACGATAAGACTGATTAAAAAATGGAATAAATACATTATTGACTCAAAATAATACATCAATAAACTTTATCTCACGGATGCTGTTCACAACAAAGTTTTATAGGAGAATTGACTTCAAGCTTTATTTTTCCCAGATATTTGTATCACATTCATCTGAAGTCTGGGTTTTTTGTTAATGCGAAGACAATATTTCTATATCTCTTTATGTGTTACACAGACAGACTATTTTACAGACTGTTCTGACTGACTCTAATGTCAGAAAGAACAAACAAACTGTAAATTCAACATACACCAAAACATGTGTAATTTATATAATAACTTATCCATGCCTGTACAATTGGTATGTTCCTGCATAAACAGGAGTAAATAAATAAATAAATCCAGATTCTTAAAGGTAAACAGGACCAGGGCTGTGACGGTAACTTTGAGGATACGAAACGCATCCGACTAGTCCGTCCAGAAATTCACTTTACTCATCGGTTTGTCACTTACTGAAGCTGTTAGATGAGGCTTATGATCCCATCAGTTTTGTAGTCAGTTCCGTAGCCTCGTGTTTAGATCGCTGATTTACCATTCTCAAAAGCACCTAAGCACTTACTGTTCGGCCATCCGATAACAGTATTTAACCAGTTACACGTACGACTGCAGCTGCTCGTGTAACCCTTTTATATACTCGTAAGTTCCCATATAGTCTTTTCCAATGAGGCATGCATTTTTGGGCATATTCTTATGATTTTAGAGTTTCCACGTGATATCAACAGACCAATGTGATAGAATATATGTAAGGAAGCACAAAGTGAAGAATTATGCCATTCACTTTTTAGATAACTCAAATACTTCGGGAAATTACGTCTCACTGTCTGTGGTTTTTAATAAATATTGTTTATTCAAACTAGATAGGGGATGCTAAATTCTTCGAGAAATCATTAAAGAAGTGCAGGATATTTGGTAAGTCTATGGTTGAACTAGTTAAGGATCAGAGTTATGGTCAAGCCGAGAAATTGTTGGGGTTAAGTTGTAGGAATATTAGGATTGTTTGAGGCTGGATTGGGGTACATTAAGGAAAGATGTGAGTGACAGTTAGGTAAGAAAGCCGTGGACTCTGGGTTAAAGTTAATCAGTGATATATTCTGGTTAGGATTGAATAAAAGTCCTAAATTATCCCTCTGATTTCGACTGTTACTTTAAAGGTCTCTGGTGCGTTCGTCCCTTCAACTCTGCCATGATATAACAGTATTTCTTATATATATATTTATTCCTGTTTATGCAGGAACATACCAATTGTACAGGCATGGATAAGTTATTATATAAATTACACATGTTTTGGTGTATGTTGAATTTACAGTTTGTTTGTTCTTTCTGACATTAGAGTCAGTCGGAACAGTCTGTAAAATAGTCTGTCTGTGTAACACATAAAGAGATATAGAAATAATGCCTTCGCATTAACAAAAAACCCAGACTTCAGATGAATGTGATACAAATATCTGGGAAAAATAAAGCTTGAAGTCAATTCTCCTATAAAACTTTGTTGTGAACAGCATCCGTGAGATAAAGTTTATTGATGTATTATTTTGAGTCAATAATGTATTTATTCCATTTTTTAATCAGTCTTATCTTAGTTTTATAATAGGAAAGAAATTTGATCTTTGATACGAAAATTAGATGAGGTAATGTTAGATTGTTTTACTGCATTAAATGGGGCCGAGGTCGATTCTAGAACTATCCATTTGCGCCATTTGCGTCAGCATGGCAGACTGTACATGTACCCCGAAAGTTACAGGTAAAGTCAAAAGCTTTTAATTATATACTTTATCTTTCTGTTCTGTGCTTTCTATTGTCTTTTGCTGTCAGTCTATTGGACAAAATAACTCCACTGTCTCTTATCATTTAATCATCGGTATTAATTTAGGAGTTATATGAATCTAGATTCTCACCCTAAGATAAGTAATGGGATACCATACTCCATAGTCCCCAGGGCTTCAGCCAAATTAGGCAAACAGGTGAAGGTGATGGACTCTCGCATACCGGTCTTGAAGACCAGGGTAAATATTCTCTGCGTGGACAGATTGCCCATGTCGCCACAGTCCTACAGTGAAACTGTGAAAAGTCAACTAAACGGATGTAGCTCCATCCCTGTTAACACGGCTAGGTTAATAGAGCCGAGTGGTAAATCTGCACAAAGTGAGAATAGTACGACACCGATCTCCATAGTAGGCCTTGAAACAAACAGGAAGGCCAATAAGAAACGTTCACGACGTCGCAAGACGACAAAAACGTTCCCCGAAAAGGCAGACGATTGCAAGGTCTGTGATTCTGTTGTCGAACAAGTAGACTCTGCCTTCGAATGCAACTTTTGCAAGCAATGGGTACATTGTAGATGTGACACCGGGGTACCAAAAGTATATTACGATTTTATGCGTAAAAGCCAATCCCATGGTTCTGTTACATATGCCCAAGTTGCCGTCCTGATGCAGCCTCGTGTAGTTCCTCGAAAGCTAAAGATGGCATACAGGTATAAGGGAAAAACGTGAAACGTTCTACTCCCGCCAACTCAGAAAACAGCACAATTGCACGTAAATCGGGGATACCAAAATCCACACCGGTTAAACCTACAATTCCTGCCATAACTGTCTCAGGCACAGAGGCTGAGGCACCAAGGTTATCTGTCGCTGGGAAAAGACCCTTACCGCCCACCAGTAATAGTGGCCACGGCACTGCGACACACAATAATATCCAGTCGCACCAGACGAAAGAAAACGGTCTTAAAGGGGATGACAAATGTGCGAGGACCGAACCTAAATCCACGGTTAGTAGATCAAACTGCATAATCCTCTTTAATGTACCAGACTGTAGCAGTAGTCTGCTGGAAAACAGGGCCCTGTTTGATCAGGAACAGTGGTCCAACTTATGTAACATATTGGGTCTGGACATCCAACCAGTACAACTATGCAGACTGTATAGGGGCACTGCTGCTCCTCACGGCAAACCATCCCTACTAAGGGTAACACTAGGCTCTACCGAGGATACCGAAAAAGTTTTACTGACTTCTCAAGTCCTTTCTATAGGGAGGACCTGCAATATACGTGTTAGGCCAGATAGGCCATGGAAGGAAAGACAGATGGCGAGGGAGTCGCCAGAGCTTATTCCTTCTGCCTCCATGGTTGTTCACGGCATTCCCGAACTGGTAAGTGGGAACGCTTGTGAGAAGCACTATCACGGTGTACAGCAGTGGAGATGGTTGGCATCCCAGATGGGTCTGGGAAGTTCAGGGGCTGTCTCTATTTATAGACTGCCTCGACCCACTCACCTTATGTCAATTAACAGGCCACGTCCGTTAGCTGTCAAGTTCAGCTCCCGAGACCACTTGACTACTGTTCTCCAGAGATGGTACGAGACCAAGGACAAGGTCAGCAGATACATTCGCTGCTGCGAGAGCCGGCCTCGTATCCAAAGGAGAGAACAAAACGTTGACAGAAAATCCCCAACCCCTAGTCACAATACAGCGGTACAGCACAGACGATGATAGCCAGTGTCATCCAAGTGCTCCGATTGAACCAGAAGAAAAAAACGCCAACAGGCCGGTTCCTGGGGAATCGGCCAACTAGTTCGTAGGATAACTCCTCAACCGATAGCCCACATCAAGTCAACCACCCCCGAATACGGGGACGTGGTAAGACTGACTACCAGTTGCCTGTACAGTAATGTGAGAGGGCTAAGAGGCAAAATAGCTGAACTTAGATACCTACAATCAAAGCTGAACTCCAAAATCATAATACTGACAGAAACCTGGTTAACCCCTACGGTGGCAGACAGCGAAGTCAGTATAAATGATATGGTCCTAGTCAGGCGAGATAGCGACCTGAAAGAAGGAGGTGGAGTCGCCATATACGTCGACAAACAGCTCAGATGTGTCCAAGCAATGGACCCTCCCCTCATTGAGCTCCCTGACTCCATATGGTGCCATTTCACCGTTGGGTACTGCAAATATCTAGTGGGCAGCATTTATCGATCACCTTCATGTGGAGCAGACCACAACCAGGTACTGCTAAATACAATTTCAGCGACACAAGACATGGATTATGATCAAATTGTCACAACTGGCGACTTCAATGCTCCATCTCTTAACTTGATGACGGGATATGCCCATGATAGATTTGATCGAAATCTGCTGCATACCATCAGGAAGGCTGGATTCACTGGAAATGTCAGGATGGATACTAGATGGGGCCCAGATGGGAAGTCTTCTAGACTGGATTATGTGCTCACTAGTGACCAGCTACTAGTGGAAAACGTTCAGATCACGACTCCCATGGATAGTAGTGACAACGCGGTCATAATATTTGACATATTCCTCCGCGAGCGTTTACAGTGGGACAATACGCAACCCTACCTGTGTTATAACAAAGCCAATTACACCAAAATGCGAAGACTTTTGTCTGAAGCAAATTGGCCTAAAAAATGGACAGAGCTAACAGTAGGAGAACACTGGGGAGTGGTAAAGGAGATCATTCACCAGGCGGTCTCAGACACTGTTCCTTTAGTCACACCAAAAGCCAGGAAGCAACGTTCATGGCTAAAAAGGAGGACACAACGCCTTCTGCAGGCGAAGCGAAAAGCCTGGTTTGCGTGGCGACTATCGAAGAGTCAACCCGAACATGAAGTGTACCTTGAACTCAGGAATCGATGTAACATACGAGTCCGGAGTGATAGAAGGACATTTCAGGGAAACCTCGCCAATAAGCTTCTCGTGAACCCCAAAAGCCTATACAGGTTTATGTCTGAAAGAAAACCGACCAACCAGGGAGCATGCAATCTAGTGGGTTCTGATGGGAAATCTCTTACTAGTCTTGAAATGGCAGAGACATACAGTCTAGCCTTTCACAGGCAACTAAACAGTAAAGACGATTTTGCCCCCACAAAACATCGAGATTACAATGCGAAACCAACGCGCGAAAACCTGCTGGGTACGCTTCAAATTACCCCGGCTATGGTACTCGTAAAATTGGGAAACTTGACTTCGGGAAAGTCCTCGGGCTGTGATGACATCAGACCATCCGTCCTGAAGCAGTTTTCAGAAAGTCTCTGCCAACCCCTAAGTGATCTGTCTTAACACTCCTTTGATGTAGGGAAACCTCCATGTGAATGGAAACGAGCCATCCTATCCCCTATCTGCAAGGGTGGTGACTGGCAGAATGCAACCAGTTACAGACCAGTTGCGCTACTTCCAGTGATATCAAAGATATTGGAAATTCTCACTGACGACCACATGAGAAAGTACTTCGACGGGGCTAACCTACTCCATGAAGCACAGGACGGTTTCAGGAGGGGAAGATCCTGTGTGACGAATCTTCTACTAGCTTGGAACGATTGGACACTATCCTGGGACGTAAAGGCACCAGTCCATGTGATCTTTCTCGACTTTGCGAAAGCATTCGACACAGTTCACCATGGTCTTCTCCCTCACAAAATAAGCAAGGCTAATTGATTACTTAGGCGAGAGAGAATTCTGCACCAAAGTCAACCACATCCGATCATTCTGGCACACCCCGGCATCAGGGGTTCCTCAGGGTTCTATCTTAGGGCCGTTGATGTTTTTGATTTTTACCAACGACCTGCCCTTTCAACTGAACTGCTCTGCGCTTCTTTACGCTGACGACGTAAAGATTTGGAGAGCAATAAACTCATCATAAGACTCAGACAAAATGCAGGCTGACCTGCAAACTCTGGGAGACTGGGCTCTGGCTAACGGAATGCCTTTCAACCTAAAGAAGTGCAAAGTAGTGTAACTTCATTCCGGCAGGTTACAGAGTGTAAATTACACCCTTGGTGGCCAGAACTTGAGTTGTGTGCCATCAGAACGCGACCTAGGTCTTATTCTAACAGGAAAGCTAGACACCAGTGTAAATTACACGAGGGACGTCGCCAAAGCTTACGTAACTTTACACTTTATGCATAGGCAGCTGGGAGCTCTTACTTCCGAACTATTCTTAAGGTTGTATAAGACATACGTGAGGCCACACCTTGAGGTGCATAATATCATTGCTCCTCCGCTACTCAAAAGGAATGCTAACATTCGAGAAAGCGTCCAGAGACGAGCGACAAAATAGGTGACTGGCCTCCGCAGCAAATCATACGAGGAAAGACTGAAGAACTTAAGTCTTTTCACACTTGGTTACCGTAGTCACAGGGGAGACCTCATCACTGTCTACAAGATCTTAAATGACCAGGCCCACCCAAATAAAAGCATCCTGCCATTAAGTGATTATAGGCTTCCACGAGGTAACCCGCTAATGATAGCACACTAGAGACCGAAGACTCGAGTGCGTTCACATTTCTTTTCGCTTCGAGTTTGCCATCTCTGGAACGCTTTACCGGCGGCCGTGACTACAGCGCCATCTGTGGAGACTTTTAAGCGGAAGCTGGACAATCATGCAGAAATGCAAGGTTGTGTCTCAATGGCTTATCCTCTTAAAATTTAAAATCACACTGTCAATGGATAAGCATATAAACTAAATCTCCACGACCCGTTCTGTCTTCTCTCACTGTACCGACAACTCTATCTTTTCCTCAGGTCACCTCTATTATTTCACTTATCTCAACCTATATTATCTACACTGCAACCTATTATTATTATTACTATTCTGCTTTTATGACTACACCGAATGACCAACGGGTGTTAGGTCAAACTCCATTCACGGCAGCAACTGAGTCCTAACATACTGCACACTATTAACCACATCTTGACCAATCCTCGCACCACTCCTCTTGGAGTCTACCAGAGCTAAAGCAGTCGAGTGTCAGGATTTACTACGCATAAGTTCATCGAAGATCTGGAACCTCTACCTCACAATCAAGAGGCGAGCACAAAGAAATCAAATTGGTTTATACTAGCTCGTTAAAACGATATTGGATATTGGAACCTTGAGTCATCGCGCCTAAGTCAACTCTTCTTGTTGCTACAGTCGTTCGCTCTGCTCGCAGGGTTGTTTTCCCCCTTTGTGGTTTAGTGTGGGCTGTGGGGCAGTGTGTTTGCTTTCCTGTCACAATTTTTCCAATGAGGTCAGTTTCGGTCAATTCGTTATATTTATTATTATTGTATCCTTTAATTCCTAGAGAAACATAGGGCTTCAGCCGTGCTTCTCCATTGAGTTCGGTTCTCTGCTAGAGTCTTCACCTGGCTCCATGTCTGCTCGCACGTTTTCATCTCCTCTTCACATGACCTCCTCCAAGTCACCCTTGCACTGACGACCAACTCGCCGCTCCCCTTTCGGGTTCCACTCGAGCAATGGCTTGTCTAGTGATGTCACTTGATGGTTTCCTCAGAGTATGACCAGCCAATCCATCTCCATTTCCTTCTGCATATTTGTTTCACAATCGGTTCCTGGTTGGTCCGCTCCCAGAGATCTCTGTTGCTGATCTTTTCTGGCCATCTGATCTTGAGTGGTATTGAGCGAAGACAACTGTTAATTAAGGTCTGTATTTTGTTTGAGATGCTCTTTATGACGCGCTGGCCAAATCTCTGATCCGTATACAGTAGCACTGACTGACTTCACATTGGAGTTGAAAATCCGGATCTTATTTTTGATGCTGAGAGTTGTTGACCTCCACACAGACTTGAGGGTAGTGAAAGCTTGTCTTGCTTTCCCGATCCTCGCTGCTTTGATATCCTCGTCAGTTCCAGCCAGCTGTAGTTGAAACGATGCTTCCTAGGTAGGTAAAAGAGGTTGTTTCTTTCAGGTTCCTCCCATTTATGCTGATTGTTGTCTGTTGTTGTTGTTGCTGTTGGTGGTGTTGCCCAGGAATCTTCATCACCTACCTCTGTTTTCTCTATGTTTATTTGGAGTCCTATCTTTGATGCTTCTTCTGCCAACTTGTTGCTTTTCACTTGCATATCTCTTCCAGCATTTTGTGGGAAATCAGACGTATATACCACATTTGCGAAGTCTAGATCCTGCAAGTTGTTTGTGTTGGTCCATTTTATGCCTGTTTCCTCATTGCCCGCAGTCTGTCGCATTATCCAGTCTACCGTAATCAGGAAAATCATTGGCGATAGTAGGCAGCCAGCCTTGTCTTACTCCTGTCCTCACTTCGAAGGGTTCCGTAAGTTTCCCGTTGTGGATTACTTGACATGCAGCATTGTCGTACAGCTGTTGTATGAGATGTATACTTGTCGGTGGCACCCCATAGTAGCGAAGTACTTGGCAAAGCACCTCTCGATCGACGCTGTCGAAGGCCTCTTCAAAGTCGATGAAGTTGAGATAGAGAGCTAACTGTCATTCCAAGCTCTGTTCAATGGTGATCCGTAATGTGGCGATCTGATCAATGCATGACTTGTTTCTCCTGAATCCAGCCTGTTCCGGTCGAAGTTTTTCATCCAGGTTGGCATGTTTGATTCTCTCCAGGATGATGCGGCTTAGTATTTTGCTTGGGATGGACAGGAGCATAATTCCGCGCCAGTTCTTGCATTGACTTAAGTCTCCTTTCTTTGGTAGTTTGAATAGGTATCCTTTCTTCCAATTCTCGGGTACTTTGCCTTCTTTCCACACCTTCTCCAGTAGTGGCGTCAGCAAGTCCGCTGTTGTCTCTGGGTCCATTTTCAACGCTTCTGCTGGAATTCCATCTGGTCCTGCTGCTTTTCCAGCTTTTAGCATCTTGATTGCCTTCAGGACTTCTGATTTCGTCGGTGGGTTGGTGTTCACTGGTAGCTCTGTCTCCGTTTTTGGTATTGTTGGGTGCGTTGTCGGTGGTGTCGATTTAGGAGTCTTTTGAAGTGTTCAGCCCAGTGTTTCCTTTGCTCCACTTCTTTGGTGAGTGACTTTCCATTGTCATCCTTCACCTGCTTGATTTGTGTCAAACGTTTGGTAGAGTGTTGCGAGGTCTCCTTTGCCTGCAGCTTGTTCTGCTTCACTTGTCATGGTTTCATAATACTTTCTTTTGTCTTCTCTGGCACTCTTCTTTACTTTTTCTGTTCAGTGTCTTGCAGTTTGCATTCAAATCCTGTTTTTGTTGCTCATCGGTGCACTGGAGAATCTTTTGTTTCACCATCCTTCTCTCTTCTATTAGTCTCCAAGTGTCCGTAGTGAGCCACTGTTTGCCCTGTCTCTTCTTTCTGCCTAGAACTTCCATGCAGGTTTGACTCCACACTGTTTTCAAGTTGTTCCAGTGCTTTTCGACGCTGACCTCTTCGCCAGTGTTGATTTGTGTCTCGGCTTTGTCTTTTATGCTTGCAGTGAAGATGTCCTTTGTGTCCCGGTCCTTCAGGTTTTGAGTGTTGACCTTGGCTTGTGGTCTATCTGCAGCTCCTGTTTCTCTGAAAGCTTTTAATTTGATTTGGATTGTCTCTTGTACGAGATAGTGGTCTGAGCCGACGTGTGCTCATCTTCTTACTTTTGTGTCCAGCAGGCTGCGCCTCCACTTCCTTGAGATTGAGATGAAGTCGATTTGGTTTTTGGTTTGCCCATCTGGTGACACCCATGTAGCCTTATGGATATCCTTGTGTTTGTATACGCTGCCACCAATCACTAGTTCATTGAAGGCGCAGAAGTCGGCGAAGAGTTCTCCGTTTTCATTCATTTCTCCGAGAGCTTCTCTACCCATGATGAGTTCCCTTCCTGTGTTGTCTGATCCCAGTTTGGCGTTCACGTCTCCCATTAGTATTTTAATGTCACCAGCTGGAGTATTGTCCATTGTTGTCTGTAGTTGTCTTTATTTAACCCTTTTAGCGTATATAATCGCGGAAGGATATCTCTCGTGGGTCTTGACCTAACAAATATCATTGATTCCCCACCACAAAGTGCGTACTCAGGTGGAACTCGCAGAAGATCCTTGAGATTACTCCGAAAATCTTTATGTCCAGTGTCCCATGATGAACAAACACTACCACCTAGATGTCGTCGAAATTCTGGGATATACTGGCAAACTCGGGTAAGTGCGTCTGCTACGTTGAATAAGTTACTTACTTATTTATTTATTTTCATTCCTTCACGTTCCCAGTGGAACATAGAGCTTCAAGCTAGAGACTTGAATTTTCTGTAGCAATGTTTATTTTAACTGGATTTAGTTGTCATTTATATAAACAGCCCCTTTCTCTCCGTCTCTCCTTGTTCATAAAACACACAAATCTACAGTGCAAATTTAAGCTGGTTTTCCGTTAATCTTTCTGACAATTCGAGCACATACCCATTTGAATTACATTGTCATGCTTTAAGATATGCTCGGCATGTACGTCTTGTAGCTTGAATTTTGTTGATACATCGTATTGTATTTCAAAAGCCACTATTTTCTTCATAATTTCTTGGTCCTCAAATTAATAGAACGTACAAACTGAATAGCTATTAGCTAGGTACATGGGACTATGCTTTACATTGCTAGTATCTTCAACCATGTGTAATATATGGTACTAATCCACATTTGAATTAATATTCTTTTTTTGTAGACGAATGCAGTTTATGGCGCATCGTGCAATTCTTCTCATTCGCCTGCCCAGAATGAAAAGAAAGTACTATGTACGGATATTTCTGCACAGCCATGCTCTACTGCGTCACCCGATAAGGTATCTGTCTTATCGGAAGATGAATTGGAAAATGTCCGACCTCAAAGTTCTCTACACATGCCATCAGATATTGAAGATGTCTATCTTCCTAAGAAGTATACGCCCCCAAAACACAGAAGATCCTTGAGATTACTCCGAAAATCTTTATGTCCAGTGTCCCATGATGAACAAACACTACCACCTAGAAGATGTCGAAATTCTGGGATATACTCGGAAACTCGAGTAAGTGCGTCTGCTACGTTGAATAAGTTACTTATTTATTTATTTATTTATTTTCATTCCTTCACGTTCCCAGTGGAACATAGAGCTTCAAGCTAGAGACTTGAATTTTCTGTAGAAATGTTTATTTTAACTGGATGGGGTTTCTATCGTCTCGCTCAACCTTTTTCTCTTAATCAGCTTCATTTCTGGTTTACCGAGGTTTAGGAGTGCGTTGGCCGGCAATCGTAACTGTGTTGACATCCGTGGTCGAGGGAATTCTACCGCTGCACCATGAACTCAGTATGTTCATATAATCACTGTTAAATAATCTTTGTTCCACATACTTTTTCAATATAGACTTTCCAAATTGAAACGTCATGAAGACAAGGTGTATATATAACGTATTCACCGTATTGGATATTGATACCATATCACTTTATTGGTCTTGTTTTGCATTCGAATGTAGTCTGCGTTAGCATTGTTGACAGTTGGCTGATGTAGCTGTTAGCTATATCAGACTATTACGGATATTCGTCACGTCTTCTGTATGCGAATTGTTCAGTGCTTCTGTTTAAAGATTTCAAAACTGGTAGTCTGTTGAATAATAAATCAAAATAGTGAAAGTAACACATGACAGGATATATAAAAACCTGGACCGCGGTGTTGCCATTTTAACGTATGCTTTGTGCTTGATTGCATAGATGAATCACATATATGAGTTCTCATATATTTAAATATCCTACTTCAAGATAGTTATTCCATTCGTCAACCGTTTCTAGCTTTCGCGAAATTCTTCACTTCTGTCCACTTTGAGTACCCAGTCGCCTTGTGTGAAAACCAAGCATTTTGATTTAGTTGTCATTTATATAAACAGCCCCTTTCTCTCCGTCTCTCCTTGTTCATAAAACACACAAATCTACAGTGCAAATTTAAGCTGGTTTTCCGTTAATCTTTCTGACAATTCGAGCACATACCCATTTGAATTACATTGTCATGCTTTAAGATATGCTCGGCATGTACGTCTTGTAGCTTGAATTTTGTTGATACATCGTATTGTATTTCAAAAGCCACTATTTTCTTCATAATTTCTTGGTCCTCAAATTAATAGAACGTACAAACTGAATAGCTATTAGCTAGGTACATGGGACTATGCTTTACATTGCTAGTATCTTCAACCATGTGTAATATATGGTACTAATCCACATTTGAATTAATATTCTTTTTTTGTAGACGAATGCAGTTTATGGCGCATCGTGCAATTCTTCTCATTCGCCTGCCCAGAATGAAAAGAAAGTACTATGTACGGATATTTCTGCACAGCCATGCTCTACTGCGTCACCCGATAAGGTATCTGTCTTATCGGAAGATGAAGTGGAAAATGTCCGACCTCAAAGTTCTCTACACATACCATCAGATATTGAAGATGTCTATCTTCCTAAGAAGTATACGCCCCCAAAACACAGAGGTTTACCAACCATTTTCGAAAATACTGTTAAGGAAAACCAACGCTGCCACAGGTTAAGCAGAAACACTGATCGTTACCCCTTACGAAGGCAGATATTTATAGGACAAACACTCGAAGAAGCATGCATTCCCACAGCACCCGGCGTCGCCCCTCTGGATCAGGATCTTTTTTTATCAACAAAACGCAAACGTATCGCGAGGCGCCGGAGCCTTGCCAAGAAGTTAGGAAATAAACGTATCACCATATCCAGAGAAACAGAAAATAGGTTCAGCGAATTCATTTTAAAATCAGCTTTAAATTCTTCTCACAGTAGTTCAACTTCTGATTGAGTGAGGAAAATTTTCGTAGACGCCTCTCTGTAAAAGTCTATTCCCCTCCCTACTGCGTCTTTCAATAAAATATAACATTGTATAGGGTTTTTAAAATGTATTTTTACCGCTTCACTCTTGAACGTCTATGGCATTTTACTGTTTGTGGAAAGATTGTATATTTATATACCATTAACTCTAATTGTTTTTACTTTCTATTGTACAATAAACATTAAATTGATACGGCAAGCTAAACCTTATTTTAACCGAAATATTTGCTTCTCACTTTTGCCGTTTAGAGCTATGGCTAATTGATTAAGGTGCTTGGCTTTCAGTCACTGGTTTATGAACTCGAACCAAAGCAACTGTTGGATGTGACTAATTACCATGTGTAATTAAGTGCAAGTGGTCATTGAGCAATCTTCCTCTTCCAAAACTGAACATTGAAATCTACGCGAAAATATCCAAATAAATTAAGGATTGATTAGACAGTTAAAAATTGGGAAAATATCTGCAACTGTTCTCAAAAATGGTTGAGTGACTTACTTAAAGTTACATAATGGCTTGTCATTGTTAGAAAATGTCATTTTAAAGGTGTGGTCTTGCTTACGTCACACGTCTGTTTTCTTTAATTATGTTAAGGGGAAACAACCCTTGGATCACGATATTAGTTGATTTTGTGTTTTAAAAAAACTGATTATGAACTCAAGTAATTGCAGTATGAGAATATGAGGACCAAATACTTCAATATGACAGAAAAGTACTGACCCCATAATTGAAAACTACAGAATTTTTATGAATGTTCGATCAGCGTATGGTAAAGTTGTCTAGGTTAGATATAAATACCTTGAGCACTGAAGTTAGTGGTGGGCATGAGTAGTAGTGGTTTTTGTGAATATATTTCATAATTAATTGTTCTCTTTGTTCCCTACTTGGCATTACTGTCTGAGTTCCACTCATGCCGTTTTGCTAGCGTAATTTCCTTCTATACGTCAAGTGGTAGATATCTTAATTTGTTTGTATAATTTTGGCTCTACGAGCGTTTTGATTGCAACGATATTCGTTCAGCTTTTCATAATGTAGGCAGTCTTATAAATAACTCTGTTCACGGTTTCAGTCAAGTAACACCAGTCAATAATTTTCTGTGAATTAGGGTTTGTGTATATTTGATAAAGTCAACTAAGAAAGTGTCGAAATAATATCAACTTTTAATCTTAGAAGTTGGGTATTATTAATCAGTAAAATACAACAGATATTTCTTAAAGTATTGCTTTTAATCCTTATTTTATCCAGACAATAAAGGTAGTGACTAACTCTCGTTTTTCTAGCGCATCCCTTGTAATGCGTATTGTAAGAAGACATTAGGTGACTCATTCCCAATCGTTTATATATTTAGCATTTATTTGTTAAAAAAAGAAGACATTTCAGGCATATCTGAGCAAGTTTTGATTTAAGTTGTTGAGAAGTGACTACACAATCTGGAAGAAATAATCACGTAACAGGTGTAGTGATTCAATGCATTATTCACTATTGTAGTTGACTCACACTGCAACTAAATGTTCGTCTTCTCGGAGTATGCGATAGTCGGTATAGAGGTGAATGGTGAACCTCTGTCAATTTGAGATATATAGCGCCAGCCAATGACATCGGCGAGTATTTGATTACCACTTATGGTTTAATTCAGATCACAATGTGTGGTCGAAATAATTTAGATATCCTAAACGAACTTGGTGAAATCTTGTCTCAAAATGTGCAAGTCGTGATTGCGGCTGCCTGAATTCAAATTTTCTGATAATGAGCCCTTTTTCAACCTGTGCCATTTGTTTCTACTTTTTACTCATTGGCAAAGGACAGCGTTCGGTTACATCGAAGAACGTTATTTGTATCTCTCCCACAAATCCCGTTACTAATCAAGACGTTAAAGACAAGATCTCACTGTTGACAACCTGGACATGTATTCACCAGTTCACTTGCTCCTGTAGATTAATGTACATGGACCGTAGCAACAGGAAATTGTCTCGAAGTCCTCATGAACGCCTACCAATGTGATTATCAAAAGGAGAACGCAGAACAATCAACAGCTAAATTTTGGAATACAGTCTGGTTGCACAGCAAAGACTTCATTTAGAGTCGTATATGAAGATATCCTTTGTATCCTTTCTTGGCAGGTAGTTTTTTTGGCAAATCTAGAGAACAGCCAACTGAATTTAGCTACCCAAGGTTTTCCCTTATCATTATCTGTTATTCCTTACATCTATCGTTTGGGAAGTGTTTATTCATTAATTGACATTTCCTCTCCTTTCACAGATTATATCTGACTACTTGAAACCTCCACTTTGGTTTACTATGATTCCACACACACATCACTAAATTATTTCACCTCATTTTCTTGTTGACCAGGTGTTTTGTATTGATTTATGTTACGGTCAGAATCAACTGCATGCTTTTACTGTTCCCCAATTTCATCAGGAAATAGTCTCTGTACTGAACACTAACTAAAACCTGTACACAGAAGCAGGTAAGAACAAAGATTGTAGTATCGATTTCGTATTAACACGCAATAGCAGTAATTCCGAGAATTTCAAAATACAATGAAATTAGTATATATATAAACCCAGAAAATTGTATTAACAAAAGTAAAATTAAGAATAATCAAGAGACTCAGGGTAATGCATGGTATCTTTTTGCAATAGCCTCTCAGTAAATGTATTGTACGTTAACGACAGAAGACAAGAGAATTTTGGTAACGGAATTATTTATTGGCAAGTCGATACACAAATATAGGCAAGACACGTCTTCATGTATTAGAATCACGATTTGTATATATCTTCCGTAGTGTGCGTCTTTGTCTTCGTTCCATGTTGTTTCACAAGCATCATTCCTTAAATCATCCATCTCTCTCCGCTACTTGATATTCTTGCAGATGACATACATATTCAAGTCTGCATCTATGCACTACTTATAAATCCTGTCAGTCGCACACGCCACACTGTTTACCTATTTCCAATCCCCATACTGTGTGTATGAACTAGTAAATACTGTTTATCTGGTTACCCTGACGTAGTGATATTTACGCCAAAATTTATTCGTCACATAACTGTCTATTGATATTACGACAACAACTCATATTTTTTAAGGACGTGAATAGGTATTTCTTAAGAAGAAGAAAAGTCTTTGTTCAGACAAACTTATAAGGTTTATAGCCATGGTATTTTTAAATGTCCCATTGAGTGGAAGATGGCTGGCTATGTAGGTAGGATTCATTAATTTACGCATACATCAAATGTATGATTACATCAGCATTCCTTAATCATTATATTATTATTATTATTATCCTACCTTACCAACAGCTATCTCGCCTCAAACATTTCTGTATAAAATCTTGAAGGCGATTGAAATATCAGTCTAATTAATGATTCATATGTATGATGATATGTTTTGTTATGGATGAGGTTGGTGATCTCTGTCACACCTGTCACCTGTCTTTATCGAAACTTGCGAATTTAAGTGAAGTGGTGCCTTCCCCGTCCTATTTGGGATTTGTCAGTCAGTTGTAGATTTGCATAAAAGGAGTTAAATAAGTGTATTAGAATTACGTGATAAGATGAGTGATTCAAACGAATGAGTTGTAATCAGGATGCGCATAAGAACGAAGGAAAATGTAGAATTATGTAAGATTTCTAAAGAAATACAATACAAGAGTTATAAGGAGTTACAAAAACAAACAAAACTCAGGACAATAGGAACCAACAAGGTTGTTACCATCATAGTAGAAGTGGTTGAATGATTGTATGCATGGCTTCGGTTTTTTCTGTTTGAATGACTAAGGCCTCAACAATGCATGGAAGACGAAAGCATATTAATTCCATTATGGGTAAATTTTATTTTGATAGAGTCTCACAGTGTTATACAGTAATATTTACTGATGACGTTTCGAGCACAATTTATTGCTCATAATCATATCAACTTTGCTCACAGTGAATGGAAATGTTCCCACTGGGTCTCGAACCAAGCATTCATAGGTTTAGGCGTTAGAGTGATATTCTGTAAGCTTCTGAGCCCGTGAGATGCACTAACGATAATTACGTAAAGTCTATTACACATAGTTTAGGAGTACTGCGACATCAAATTCCCGTCCTGTCGTGGATCTGAATTATGGAGCTGACACAGTATTAACTAATTTAACCTACACTCAACTTCGGTATTCTGGAGGGGTAGGGCCTAAAATCTCAAGTGTACCAAATCGCGTAAAGCACTGATGAGGTTCACCTAAAAAGAGTGAAAACCCCACATTTCGATCACTTCGTTTTGACCATCGAGCCCCACTGGTTGATGTGTGGAGTCCAACTAATTATATCAACCAGCCAGTAGCATATAGCACTGTGCATTTTTGATTTCTTCTTATGGTGCTATTCAGAACACTATGTGTGGCCAGAATAATTTAGGGACAGTGGTGAAATTCCATCTCGAGTCGTGTAAATTGCAATTTTCATTCAAATGATCCTAGAAACATATAGGACTTTGACTAAACTAGAATTTTAATGCATCTATTCTAAACAGCTCGGTCGTCAGCTGCTCTTGATTACTCAGTTCCGCTCAAGTTCGAATACTACTCATTGTATGCTGTAATGTAAATTCATTACACAACGATGTGGTATGCGTTTTCAGTTGCCATGTAAATTCACCTCGATTTACTTCCTAACTTTCTTTATTATTACTACTGACATACAAGAAAATTTGAATAAGGCATTAATAAGACAAATTTCGCGAGATGATATCATTTCGTAGTTTCTTTACAACCGCTTTACAACTAACATGGTTAACAATAATAAAATAAAATTCATGACAATTACTCAGTTAAATAAAAACAAAAGCGAAGATTGAAGTCTATTGATTTTTGTACACACAGTTTAGGCTGTATGTGATTAATCCAAAATGCTTCCATCACCTTCAATAACCTTGAATTAGAGTTATGTGAAATAATTGTAAAACAGTCATTAATATTTATTTTGTGACGTGACATTAATAAGTGTTTTGCAATGGATGACGCAAGATTTCTATTCAGATTACTGGCATTGGGATTTACTATATGATTTAGTAACCATTTTGGAACATGTTCTTTCCGACGACATTGGAAGATTCTGTTGGTTCTACCTATATAGGTGTCACCGCAGCTGCATGTGAACTTGTAGATACAGTTTGAAGTAGAGTCCACAGAATTTCGTCCTTTAATCATAGGTACAGGGATCGAAAATGTTCGGCACGTGAGAAAAAGAGATGCGGCGTAGAATGTGCGTTTGATGGCTGACCGAAGTCTTTGAGCTGTCAACTGCATAATCTGGTCACCCTTGAATGGTAGGTTAATAAAGATAGCTTTCTTTGGTACCGAAGCTGTCTTTTCGAGATGCGGTCTTTCTTTACTGTGACAAGTGATAAAGTTTTCCGGATACCCATTAGCTAATAAAACTGAATGTATATGTCGAAACTCATCCATCACTGTGTCACAAGAAAATGTCTTAATATATGTGTAAAACTTGGGCACTGTGGTAGTAAGGAAATCCATATTAGTTTGTTTACTCGATATGTCACACAGTGAAACAGTAGATTATACTGTTTTACTGTGTGTGATATATCCATCTAATAAACAAAGTGACTGATGGACTGAAGGTACATGAGTCTTTGACCATTTGATGCTTTATCAAATAAACAGTTGTAATGTTGAGACCTGAAGTCAGCTGCTCGGAGTGGTAACGCCTCAAAAAGTGATTTGAACTGGGAGAAATAGTAAGGATAATATCCAGAGGCTAGATAGGCAAATTTAGTTGTTACAAAGAAAATAATAAAAACGAAACCACGTGGAAAAGTAACACAAACTTCGGAAAGTAGGTATTTATGCTTCCATCCCTATCTAGTGTGTTGTTTAGCGTGTGCAGGTAATTTAGCACTAGTTTTAGGAAATGTTTCAGACGGATCCGGAAAAATTTCCCGGTTAATATATCTTTCAACAGTCGGTTTTCGGAAATGTTATTTTACCTGGGATTCCAATGAAGGAAACGAATAAATGATATGCTTATGAACAATGAATTCTAGTCGAAGTTTTATCTAGTAGTATCTCTGTTTCGCTGTAATATACCTAATGCATAGGTTGTTTTACAGCTTAGAGAAGTGTGTTTTCAGTAACCTGTATACTTTCTAAAAACATCTAATCTTCTCTGAGATTTATAATTCTCCTTTTTACCTTCTCATAGCCGTGTTACTTACATATGCATATGACAAACTCCAGAATTACTGAGTATACCAATGTATATCCTTTGAGGGTTGATATGTTCGCGTATGTAGCATATTGCTTCATCTTGTGCGACGTTGGTAAACAGGGACACGACATTTAGTGAGGACATAGTTCGACATTGACCCTTTCAAAGAATTTGACGAAGTTGAAGGAATCTCAGAGTGAGTGGCAGGCGACTTTTCTTCTGACTGGTTCTAATAGGCTTACTTTGGTTGTATAAATGCCTTTTTACGTTGCGAAACTTCTGGTGTTTTTGAAGTGGAATGGCAGCATCAGTGAAGGTGTTTCAGTTCTAGTAGGAAATTCCTGGAGCTTTCGGGCGGCTATTCAGAGGACCTTAGCATTGATTTTACGAAAGCCCAGTCTGCCTTAGTAAAGTGCCTATATGTTATCTGTTATGAAGTAGAATTATAAGCTGCAATAGTACTTAGGAACCTCGCCTGGTTAACTAGCTTGCTGGTATTCGAGCCAGTCCCAAGCTCGGGTGAAGAGGGTGGGTTGGGTGTGAGGCTAGCAACTCCAGCACCACTAAACCTATCAAACCACTAGAGAAACTTCAACGCACAGAAAATATATTAAAAACACAAAATCTTCAGATAGCAATCTTATTCTTCACTCGGATCGGAGAGGCTAAATGACACGAGTTGGTGAAATCTTTCGGGAAGCCAGCCAGCCTGCCGAAGTGTCTTCTGTCGATGAAAGCAAGAATAAGAATGCGTACTTGGAATGTCCGTACAATGTACGACGTCGGCTGAGAAGGCTGCCCAGTTAGTCAGTGAAATAGGAAGGTATGCATAGAAGTGTTGGGCATGTGCGAGAGCAAATGGAATGGATGGGGATTGCCAAAATTGTCAATCGGAGAGTCAGTAATCTACTCCGGTGTGGTCACCCAAACGACAACCACGCACACACCTAGGGAGTGTCTATAATGAAGTCACCAGTGTCAGCCACAGCTCTAATGCAGTGTTAACCAATCTCCTCATCCAGGACTATGACAGCAAGATTCAAGTGAAAAGAAAGGGAGGAAGGAAGGTCACAATTATCCAATACTACGCACAGGGCTACAAACAACGTGGAACAAGAGAAGAGGAAGGATTTTCACAGACGACTACAAACAGTAATGGACAATATCCCAAATGGTGACATCAAAATCCTCATGGGTGATATGAGTGCCAGTTGAATTGGGAGCAAGAAGAGAACTTATCATGGGTAGAGAGGTTGACAGTCGAAGAAAAAATATGAGAACGGACAATTATTCGTAGACCTCTGCGCTTTCAATGATTTGGTGATCAGAGGCAGCGTGTGCAAACACAAGGATATACACAAAACAACATGGATTTCGCCTGACGGACACGAACCAGATAGATTTCATCTCAATGTCTCTCAGAGAAGTGAAGACGCAGTCAGTCTGCTGGACAAAAAGTCGAGAATGGGAGCAGATGTAGGCTCAGACCATCATCTAGTTCAGGGAACCTTCAAGGTGAAGCTGAAATCCATGAGAACAACTTGAGACAGGCCACTGTCATTCAAGTTCAACATTCAGAAACTGAAGGACAAGACTACAAGGGATGCCTTCACTGCAGATCAGATCAGAGCAAAGTGGGAGACGCTGCGTGTTATCACCGAGGAAGCCTGCGTGGAAGAACATTGGAACTAACTCTCTGAAGGCGATATTCGAGGAAACGTGTAAAACTGGCCTAGAAAGAAAGAACAGACAAGACAAGGAATAGCTGTCAACAAATATCTGGAAGCCAATAGAAGAGAGAAAAGGAGGATGGTGAAAGAGGAGATGACTCAATGCAAAGATGGGCAACAGAAGGGGAAGCTGAGTTCAATGTACACACACTGCACTGAATAAAGAAAGAAGTGAAGTAGGAGAGTGCTAGAAAAGACAAATGACAATTCTACGAAACAGTGTCAACTGAAGGAGATCAGTACAGGCAGGTCGCAGGTGAATGAGACTTGAGGATATTGTATCACGTAACCACGCCACTCGCTATCCTGGAAGAGATGCTCAAGGGGACCTAATTACAAAGGAGGAGAAACAAATCAAACAATGGGCTGATCACTTTGAAGGATTCTTCAATTGACCATCACCTGCAGCTCACCCAGAAATACCACTATCACCACCAACAGCACGCACACAAC